>VXAB01003185.1:439499-466159 GCA_013399175.1 Odontophorus gujanensis | reverse complement strand
GCTGGAACGACCCGCGGCCTTACGGCTCCCGGTGGCCGCACGTACATGCCCACACCGAAGCGCCCCGGCTCCCCCCCCACACTCACTGTAACCCATCAGCTCCCCGCCCGGTGCCTCCGCCACGATGAAGTACTCAGGCCAGTGCGCCATGTACTGCAGGTAGAAGGGAATGCCGTACTGAGGCCCGCAGTTAAGGAGCACAGCGCGAAGGGCGGCGCCGCCCGAGGCCTCCCCCGGGGCCGGCGGCACGGGAAGGATACGGTTTCCGTCAGCGGGTCCAGGTTGCTGCGGGGAGAAAGCAACGCTCAGCGCGGGCCCGGACCCCGGGGCACGAGGAGGGCTCGGGGCGCGGGCTCACATGTTGTTGAAGCGGAACAGGTCGTCGCAGGTGAAGGCGCGGAGCGAGGTCATGGCGGCGGCGCGGCCCCGGAAGCACCGGCGGCGCGCGGGGCCCTTCCGGCGCGAGGAGGCGGCGCCGCTGCACGGCCCGGCACCGGGACCGCCCCCCGAGGGCTCTCGGCCCCGCCTCTGAGACTGGGCAGGAGGAGCAGGAGCGGGGCGTCCTACGCAGACCAAAGGGGATATACGGATTCTGGATGGCAAACAGGAGAATCTGGGGTACAAAGGGCAAGAGAGACACAAACTGAGAGGTGCTATGGGAATCTGAGAGGAACCGAGAACACCAGAGGTGACCAGAGCGCCCTGGAGTGCGAGAAGGACACAGAGGTTATGAGAAGATACAGCAAATTGATAGGTCTTGAGAGAAACAGATGGCAAAGGAATCTGAGGAACACTGAAATGAAAGGATCCATTAGGTGATGAGAGGGGTCCTGAAGGAAGGAGGAAACAAAAGGGGCAGAGTGTGTCTTCATGGGAATGAGCCAATTTAGGCGTCCTGAGGGACTCCGTGGAGCAAGAAATTTGGTAACCTGGACACCTGGTAAGCATCTCCACATAAGGGACACTGTGGGAAAGGGGAGACGTTCAGGAAACCACAGCCTTAAGGACTCATGTTGATTCTGAACAACACCCTTTTGCCTTACCAACCCCACAATTCTTAAACGGCCCCAGGATGAGATGAACTCTTCTACTCTGCTGCTTAACATCATCACTATGACGGCATCCACACCTGGATCTGTATCACTGGCTCTGCTGGATGCACCTGGACCCACAAAGAATCAGGTTCACCTGAGAACAGCTAGGACTACCAATTAGATGGGAAAAGGGGAGTGGGGATGCAATAAGCTTTAGATACCCCAAAAGGAAAACAATCAGATCCCATTTTACCAGGGATTTGCCTCCTGGCCACAGCAAACCCTAACAATAACCCTTACAGACACAAAATGTCTAAAGTTGACCCAGTGTCTCCAAGAGCTCCAGTGGTATTTGGGGATTTCCTAGCAGCACCTACGGTCTCTGGGTGGCTCTGAATCTCCGCTGTTCCCTATACCTCCAAAACCAGGGAGAGAATGTGGTGCGGGCACAAGATAGCATCAACAAATACATGCCTGCATAGACACCCGCATAAGCTCACAAACACATGCATACTCAAATGCTGACACAGATGTGTGCTCCCATGGACTGTGATCTCACAGCACAGATATGGAGGATGACCAATCCTGTCTGCCCTCAGCCTCTTCCCTTCTATAGCTACCAGGCCTACAAAGCCCAGTACCTACAGGAATGTTGTGTGTTGCAAGGCAAAGCTCTCCTTTGGGGAGCCAGGGGCAGCTATCTTCCTGATCGCTGCATTCAGACCACCTTCTGCTTTTTACAAACTCCACCGTACCTTACAGTGTTGATCCTTCAATCACTTATGAAGCTGCAGGACCTTAGAGTGAAAGTACAAACCAGATTTGTGCTTGGAACTGCAGCTTCTTAGATTGTTCGACTCCACGAAATGCTATTTGTCAAAAGGACAAAAAAAGAATAGTTTAAAAATAAACTTCAGATCATCGACTTACTAGGCTACCAAAATTCATGCATGTACATGCATACTAAATACTGTCCACTTCACTATGTAACATTTTATTATGCTAAAGCAACTAACTCAAAAAAGATTCAGTATTTATATTCGATAAACTTGGAATTCACTTTCTACAGAAATGAGTTAGAATCACTTTTGTGTATTCCTACACTTTCCATTTTCATATCGATGTCTGAAGGAAAGCTTTATTTCAGCTACTGTCCAAACTGAACTTGTAGGTTTTGGTAGTGAATACCCAGTGCTTAATGCTATGAAACCAAGGACAGAAATGTGCAACTTCTTCAGCGTCCCATTTTCTTCCAGGTCTTACAGATGACAGGCCATCTCACATAATGCTATTAGTTAACTCTTAAAATCATTTCTGCTGTTGAAGTACACCCTGTCTTCATCCCAAGTTATTTTGTATTTCAACATAGAGCAATCTTTGCAGATTCATTCTTACTGCAGTCATTTGAAGGCCAACATAAATATTTATAGCAAATACAATTCTGAAATAGGCATGACAGTTTTTGGTACCACTGTTCATATAAAGCATTTCAATTCAAAATGGTCAGAAACAATCTTAAATGCTTGCATAACAATTTACAAACATTAGTAACAATCAAGGACAGACAAGTTTTCCAAGTTTCCAAATGTATGTTCTGGTAGATAATGTATGTTCTCATAGATCATAGAATCGGAGAAACATTAACCTACACCAACCATCCACCTACCACCAATACTGCCCACTAAACCATGCCCGAAGTACCTAAGTACTTAGATATCCATGGATAAATAAAATGAAAAATACGAAGAGATGCATACCTCATTCTTAGTTTATTTATAAAGAAGTGACAACACTAGAAAACACATTTATATCCAGTGCTTTGAACAGCGAAGGTGGGACCTAAAAAAGTCTGATTGAACTGAATAACCTTAGATCATTGTCAAGTTGCTTATCTGCCAGGAATGCTGAAATGCAAGAGTTTACACCTGCAATGTTCCATACTGTAATACCCACATCAAATCAAATATAATCTCCAAACCAGTAAATAAAAAAAGCCATCATTAACACTAAGTATTAGAAGACCACTGCAAGTTCTTATTGCTTTTTCAGTTAAATAATACTCTTCAAGTAAATTCAAAACCGAACAGTCTCTACCGTAGTTTGCTCATCCTCCTGCTCATTTATTAACACTGGAAGCAATCAGTTATTATACGAGGTGTTAACAGAGGAAATGTTAAAGAAAAAATGCTGTTTAGCTACAAGGACATCCCCACCCTCCCTACCCACCCTCACCCCAAAACCCACAATAACCACTTAGTGCCAGTAGAGGAGCAAAACTTGATAGACAAAACCAGAGATGTGACTACAGTAAGAAGGAAATAAAGATAGATAGATAGCTTTCTTATATACTCAAAATGTTGTCTCCCAAAATTAAGTATATCTTCATTTAAAAAGTGAAGCTGCTTTACATGTATCTGCGTGTATATATATACACACNTCTCCCAAAATTAAGTATATCTTCATTTAAAAAGTGAAGCTGCTTTACATGTATCTGCGTGTATATATATACACACACACAGAAGATCTTCACACATGCTGAATAGTTCTCAAGTCTACTGACTCCCACAGTGCAGCAGCTGATTTTCAATTAAACAATGCTTCAAAAAACTACAGTTCAATGCTCTTTTTATGAGGGAGAGCAAAAAACAAACGCACGTTGATGTTGATCTTGTCAGTTCAGCATTTCTGCAGCACTTCTGTTCAGCATAAAAGTTATACCAGCATCAGTCTTCAGAATCATCCTCAGAAGCTGTTGGAACAACAGAGTATAATCAGAAGCCTTCACAAAGGTTTATGGAATTCAGAGCACTTTTACTTTAGTATGAGTAGTGGAAATGATGGCAATTTTGTAACATCAATAACTGACTGTAATACCTGTCCACATCTTGCGTAGTTACCTAGCTTGGTTTTTAAATTCATCTCATATCTGAAAAATGCAGAATTTTAAAATTCAAAATCCACATTACAAATTGCAGAGCCCTCCTGCTGTTTCTCCTCAAAACAAAAGGAAAAAAAACTTGATTATGCTAGGGATTCAACTTATACATAATGTTCACAGTTGCTAATTCCAACTACAGTTAAAAGAAGAGCATACTCAATCCATGGCAGCTGCACCCAATACAAAGGGAAGAAATGGCTCTGTAGGAGTTGATGATTTGTATGTCAAAATACTTAGAATGGTTAAGTAGTTTAAAGAAACTATTTTCTGACTCTTATATAAATATATATATAGTTTAATGTGATTAAGTCAGTCCTACTTGGAAGCAGCTCCTCTCTCCACCCCCATTCTTAAAAGCATATGCAAATTCAACACAACATCCCCATATACATAAGATTCTGTTGGTGAAAGGTGACTAAAAAAAGAAAAAAATTCAGTAACCACATCTACAGCTGGTCTGTCAAGTGTTAGGCTGCACATAACAGGAATTAATCAAAGTTGCTCTTCTAAATCAACTGTTTTCTTGAAATCATTTGTCCTTAAGTGATTTGTTCTACCTCTGAACATAAAGAGGGAAGCAAGACCAGTCTCCTCACTTCTCCAGTCCCCCAAAACCACCTAAGAAAAACGTAACTCAAATAGTATCAACAATAAATTTAAACTCAGTGCTCCTCACCTGCAAATCAGATAAAGCCTCAGTCAAATGCATATTCAATTACTGTGTGAATACCATTTATGAAGATTTATTTCTATAGGACTGTAACAGGAATGAAATAGCTTAAGAAGAAATTTTGAATTCCAGTCCACCTTTGTTACAGAAAATATTTCTTACACGATGCTCTGAATGCAGAATAATCATCTGCTTTTTGAAGTAAATAATCTCCCCTCCCTCTTTACAGCATTCTTTGTCATACTCCAAATGTGTCCTACATGCTGCAGGATCAATTCACATTCAAAATTTGCAAGTTCACAAACAAACTAGAAAAACATCTACCTTTCCACTGTCTGTTTGTAGTGCCCTGAAACAATACTCAGATTTGGGCTACATTTACTACAAGTCAGCACACATTTTTTCATTTCATCATGTTAAAGAACCATTAGGCAAAAAGTAAGCTAGCCCTCTGCCAAAACTGAGAACTCTTAAATTTCATCCGGAAGTGGGAAGTGCTGATAAAGGAATATGTACACCAAAAACGTGTGGGGAAAACTGGGGGAACAAAACTGGCAAGTGAAGTACAGTAACCTGAGCACAGGTTACAGGTTAAGCTGAAATGTTTCTTTTCTACTAGGACTCACGAGAAAGGCTACAGCCTAAAGGTCAAAAACGGTTCCATAACTTCATACTACGAGAATAAACCACTACTAATGAGAAATCTTCGTATCACTGGCAGAAAGTACTTCCATGGTTTAAACTCTACAGTGTTGGGAAATCAATCATGGAGAATTAATATCAGCTTCTACTTAAAATAATTCTACTGATACAAAAAAAAAAAGAATAGAAAGAAAAAAATTAAGTCAAATTTTCTGCAACTAATTTTGGTAGGACGATTCTTGGCAAAGGAGGATTGTTCTCATTTAACCTTGACTAGATCCAATGGGAGGGAGAGGGGGGAGAAGAGGGGAAGCACCTACTTTCAATATCTTCCATATGTGCCTGAAGAGTTCTTGCAAGGTTAATAAACTAGAAATAAGGCAGAGAGAAAGTAGTTTAAAAGTTGCAAAGTTATGAGCAGAAATTTGCAACAAGTTAGCAAAGAAGTATTCCTCACCCTTTCTTCACTTTTTATACAGGAAAGTTTCATTCCAGATGTCACTTATCCTAACCCACTCACCCAACTTAAAAAAATCAATGTGAAATTTAATCTCAAGTCCCATACATCAGACTTCAAATTACTACTGGACAGTAATTTCAGCTTCCACTTTGTCGAATACTTCTACTAACGGTTTATGCCATCATTGTTATACTCTACAGTCTGTAAAACACGTTTATTTTGAGAGTTGCACACAAATAAGCAATCGGCAGTGTCATTTATATGGCAAAACAGAGCCCTATGGTGAACGAGGGTGAGAAAAAGAGCATAAACACATTAAAGATTATAACCATAAATAAAAGTTTTTAAATTGCATTTACTATTAGGCAACAATGGCAGTTACATTTTAGAAGAACACAGCATCATACTGACAACCTACAAAGCTGTTCTACTGATACACCAGAAGTTGACATGCTGCAAACAAAAGGAAACAAAAATAACAGTAGCCTGGCTGTGGTCTCAGTACCCAAAATGCATGAGTGCTCTTCTGGTTCAAAACACATGGTACAACAATGTAACGCCACCTCTGACCAAACACATTAGGAACCTGGTATTTCTGCAATACCCTCAAGCTAATAAACTGTACCAGACATTGGCTACAGTTATACTGCGCGTCTTGTCTCTATACAAGAGACAAGAAAGGAAGGAAAACGACATTTCATTTGCAGATCATGGAACATAAGCTGTGCTCTTAGATAACTACAGAAAGGGGACTACTGTTCTAATAACATAAAAGATTACAGCGAACTCCTGCCTCAGCCTCAAAAGCCTACTACCTGCTCTGCAAACATTCAAACAAGCTTTGGACAAACTTTATACAAAAAACTAAAAAAAAAAAAAAAATCACACTTTCAGCTCAAGTTGATAAAGAATATAGATTCATTATCAAGCACCAAATTAACATGTAGAATACAGCATTTTTTTTATCAGTTAACTATGCAGAATGATTTTGAATTATGGTCTCTTACTGGTAAAAGGTGCATTTACCACACCTCCATGTCAAGCCATTTAAGTGACAAGAACCTAGCCAAACCCACATACTGAGAACTTTGACTAATGCCAGAAAGTCATACAATAGCTAGGCAGCTTCAGAATGTTAACACTTAACATGCATACTTTGGGCCCTATCTGTCTGACAGCACTGCAAAGTCCAGACCCCTGCAACATAGACTTGACATAATGAGAAAGTTGTGTCAAGTAAGACAGACAAATAATCTAAAAAGTACATGCCTTTCAGATGAAAATTAACTTTCTAGTTTAGGCTAAATACCCAGTACTTATGGTAATATGCATACAATGCTATCAATGAACAATAACCTGGACAAAAATCATTTGTCAAATAAGTAACTAAAGTAGTACCTTCACTTTCAAAACGATTGTCTGTTACCACGTCTGACAAATCCAGACCACCTTAGATCCAGATAAGTGCACTTCTTGAGTATCTAGCTCCCAGGTCACTCGAGGCAATAATCCAGTTCCAAGTTCTTGGTATGAGCAATACTTACTCTGACACGTGTGCTGGCCTCACTTGCGGTTCCAAGCATATCAGAAAAGCGCTGCTCACATAAGTGTAACAACACCACAAGGTAGAGACCAGAGCTGATAAATTCATAGTCTGCCTTGAAGGAGATCAAAAGAAGCATTCAGAACGTCAGTGATACATCTACGTATGCAATTCAAGAAGCAGAACAAGAACAAAATTCTACTGGAAGCACTACATATTAATCTGTAACTGTTTCAAGGGAATTATAGAACTGTAATACTAAAAAATGCAATTACTGAGATGTTGTCATACTTGTAGTTCCTCCCACTCAACAACAGGTCTAACCTGTTATCCTTGAAGACAGATTTTATTTGTGGAACTCTTGTTATTAAGTCAACATCTGAACCTGAGGAATCTGAGGATCAGGGAATTATAAATAACAAAACCAACAAAGCACAGAACTCATAAACCCCCACACTTAGCCGGCTTCCTTCCATCTCTTGCAATGCTTTACAGGAAGACAAAACAAAAGGAAAATATTATAAAAGTTCTGTGATGTTATAATTTAAGAAATTATTTTTTCCTCCAATAAAGAAAAACTTTCAAAATGGTACTGCTGAATTGATCAGTTGGAGCCTGCTTTCTTTAGGAAAAAAGTTTTCAGGATCTTCTACTGAAGTACAGTGACAGTAACCAGAGTTTAGTAGTGCTAAAATGGCAGTCCCAAGAGTCTCTGTTCACAATCTGGTAGAGGTGACAGGAGTTAGAGTACTACAGAAAGTCAGCTTAGTCTAAAGAGTAAGAAAACTAGGATATTGATGTTCGGGTGACCTCACATCTTCCAAAGCTGGAGTTACTTCTCTGTATTTTCTTTTAACTTCTCAGGTAGACAAATTTCATTAGTCTTCCTACATTCACAGAATTCAAGCCATAAATAAAGGAAAATCCTCTGAATTAAGTTCAATAAATTAATGCCACTTCCTGTTACTTATTCATTTCAAAATACTACTGAATACAGTACTTCTAAGGCAATGCATTTTATATAAAGGAAAAATACTGACGGGCTTTAAATTCACCTTCAATTTAGAAAAGCACCTGTAAGGAGCAGCAAGAAGCTCTGTTAGAAAAGAGGTTGGTTTTTAACACTTGAATCAAAGGAATAAAGTTAAGTGTTTTACTATGTTTTAAAGAACTGTTAAAAACTATTCTCAAACAAAAAATGGAAAGATACATCATGACTTAATGAATGCAAATGAGAGACCCCAGAATGGCAAAGACAGCAGACCTGCAGATTGGCAAGTAAGAAAAGGATAAGAGATTATGTTTACAAAAAGCTCAGTAATAGGAAAGAACAGAAAGACAGAATTTGTCTGAATATTGAAAAGAAATATCTGCTTCATAGTTCCATTACTTTATGCGCTTAACAGTCCTAAAAGGAGAAATGACAAAAAGGAGAAATGCCCTTTTCTAAAGAGGAGTGCCAACCCAGCACAAAATCAACACCCAGCAAACTAAGCAAAATATACTAACTTGTTCATTTGCATGGGCCCTATAGAGTTCATGAATATCAAAGTCTTCCAGATTCAGATGCAACTTTTCCTTACACAGTTCACAAGTAGTTACAGCTTCCAAAGAAGAACCTGTTAGAGAAGAGCAGAGGGAAGGTAACAAGACAGTGTCATGCTGCAACAGTCTAAATTTTAGGACATAATTACATAAGCATTACGAACATTACACTCCCAGCTTTATTTCACAAAGCAAAATTAGAAGAAAAGATGGCTTCTGGTAGAAATGCAGCAAGTATCTGCTAGCATCAGAACTTAAATACCACAGAATATTTATTCTCTGTCAAGTTCTTAAGTATTTTGTGTCCTGTTCACTGAGATGGGGGCGGGGGTGGGAGGGAAGAGAAAAAGAGAACAGTTACAGCGGAAACAGCTTAAGAACAGGTACAACAGAAAACTATTTTTTTAATTTTAAAATTCCTAACATTCTGCTACAGTCAGGCTGTCCATAAGAGACTGAATGCACAGGAGAAAGCAGGGAACAAACCTGCCAAAACTGGCAACATAGTTCAAAAGCACCCCACACTCTTCCGAAATGTTACATTCTGTTATCTTAGTGGATAATCCCAAAAACATAATTCTAACAATGTCATATACAGTTCTCATAAATAACTCAAAGGAAAGACTGGGCACACACAATCCAGAAGTGGTTGCTGGTTTTACTTTCTTTGTTTCTCTTTGTTTTTGTGGGGCTTTTTTTGTACTTAAAATTTATATTTGTTTGTCCCTGACTGTTCCATTTCAGATATGTGCCTTAATATTAATAAGAGCAATCCTATTGGTAAACCTCCCCATGTAACCTGAAGCCTATGCTAATCTAGTGTTGGTTTTACCTGAATTAATCTTGGACTGCAGCCATTTTTTCATGCACTCCTGGTGAACATACTGCAGACTGCCAGTGCATTTGCACGGCTCTATTAAATGGTTGTCAGTACTTGCAGAGGACATCTGACAGATTCTGCATAAGTCACCCTCTTCATCCTCAGAATCCTCTAAAAGCAAGCTGAATAGGAACGAATATCAACAAATACCATGGCATATTTCACATAATATTTTTTATAACAACAATTTGAGAACAGCCTGAGAACAAATCTGCGAGGATTAAAATGAGTTTCTCTGAGGACAAAAGTGAGCCCACAGGTGACAGTTCTGCGTTGTATTCTTCTCTGATCGAAGTTTTAACACTGAAGTTACAGAAAACCCTCTCACGCTAAGTCAAGCACATTTAATTATCTTAGAACATACAGATTTACCTCTCTTTAATTTTCTGCAGTCTTTCTGGATCTCTTGAAGGCGGTATTTTGGAATTGTCACTTTCTTGTCCATCAGACTGATTCCAGCCAGAGGGAATAATATCTACAGTTATCATAAGATTGTCAGATAGACTGCTTCCTAATGCTGGAGGCACTGAAAAGCGAAAGAGAGAACCAGGCAGAATTCCAGAACTTCTCCTATTGTGGGTTGAATCTGGTGGGGAGGCAGTAGCTGTAGGAATACCAGATACTGCAGGAGTTGGTGGTCTGCTAACAGAAGCCCTAGGAGGGCTATCTGATGCTTCAAGAGAGGTCTCCTCACCTGACTCTCTTCTTCTCAAAACATGCTGTGATCTAGCAGCTGCATCAGAGGTGGAGATCCTTGCAGACTCATCTCTTCCTTCTCTCCGTCTTCTGGAGAAGAGTGGTGTACATCTGTTCCTCAAAGATGATGACAACCAGGATCCTGTGCTCCTACTTTCAGAGTCTGGTCTGTAGTTCTCCCCATCTGAATCAGAGTTAATACTCTGTGAAACTCCTGATGAACCCCATCTTCGTCTCAGAAAGCTAAATCCCTGAGAAGCTTCAGATGTATGAAGTCCTGGAGCTTCAGGAGTGCTAGACAGAGTAGAAGCTTGAACTCTTGGAACAAGCGATGACTCTTCAGAGCCTAATGACCTTGTCTGTAATGAGTCTTGGCTAGATCTTCGAGAGAAAAATGTAGATGACATACTAGATGCTAAACGAGACAGTAACTGTCTGGTTGTGCGTCTCCCTTCACTGTCAGCTGCAGCATCATTCAGTGACCTCTGAGAAGATGAAACCCTTTCAGAACCACTTGAAGGAGTTTCACCTCTGATGGTAGAATGAGAAAATGTCAGGTGTGTGTTCCTCTGGGGAGATTCCATTTCATTTCTTCTTTGTCTTGAAGAATAGCTGGTCCTTGAAGAACTTATGTTAGAGTCTCTGTTGAAGAAAGATGTCTGATGACCAGAAGGCAACTGGTGGTTCATGGATGCATTTAGCCTCAAAGCACTTAATGAGTTCTCTTTTGGTCTTGCTCCTTCCGCATATGTAGAGGCAGGCCTATCCTGAAAATCTGTTACACGAAAGCAGAGGAAAATAATATGACAATATGTGTCCTCATTATTATATTTTGGGTAACTCCTAAGTGTCACTACAAAAAGTCACGATTTTGAGATTCCCACACAAAATTTATTCAAACTCATCAGGTAAATTCCAGAACAATGTTAAGTTTAAATTCATATTTTATAATTCTATCATCAAACTGAAACCAGGACTGTTGTCAGTCTCCTAAAACCATCTGGAATCTTAAAACCCCTAAAACTTTCAGATTACAAAGGTATGTATGATTCACTGTCTTATATCAATGTGAAAACAGTGAACACAAGCCAACTGCCAGAAGCTATATAAGAATGCAACTTAAACCAAAAAAAAAAAAAGAAAGAAAAAAAGCAAAACAACCCACATCATACTATTTATATCTTAAAGGTTCATTCTGCCCGCAGACTGAGAAAAACACGTAAATTAATATTGCAGCAATACAACAGACACCAAAGCACCTTAACAAATGCATAAGTAAAGTGAAACACATTTCCCCACTTACTACAGCACACTACCTGAACTGCAGTTAAAAACACTACTTGAAGATAGCATAACATTATAGACTTTGGATAACAGAAATCAAACGGTATCTAAACTAAACGCGCATCTAAGGACTTCAGAGAATTTTCATTCTTCATTGGTTGCAGAAGGAAACAAGTACTTCAACCTCATCTCATCTTTAACTCCTCAGTCTTTATCAGTACACTGTATTTTCCTTGGGTTACTCAGTCTGCTGAGCTCCAAGACAGAGAGACAAGGAACAGAATGAAGTCCTCATAATCCAAGGGAAAACAGTTAGAAGCCTACTAAACCTTCTGAGCACATATAAGTGTATGGGGCCAGACAGCAGCCACCCAAGGGTACTGAAGGAGCTGGAGAATTGCTCACTACGGCATTTTAAATAACTCATCAGCAGTTCTGGCTAACCAGGGAGGTTCTCACTGACAAGGTCAGGAAACATAACACCCATCTACACAAAAGGCAGGAAGAAGGATCCAGTAAATTACAGGCCCGCCTTGACATTTGTGCCAGGGAACATCGTGGAGCAGATCATCTCCTGTGCTCAGCTCCAGCCTCCCCAGTTCAGACAGGCAGCTGCTGGGGAGAGTCCAGCAGAGAGTTACTAAGATGACCAGGGCCTGAAACAACTCCATTTTGATGAAAGGCTGAGAGACCTGGGACTGTTCAGCCTGGAAGAGGTTCTGACTAATGCTAATAAACATCTAAAGGGTAGAGGTGAGGAGAACGGGGATGGGCTCTGCTCTGCAGTGCCAAGTGACAGGACAAAAGGCAACAGGCACAAACTGGAGCCCAGAGAATTCCAAACAAAAGAAAAAATTCCTTACTGTGAGAATGACAGAGCACTGGAACAGGCTGCCCAGACAGGTTGTGGAATCTCATTCTCAGGAGATATTCAAGACCTGTCTGGACGCTTTCCTGCGCAACCTACTTTAGCAGGGCATTGGACTGGAGGATCTTCAAATGCACATCATACTAGTCCTAGTAGTGACTACTGAATAAATGAAAGTATGTATTACATATTTATGCACTTTTGTTGTCAATGATATAGCAGTTTTCCCTAATAACCACTCAAGAAACCAAACAAAGAAATAACACGATATGGGTGCATTGTGAAAATCCTTTCCTGAGTGAAATAGCACTTTTTACTTTGCTTAGGTATGGAAAAATAGATGGAGATCTTAAAATGAATAAGGAGAAAGGAGGATTACAGAATACAAACACTGCTACAGGGGCAAACAGACATCATTTTCTTATGACCGAATGCATCTATACAAGCTAAACCCTTCATATAACATTTGATGTCTTAGCCAGCACACTGAAATTTTATTTAAAAGGGTTTTTTAAAAATTAAATAGATCTTATTGCCCTTGTATTTTGAAAAAAACTTCAGAAGAACATGGGAAAAAAACTAATAGGCATGCAGCCTACACGTTTACAAGCTGTAACTTCTACAATACATACATGCTGAAGATGAAAAGTCACTGTTTCTGTAGCTATGATCCACCACATTATTAAAGGATTGATCTGTTCTTCTTTCTAACTCTCTTCGCTCTCTCACTAGCTCAGTTCCCAGGGAACCAAACATCACAGATGAAGATCTAGGAATTCTACTATATCTCCAAGGGGAATCTAGAAAGAAATAAGAAAATAAATCCCTGGTTTTTTTAAGCATTTAAGAATCGATTGAAGCTGGTGTGTAGGCATACATTATGATCACACTGTATTAAGAGCAAGCTTAACAATACCACTAAGTGGGCAGCTACCAACCAGCTAAGAATAAAGCTATACTCTGCTGATGCTGACAACTCATTTAATCTCACCACTAGTTCTGAGAGCTACCTCAGGAAAAAAAAGTAACAGAACAGAACCTGGATCTTGCTGCACAATGATAGCAGATTCCTAAATAAGCTTCACAATTACACAAAACAGTAGTTTAGTCTTAATAAATGCTGCCAATCCACTGACACTTCTTAAGTGCTCCTATGACCGATTTTCCAGAAATCTAAGTGAAGCTGAGACACATCATCTTATGCACAAGCATAATTTGAATGGCTCTAACAGTCTGTTTCAAAATGTTCTAGAAATATTTTCAATATAAGTTTGTCATTTATTTCCTGGCCATTAGACTTTTGTTAGCATACTGCTTTAAATACAATTATTCGAGTATCTGCTTTAATGAAAGCCTCTGCTTTTCCTGAAAGCATTCTTTATTTAGAACATCTATTTTTCACTTGGCCTGTAGGGTAATTTCAGACTACTAAAAAAAAAAAAAGAAAGAAAAACTATTCTTTCTTCTCCGACTCCTATGAGCAATGGTTCAACCTTCCATTGCACAATGTTTCTCAAAATACAGAGCTAACTACACAAGGATATTCCTTCTGCTGGTCCTTTACACACACATAGGCTTACCAACATCTTTTAACTCCTGAAATTAAACAACTGCATTCATTCTTTCCTTTAAATCTTAACCAATTACAACAACATGAGACACGAAGCTCAGGTTTAGCGCAAATGGAATAGGTACAGGTAACGTTCAAGTTGTGAGTACAAATGAGTACGTGCAGTGTTCTCACTGCATTGGATACTGTCATAAATGTGAAAATACAATTCTACTGATCATTAGCTTTTAATATTTAAGAAAAACAGAAGCAAAATATTTCAATACAAGTATTTTACAATTTGGTAAATCCTGATCTTACTACTCTCATAGAATTCTCATGTAGCTCAGCTCAAATAATCAATTTCTCACCTGAAAAGGTAGTCAAGCCATTACTTCTCACAGAAGAGGTAGATGTGTAAGACAGCTTAGGACGCTTTGAATCACTATCTTGCTGCTGGCTATGCAGTCCTGAATATGCTCCCTGAGTTCTTTCAGGCTCATCGTAACATCCAGATGTAAAATGAGAGGAGGAAGATGCAGACTGAAATGAAAAAAAAATTGAAAAAGAGGTTATGGATACAGTATTTCAGGTGTACTTCCAATAGCCCAAGATATTAAAAAACACTACACATAACAGAAGACTCACAAAACTTGTAAAAAAATAATAACTTCAAGATTCAAAGTCTTCCTATTTAACAGTATTATAGGATCTATGCTTGGGCTCACAGAAGAATTCTCAGGCTTACTGAAAGCAGTTGTACCATCAAAAGTTGGTTCCTATTAAAATCAGCAACGTTTTTCATATTAAAAGGTATTCACAGAATCACAGGGGTTGGAAAGGACCTCCAGAGATCATCGAGTCCAAACTCCAAGCCCAAGTATTGCTGACTTATAAGGTGCCATAACCACATTCAAACACAGATTTACAAATCTCAAAGTTAATGTGATTTTGTAGCGCAAAAATGATTGTAGTTTAACAAACTCTGCTTATCTTTTGTCAACTTACAGCATATTTAGCTAAGCAGTAGCTCTAAACCCTAGCAAGCCATTTAGACCTGATACATTTTGATTACATTAAGCTCAAGTGCAACTGAAAGACTTTCAAAAGATTAATTCTTTTGCAGTATAAAGTTCTACTAATAACTGAGAAGAAAAAATAAAAAGGTTAGCCTAGAAAGCTATTAATAGCTATTAATCTGATTCCTTGCAGGTAAATATTGATTACTAGACACCAAAAACTAGAACTTCATCAGGCAGTTTGTTCTTCTCCCAGAAATAACCCAAGGATAATTTCCTAACGCTGCCATCTCCTCATTTTCCCTCCATTTTGACTCGATAAAGTCTATTAATCCAGAAATATTACAGCGAGCTCCCGCTGGCAGACTTTCAGATTCAGAAAGCTACAGTAAAGCCCCGTCTTTTAGAAAGTTATCATACATTACAAATTCTCACCAGTCTGTTTCTGCTTCCCAAAAATCTTCCAGACCGTGGGTGATCAAGTGTCCCTGAGTAGTGAGTTGGAGAGGGTGTTGTAAGCTTCCAAAGAGTTTCACGGGACTCTCTTTCTCCAATTCCCCAGTCTCTGTCAGAACTACTCAATACATCGGATTCCTAAACAACAATACGGTCATCATATGCATTTTCTAACTCCAAATGAAATAAGTATCTTATTTGAATTTTGAAAACACAGATAAGTGGTGGGTACCAACAANATCCAAACATTTTATTACATCTAAGTATCTTGTAATTATTTGTATATCCTCTTTTTTATGACCTAGTAACATTAGACCTACAATAGTTAGTCTCCAGTTTTTAAAGGTTGTAGCACTACAATTAAAAAATATGTATCTATATATATATATATCAATGTTCATCATTCTGGCACGCAAAATTAAATGTGAATAGAAACTATCAAACACTAAATTTTCTAGTATTTCAAGCTTCAGTAGGATTCATCAACTTTCCAAATTATTTCAAATATTAAGTAAAGCCCTCCAAATACTCTACTTCAAGCTATATCTGCAGAGTTAATCAATTTTCAAATACTTGCTTTTTCTTTTTTCTTCTTTTCCAGTTGCTAAATTCNTGACTCGATAAAGTCTATTAATCCAGAAATATTACAGCGAGCTCCCGCTGGCAGACTTTCAGATTCAGAAAGCTACAGTAAAGCCCCGTCTTTTAGAAAGTTATCATACATTACAAATTCTCACCAGTCTGTTTCTGCTTCCCAAAAATCTTCCAGACCGTGGGTGATCAAGTGTCCCTGAGTAGTGAGTTGGAGAGGGTGTTGTAAGCTTCCAAAGAGTTTCACGGGACTCTCTTTCTCCAATTCCCCAGTCTCTGTCAGAACTACTCAATACATCGGATTCCTAAACAACAATACGGTCATCATATGCATTTTCTAACTCCAAATGAAATAAGTATCTTATTTGAATTTTGAAAACACAGATAAGTGGTGGGTACCAACAAACCTGGAAGCCTTTCTCAAAAAAGAAAAAAAAAAAAAACCCACAAGATACATTTAAGAAGAAACAATGCAGACTTCAAAGAAAACCTCTGGCAAAATACTTTTTAAATTCCTTTCTACTAACCATTACCTCATTAGTGTCTTCTCAGTTGACTGTGAATAAAGTAAAGTTGAAGTGTATGGTTTCTGGGGTCTAACGTAGACACTCCAGCAATAGCACATAGGGAAGGACCATCCATTCCACTCACACAAGCCATCTGTCCTGTCCTGGTCTTGAGTTTTTAGATAGAAAAGAAAATGGGAAGGGACTGCATGTCTGGAGCATACTAACTGATTTATTTTTTAAATAATAGGCAGTATCTGTCCTACTAAAATAGATGGACAAGTGATTTTAGCAGCGCAGTGACATTATTCCTAACAAAAACAAAAAAAAAAAATGCTACTGCCCATTGCAGAGGAGCTAGACCAGCGGCTATTTAGATTCCTTGAAACCCAACCCACTGTATATTTCTCTGAAATTACATAGCATCTTCCGAGTCCTTTCCTTCTATCACTGCTTAAGTTTATTTTATTTCTTGGTAGTCTACTCTGATAATCCATCACTGTGCTACTGTTGAAGGCTTGCTAATTAGTAATAATTAAGACTAACAGTATTTTAGAGTAATCTAGAGTAAGTGCTGAAATCTATAAAAATAATATACATACCAGAAATCCAAACATTTTATTACATCTAAGTATCTTGTAATTATTTGTATATCCTCTTTTTTATGACCTAGTAACATTAGACCTACAATAGTTAGTCTCCAGTTTTTAAAGGTTGTAGCACTACAATTAAAAAATATGTATCTATATATATATATATCAATGTTCATCATTCTGGCACGCAAAATTAAATGTGAATAGAAACTATCAAACACTAAATTTTCTAGTATTTCAAGCTTCAGTAGGATTCATCAACTTTCCAAATTATTTCAAATATTAAGTAAAGCCCTCCAAATACTCTACTTCAAGCTATATCTGCAGAGTTAATCAATTTTCAAATACTTGCTTTTTCTTTTTTCTTCTTTTCCAGTTGCTAAATTCCAAAAATTTCAGAATTTCACCTTATTTTAAATGTCTGTATCTTCTCATCTTAATGTCTGGATCACCACAATGAAGACTTAACCCAAGAGCAAAACACACTAGCACACGTCTGAAAGTCAGCTTGTGAAATTATGCCATCTTATGTTCCAATGCCAACACAACTTCCCATACCTGTAGCATCTCTTCACTGTGCTCATTTCCTTAGATGTCCCAAGGTCAAAAATTGAAAGAAAAAAGTAGCATACCAGGTATCAAAAAAGTGGCTTTAAGAGAAAGCAGATGATTAACATGACGGTAGGGAAGTTATACCCAATTGCTGTATCTGAAACTAAACCAAATCTCAGTTTGCATCTTTCCTTCAGTTCATCTAGACTAACATCCCATTTCAGAACTTAACAAATAAAGCATTGCACTAGGTATTCTACCTTTGGTGTCTATTTTCAGTAGCAGAAAAATGTGATCAGGAGAACATTCAAAACAATTTTCTGTAAAATACCGATCATATCTCTTCCTTAAGAAGAAAAAGCTTCCATTTGGTTCCTCAAAAAATAGCTAACAATGCACCACAGAATCCTTGGAATTGGAAAGGCCCTTTTATGGCCATCTAGTGCAATTCCCCAGCAATGAACAGGGATATTCACAGCTAGATCAGGCTGCCCAGGGCTTAATCCAGCCTCACCCTGAATGTCTCCAGAGACAAAGCATCCACCACAACTGCGCAACCTGTTTCAGTGCCTCACCACCCTCACTGTTAAAGACTTTTTCCTTATATCTAACCTATTTTTTCCCTCTTTATACTTGAAACCATTTCCCCTTGTTTTACCGCAACTGACCTGGCTGAGATCAGGTCATAGAATCACAAAATTGTAGGCTCGAAGGGACCTCTAGAGATCATTAACTTCCTGGGCTATGAGGGCACAGTGCTGACTCACGTCCAGCTTCCCATCCACTAAGTATCCTCAAATCCTTATGGGCAGGGCTGTGCTCTGCTTGATCCTTTCATTCCCTGGCTTGTATCGATAGTGGAGGTTGACCTGACCCAGGTGCCAGATGTTGCACGTGGATTTGTTGAACAAAATGAGGCCCTCCTGGGCCCACTGCTCAAGCCCATCTAGGCCCCTCTGGATGTTATCCCATCCCTCGGGCATGCTGACTGCACCCCACTTAGTGTCACCAGCAAACTTGCTGAGGGTGTACTTGACCCCAGCATCAATGTCACTGATGATGTTAAAGAGTATCAGACCCAGAACCAATCCCAGGAGGATACCTCTCACCACTGACCTCCATCCAGACACCGAGCCCTTGACTACCACTCTCTGGATTCAACCCTGCAGCCAGGTCTTCATCCGTTGAACACTCCACCCATCAAATCCATCTCTCTCCTATATGGACAGAAGGAAGTTGGGGGTACTGTATCAAAGGCCTTACTGAAGGCCAGATAGGAGACATCAGTGGCTCTTCCCTCATCCATTGACTCAGTGACACCATTTTAGAAGGCCACCAGGTTGGTCAAGCAGGACCTGCCCATGAAACCATGCTGGTTTTCATGTATCACATCTCTCTCGTTCATGTGCTTCAGCGTCACTTCCAGGAGGATCTTTGGCATGATCTTTTCCAACAGAGAGGTGAGCCTGACAGGTTGGTCATTCCCAGGGACATCCTTTTTACCCTCTTAAAGAAGGGTGCGATGGTGCCTTTTTTCCAGGCACCAGGGACTTCACCTGATTGCCACAACTTTTCAAGTATCACTGAGAGTGGCTTGGCGAATCCATCAGCTAACTCCCTCAAGGACACAGCTCATCAGGACCCACAGATTTGGGCTGTTCAGGTTCCTCAGGTGGTCATGAATCTGATCTCCACTTACAGCGGGAGGGATGCTGCTTCTCCAATTCCTTCTGAACAGTTATCAGAGAAGACTAAGGCAAAAAAGTTGTTGAATACCTCAGCCTTCTTCTTGCCTGTTGTTACCATCATGCCTGTGTCACTCACTGGGGGAGGTACACCCTCCCAGACTTTCCCTTTCTGGTTAAGGTAGCTGTAGAAGGCATTACTGTTCTTCTTGCCATCCCTTGACAAGTTTAGTTCAAGCTATGCCTTGGCTTTCCTGATCCATTCCATACACAGTCCAGCAGATTCCTTATACCCTTCCCACAGTACCTGTCCCTGTTTCTACTGCCCATGGATTTTCTTCTCACTCTTCAGTTTGACCAGAAGGTCCTGGTTCAGCCATGCTGGTGTCATGCCTTCCATTCTTGACTTGCTACACCTGGGGATGGAGAACTATTGTGCCCTAAAAGCTTCCTTAAATATCTGCTATCTCTGCTCTGCACCATTGCCCACGGGGACAATTTCCCAGGGTGTTTTGTTGACTAACTCCCTGAAGAGCTGAAAACCTTTCCTAAAAACTTTGCTAAAATTTAGCATCATAATTTTACTCTTTGCCTGTCTCATATCCCTCAGGAGTGTGAACTCCACCACAACTTG
This sequence comes from Odontophorus gujanensis, assembly GCA_013399175.1. Lineage (NCBI taxonomy): Eukaryota > Metazoa > Chordata > Aves > Galliformes > Odontophoridae > Odontophorus > Odontophorus gujanensis. The sequence goes on along the minus strand of VXAB01003185.1, from coordinate 446,014 downwards.
ATCACTACAGCCCAGGTAGCCTCCAATCATAGAACTGCCCAGGTTGAAAAAGACCTTAAAGATCATCAAGTCCAACCTGATGTCACCAATCAGTCCACGTGCATCAGTGAGCAACAGGTTCAATGCTGCATCCCCTGTGGTGGGCCCAACTATTACTTGACTCAAGAAGTTATCCTCAAAGAATTCCAGGAGCCTCCTGGATCACCTACATCATAAAACTAAGACCTTTTTTTTTTGTACTATTACAATACTTGGGATTTTGTACTGTAGGTTACATAAAAACAGTGGTATGCCACATCTCAAATTTGTTTATTACTGGCACGATTGTTGTAATCTCAGACAACCAGAGGCTAAAAACTTAGCAGTGCATGTAAGAAAGTTTTTCTTTTTTCTTCTCCTTTTCTTCTGATACTGTTTTGGCTTCCAGCTATGTCAAATTATGCAAATTTGCCTTTCAGGATGATCTCCAAATGACAATATATATGAAAGCACATACAAGAATCTGTACATACACAACAAATTGAACACTCGAACACAACAGAAACCAGCTTTTTTAAAGCACTGTTCAAAACCAAACTCTGAAGTCTGACTGCTGTGTATCCAAAGTTATTTTTAGTTACTATATAATTACGTTCTCTTGCTATAGTCTGAACTCCACAAGTTCTCTTTACACAAATTAAGTACTACACTTTCCTTCTAAATGACAAATCTTTTAAATGTTTTTTTTTTTATTTTTAAAGAGGAAAGTAGGCTTCTAAATTAATTAAAACAGTGAAGAAATACCTATCCATTCTATTCTTGCTTGACTGCACTTTATCTTATTTAGACTAGCTGACTTCTTTGCCCCAGCCACTTGAAATCTTAACCTAGAAATAATATTGCAATCTTCATACAACAGTTCTGTAAGTAGCAAAGGTTAGGAGATTCCCCTATGTCTACTGCTAAGCAGGAGTCTTAAATAACAATCTCTCAAATTACTTTCTATAAATTGGAGTGGAAACAAGGGATATAATTTTCTACATTGTTTAACCTGGAAAGTACTGTAAAAAACATTCTGCAGATTACAAACTCATTGCCCAGCAGAAAATAATAGCATTCTAATGCACAGTACACAATGCACTTCATGTAATAAATAATACAAAACACATAATTCTCCCATTTCTTAATACTAGAAAAATTGTTTGGCAGTGCACCCAACTCCACAGCAGTTGTTCAGCTTGAGACTCATCTTCAGTCCAACAGTTCACTGTGTGATACTGGACTGTGTGGGTTCATAAATTCTACGAAAGAGCAAGACTATCAGATTTGGTTTTGGTGAGTGGTCAGTGAAAAAAGGCAGGAATCCAAAAATCAAATTGGACTGAAGACTACCCTCAGATACTCTTGGTAGTCTATATACTAATGACCACATGCACACTGGACATCACAAAAACATAACACTACATACACGTTGTGCTAAAGATACTTAGAAGCTGCTTTACTTGTAAAACTGTTTCTGGAAACAGCTTTATATAACACAATGTCCTACACAACTTGCTGGAAGTGACCAAATTCATAACCACTGTATCAAATAAATATGAATATTTAGTCATGAAGTTGCAATTCTGCAGTTTTGAAGACAAAAATTGTGCCTATGTTTCCAGGCCCAAAAATTTTAGATGAGAACTGCTGACAGACGCAGAAACAAAAAAATAACATTTGAGCCTAACAGTTTCCTGTTGATTCCAAGCACCCCAAAATTATTTCTGAGTTGGTTTTATCTATACTTGCCGCAATACTCTTTCAAAGTGAAAGCACCTGCACAGTATGGCTTCTTACTTTTAAGTACAGCCTTCCTACCCCACGAAAGCAATCTGGTTAGTTAAACACTGCACATGAAAGAGCAGGTCTCTACCACAGCCTCGTTTACTGTCAGGTCTAACTGTACTAATATACTACCATGACAGCACCATGTCAGCCTAAAGGTTCTCTTCTTACTCTTAGAAAATGCAAACACAGTATGAAGGTGTTCCAAAGCAGTACTGTAGGGTAAATAACCCCCAAGAATGGTATTCAATGGAAATAGTATGGAAGATGGTCTATTTAAGTAGGCTTATATACAGAAATAGCAAAAAGAGAGTGGTTCACCTTTATGATGATAAAGGCTTGCCTTTGACTCCACACAGGAGGGATCTCCGAGAAAAGATCCTTCCCTGGTGGTGGTCAGCCCTTAAATGGGGTTCGGGAGAGTGGAGCCAGGCTCCACCCCTTCCAATCACACAGGTGTATCACCTTCATCTGTGCCCCCTGTGGCTGACTCAGTGCTCGCCTCAGGTGACCAATCAGTGGTTCAGGCCGTGATTCAACAGTTCCCATACAAGTACATCCTACTGTCAACACTTAGAACTGCAAAATATTCCCATACTTCCTGCATCACTAATCACACGAAGTCTAATGCTCTACACACTGAAATTCAAATATGATCCTCACCTATGCTCACCAGAAAACCACATTCTACACATGTTAAGGCCAACAGTAACTACAGCCAAAACAGATTCACAGCATCCAGCCACACTTTTGTCATCCATCAGTTCATTTCTAAAGGAGCAGCTATGAACAAAAGCAGATAAAGATGTCAAATCTAGATCACAGTGCAAAACACTTTTAATTGTCTTGGTCATCACTTATTAATCATACAATTAATGATGTTATCTGCTCACAAATCCAAAGCCCTGGCTCAGACTTTTCCTTATATTACCCCATCCCTCCTTTTTAATCTATATGTCTGTGTGCCAACTTTAGGGTTCTTCTCAATAAGAAAGAGGTGTTAAATGAATTTACACTCTACAGAGTCAAAACACATTACCTGGTATCCAGAGTCTAATCTTCGCAAAGAATCTCTTGCACTATATGCCCCAGCTAAACTGCTTCCAGTTAATGTTCTGGATCCTAGAGTAGAGTTGGAGGCCTGAGCAGATATCCTTCGAGGAATTCTTGAGGGTTTAGACTCCATTCCTTGTATCCTGTAAAAAAGGATACGCTGTTATGGGGTTTTTTTTCCCCTTTTGGAACCAGACAGCAACGTGCAAAACACGCACGTGCTTTCTAAACACAACATAACTATGACTCACGCACACAGACACACATTTACATCAAGCTCCGGTTTGATCAAGCATCAGGAAGATGGGAAATGAGTTTTTTCCCCGTGTTTCGTGCCTCCTCTCTACATCTTCTCCCATTACATGTTACAAATTCAGAAACATAGAATTTTCTTATATTCTTATTGTTACTATTATATTACCAGTGGAAATCCCTGAAGAACTCTGCAGCAGTTGCATGAAAACAAACCAAGACAGGGAAGGAATCCCTAGATTAACTAAATTCACAAATAATTTTTTTATTAACAAGCTGCGTAAGTCCCTCCCTAGTTTTCCTGTAGTCCCCTTCAGGTACTGGAAGGTCGCTATGGGGTCTCCTGGAGCCCTCTCTTCTCCATGCCCCAGCTCTCTCAGCGTGTCCCCCCACAGAGGAGGTGTTCCAGCCCTCTGATCATCTGCATGGCCCTCCTCTGGACCTGCTCCAGCAGCTCCATGTCCTTCTTGTGCTGGATGCTCCAGTACTGGTTACAGTATTCCAGATGGGGTCTCCTGAGAGCAGAAGGGCAGAATCACCTGCCTCACTTTGCTGGTCACACTTCTCTTGATGCAAGCCAGGATACAGCTGGCATACTTGTCCTTTTGGTATTTCTAGGTATCTCAAAATAAACACTGGTGCCTTTGCCAAATGAGAAGTGATTCTCTGGGTCATTCTTTTCTTTGAAAGGATATTTTCACCTAACACTGCTCAAAAACTTTAGATAGGTAGATAATCTACTTGCTAATATTCCCAGATTCTTCCTCTGCATGACAGGACAGATATAATCGCACCACAAAAAGTAAACACACTGCAGAGAATCCCAGCATCATGAGTGGTATGCTGCAGAAAGAGTTATGTGACAACTAACTACTCTGAAAACATTTTCTAAGAACCACATCAGAGCTAGGTAATTTGCAGAAGTGGTACAGCCTGTTTTACTTAATCACTGTTAATTCTGATCTAGCCTTCAGAAAGTTGCAGTGGGAGTAAGATACAACAGGAAAAAATTACCCATCAATAAAAACCAATTATTTCCTCACATTTAGTAACACAGTCTCTGAAAAACTACTGCAATCCTGACATACCTGGTGTCCAGCTGCAGTTCCCAGCTGAATTCATATATTCAGGACTACTCAACATTTTCCCAGTAAAAATTAGTTTGTACACAAGTCCATTGATCAAACAGTTTAACAACTGCAAAATTAGACTACTCATGTCCTCAAACAAAGGTTTTTAAGCAAATTCTCTGGTGCATGTTCAGCCACTAGATTTACGAAACAGGTCACACCATAAAGTAGCCTATAAGCTTCATCATCCAAGTAGAGCTCATTTTAAAGAAATTAAAATGTATAATTTAAAGCACAGCATAATCGTTAAGATGTTTAAGTGAACATTTAAACCAATGATTACATAAATGTAAGTATATTTTCAGATGGTACGAAGAGTTACTGGCTTGTATCACAGAGTAGCACACCAATTACTAAACTATGCTTCAAACATTAACAGCCTATACACTTACTTATATATTTGGTTAAATGAGATCAGTCTAGCTATCTTATCTTCTCACTTATCTAACCTTGGATTAGGAACCTAAAGTCAAGCAATGGTTAAGTTTCTCAAATCACATTTAAACCTGTAAGTAAATACTGGCCAACAGCACGTTTGAGGAATTCTCAAATGTATAAATACAGTCATATAAATAAGAATGTTCTATCAGAACAACCGCTTTGGTTATGGATCATTCCACTTCTGCATCACTTTGCTTTGGATATATGTGGAAACTAACACAAGTAGAAAGTTAGAGGCAGACAGACAGAAAATTGTGAGGTTTGTGACGAAAGGAAGGAAGCTCCCTGCAGCAGGAATTAGTGCAGGCACACCCACCCCTCAGCCTGCATGCAGCCTGGCACAGACCGCCCCACTTCCATCCCGTTTCACACCATCACAGCAGTGGCTCCGCCCCACCAAGGGGACCAGCTTGGTCCCCCATCGCTCATAACCACACATCAGTGTGCAATGGGCACTGTCTCAGCTGAAAACAGGACACAGGGAGGGTGCAGTGCAGTGCTGACTCAAGTTATGGCAAATAATACTGTGCATATTGATACCTTGGCTAAACACAGTCGGGTGAATCACGAAAAATATGCAGTCACGCTTGCAATTTTGATGAAGGAATTTGAGAACAGGTTTCACGACTGCTAGAAAGGTCACCTATTTTTCAGTATATTTGCAACCACTTTTTTGAGTTGACATAAATACATTATCTGCAAATTTTCGATCTGAACACACGGAAGAAGTTAGAAGACTTTGTAAACTAAATTAGAGATCATCTGCCATTAATAAGATCTTGTGATGCATCCCAGAACACTACTGAAATTAAACTTCTCAATATAAAATTGCGCATGGAAAAGAAAAGACCATTTTGTATCTGCAAGGAAGAGACGCATCACCTGTTCTAAGTACCCAGCTCCAAGATCCTTTCCCCGTTTGTCATCTCTACATTATAAAAGATAACTAGATCTAACCTAGCCACAGTAGATGTAAGAGGAAATTAAAAACATCAACAGCTCTTTGCAGGAAAGTAGCGTAATCTGAAAAGGTAAAAATAACACAGTAAATATTTAGAATAAAAGCCTCTCACTCCTCCTCTGCCACTCTAACCCCACCTACTATGGAATAAGAGGCAATATGACATACTGACGTCTACCAGAACGTGAAGCCTTTCTAGCTGCCACGCAGTAACTTAACATATTTTGAAACACCCACTTAGAGCTGCACACACCTCATTTCCAGCTCAGAAATTCGGGGTCCACCTCGGGACTACATGGTGATGATTCAGGTAAAGCCTTGAGCTTTAAGGGACAGAGATTTTAGTGTGCTCTGACATACAGTAGTTCGTAAGATCCTTGCACAACCAATTTGTGACCACGTGTTCTTCATGTTTAATCAGAAGACGTTTCAAGCCACAAGCAAGATGGAGCTCAGGGTCAATTTCATCAGCCTGTGGAACTCTGACCAGGATCTTCCCCAGCCAAGAAGGCTCAAGAACTAAGCTGCGTCCCAGGCGACCCGATATCGCGGCACCACGCGCAGGAGCGCGCTGCTCTCACACCCAGCAGCGCCCACCGCCAGCGAGAGCAGGGGGAGAGCGCGCACACAGCGCAACGCCAAACAGCGGCTCGTACCCGTCTGAAAGGCCGCAAGGAGCGCTCCGCAAGACAGCGGCTCCCCGGGGGGAGGCGAGGAGAGGGAGAGGAGGGCCCCGGCTGTAACACCGCGACGAGGCCCGGGAAGGCGCGCGCCCGTAGCGGTGTCCGCGGAGGGAAGGGAGGAGGAGCCAGGGCCGGTCCCGAGACAAAATGGTTTCCGCGAGCCCCCGGCCCCGGCCCGACGCGCGGGCG
>VXAB01003185.1:408795-421251 GCA_013399175.1 Odontophorus gujanensis | reverse complement strand
AAAAAAAAAAAAAAACAACCAATAGCTCACTAACAAAACAGAAATATATCTCTCAGGAATTAATGTACAAACAATCCATCTGTAAGAGTGAAAAGTTTGAATTTAAAGCATGCTCTATGCTCAATGAGTCAATTGCGTAAACACATAATATGTTTTTTTTTTTTGTTTTTATCTCTGTATGCATGTTCCCTCCCTGATGCATCACAATTTTTCCCCTTTGTAAACTGGTGCTAATAAACTTTACAACAAAGTAACACCAACTGGCGAAGTCAAACTTTGTGCTACAGTAAAAACTGATACTGATGTGCTTGTATTCCTCTTGAGGTGAAAACTATTCTTGTGAGTAGACCTTGCTCTGGAAAGTTATGGGTTGATGAAATTTTATAAGGGGATTTTTAATGGTTAACTGTAGCTCAGTGATGTATGAAGAGGGGTAAGACCACACAGGAAGACAAACTGCATCACCGCAATGCTGATACTCTCAAACTGCTTTTAAATATCTTTTCAGAAATTGCTGTTGCATGTTATCATGCAGCTTTGTGGTATAATTTATGCATTCTTTCTGGATGTAATGTGAAAAGGACAAGGTCATTTTTATCATCACTGAGATGGCTGAGTATGTGTTCTGAGGATGTTACGCTGTTTAATTTTTGAGTGTGTCCACTGCGTCTTTTAATAAATGCACCCTTTTTTTTTTGTTTTTTTTTTTTTTGCTTGGAAAGTAAGGCTTTCACCCATATAGATGCAGGCAAGCTCTGATTTCACTTGCTTATATATCATTATCTATGTTAAAGGTTCTTTTTAAAATATAGTAGAGACTTTTGATCCAGTTACTATCATGAAGGTTGATGTTATTTTCTTTTTGCCTTCTGGGTTCAATCAATTGAGCATTAGTTGGCTTTGAAACCTGTCACGGGCTTTTGAACTGCTTACTGCTTCATCTTCAAGATCATCAGTCTTCTTTACTCCGGCTAAAATAAGAGTTTAGCATATTGCTGAATGAGTAACATTGTCTGAAATTTAAATTATGTAGATTCAGTAAGGAAAATGTTTGCATTTGCAGAAGAATGAATTTAATTATGGATTACTGCTTGCCTGTGAAGTCAAAAACCCAAACTTGAATCCAGCACCAGAGAACAGAAATAAAAAACTAAAAAAAAAGAAAAAGAAAATTATAATAATAAAAAAATTACGGTAACTACTTCTGTTTTCTGGGCAGATTTAGAACATCCTCATGCCAATGTATTGAAGTTCCTGTGATAATAATACCATTTAATTTAGAGTATGTGTTGTGCAGAAGGTGTCACTTATCCTCTGCCTTGTTGTCACTTAAGATGAAGAATAAATATTAAAGAAATACTACGTTCTCAACATTTAAGACACATTCATGAAATTATTGGAATCACACTATATCAAACAATAAACTATTGTTTGTCTTAATAAATAAGCATGACTGACATCTTCAAATGAAGAGAGAATGGGGAGAAAAAGAGAACACAGTATTTTATTTCCATGTTCACCAAAGCCTATGAGCTGCAAGTGAGAGCTGAATATAAATACAGTACTGCGTTAGAAAAATCAGCCTGCATTTATCATTGTCAGATCCAAAACAGTAGTTAAGTATAACATTTACTTTGTGATAAACAATCATCTAAGCAATTATCCAAAACAAATATATGCAATTAACTTTGAATATGGTCCTGAATACAAATATTTACCAATGGGGGAAAAGATGTAGGAGGAAGAAAAGGGATGGGGAAAGGAAGACCACCTTGGCCAGAATAGGAGAACTGAAATTTTGTATCACCTCCTCCCAGCAATCTCATAAAAAAAATTATTTAGGCAGTAGTTCTGGAGTTCTAGAAGTCCTGGACCATCTGAAGACACACACAGGATTTTCAAAACTGCCTACAGCCCAGCTAGAGTGTAAATTCAAAGCCTTGGACTCACAAGCACCCATTTATTTGGCATATTATCAGGAGCCTTACAAGAATCTGAATATCTGCTTTCTGCCTAAGACTGAAATAAACAGAAATTGTGATTACAGTCAAGGTAAAGAACAAGAACAGAAAGTGGGAATAAAGCTAATGGAAGAAGTAATAGTGCAAAAAAAAAATCATGAAAAGAGTTGTATTATTTAGAGGAATTTTCCTATATTTACTACTTACATATGATGTGTTAATAAAATATTTTAATAAAACATCTCCCGTCCTCTGCAATAAAAAATACAAAGAGCAATGTATGGATTCGTGGAGGAGTCTGCAGTTGACTACATGCATCCACAAAGGATCTAGCAAAACATATCAGGAATCAATTACCTTCTCAGTGTTTACTTACTTAAAATGAGGTATTTCTGAAGCAGCTAAACAATGCATGAGCAGTAATCATTTGCTTCATCTAGAAGACTGCCAAAAGTGTGTTATACCTGAGTCCTGTATAAAAACAATATTTTGCTTCATTTTAAATACTGAACCAGCCTTTTGGCGTGAGTACACTAAGTCAAAGCAAATCTTTCAGACTAATCAGGGACAATACTGAAATTTTATTTCAAATGAATATTGATATAGATTACTTCTAAGCTGTTGTTTTGTTGTTTTTTTTTCCCCTACTATTTTGAAGTTGTTCTTCAAACATTTGACTTCTTCAGAGACCTACTTGGAGGTATCCCATGGTCTGGAGTGTTTGAAGATAAGGGGATCCATGAGAGCTGGATGATGCTTAAACACCATGTCTTCCATTCTCAAGATTGGTGCATCCCTAAGAGTAAGAAACTGGGTAAGGTGGCAAATCAGCGTGTATGAGCAAAGAAGAACTTCTTCATGGTAAATGTGACAGAGCACTGGAACAGGCTGCCCAGGGAGGTTGTGGAGTCTCCTATGGAGATATCCAAGGTCCAACTGGACACCTACCTGTGTGATCTGTTGTAGGGTACCTGTTTTAGAAGGAGGGCTGGACTTGATTTTCTCTTCAGGTCCCTTCCAATCTCTGCGATTCTGTGAAACACCAAGATCTTCCTGGTATGTCTCTGTTCATTCTGATAATTAATGTCAGAAATTAATGTCTTGTTTTTCCTGCCTTTTGCCTTTATCCTTGCACACAGCTGCCTCCTGCTGCCTTTCCAGTTAAGTCCACTTTCAGCTCCTCTGCCATTTCCTGTTTATAACCTTCCTTCAGACTCGGAAAGGGAATAATTGTGTAAGACCAGTTGTGTTATACATTGGTGTAATATAAATATTTACATAAATGCTAATGATTTGGTAGAGATTTGTTGTGAAACTACAGGAGTGGATGTGCCCAGGTCTGATGGACAGACTGCAATGGAGATATGTCCTCAGAAGGGCTGACTCTGTACCTCTTTGATCTTTGCTTGAATAAAAGCTCTAAATTTTGGTCCATTTCAGTTGTGAGTACTCTGTAATTCAGGAAACCAGGTACTCAAACTGCATATTTAGGTAATGAAGATTAGTTACTGACTGTATCTGAACACCTAAAGAAAACACATTTCATGTCAGAGTTAAAGATAGAAGTATGTTCTCCTGTGAGGTGTTTGTTTTACTTAAGCACCAAGAGCTCAGTACTTCATTAATTCTGTTCTCCAGCACCTGCAGCAAAGACTCTGGAATTCAGCAGACAACAGTGTTCCTTGTGTTCGGCTCCCACTGAGCTACCTCAGATAGGTAAGCTCATGTGCACAAGGAAGCCAAGCTACCATCACATGTGCAGCTTTAATTCTGTTTGTTTCTGAACTCTCAGAGTCTGACTTTGCAGTATTAACGGTTTTTTTCATATGACAACAAAACATCTGTGGTTTTTTTTGTTGTTGTTGTTCCATCTAAGCACTGTGTTGATGGCTACTCCTTTCCTCAGCTGTCTGCCTTTATTTCTCTGAATGCAAATATGTAGTTTCCTATTCTATATGTTCATGGATTTTTGCCCTAAACACTTAACTTACTTTACTGTTGCCCAACACTTTTTTTTTTGTACATAAATTGACTCATTTGAAAGCGTTGCCCTACTTAACACCTGTGCACCTCTTAAATAAAGGAACCTAAGTTGGGATTACACTCTATTTAAAAAAAAAATCCTTGCCAGTGAGTGAGTAGGTGAGGACATCTGATTGTGTAATCAGCTATCTGTGTATGAGGTCATCTGCTAGCAATCTTATACCAGCGAAATCCAACATCAAGCAGAACTGTGGTTAAATGATGAGTGTGAGAGGCTGGAGCGTTCCATGGCATGCAGGTGGAGCAGGACAGGGCTGGCCATGCCTTTCCACGCACAGCCAGCACCATTTGCCTGGCTGGGGGAGTTTTAAACTAAGTCTGGCCAGCCTCCTGTGGGCATAACTGGGTGGCCAGTCAGCAGATCCTTCCCCAGTGGTGGTCAGCCCTTAAATGGGGTCTGGGAGAGGTGGAGCCAGACTCCACCCCTTCCCATCACACAGGTACATTATCTTCACCTGTGCCCCCGTGGCTGCCTCAGTGCTTGCCTCAGGTGATCAATCAGTGGTTCAGGCCGTGATTCAACAGTTCCCATACAGTAGCTTATGAATTAAAGTGACTTTTTATCATACAGCTGTGTTAATTTATATTTGGTAAATAAGATTCTATGTTGAAATCCAAGAATTGATTTTTTTTTTTTAATAAAAATATTTTTTCTGTTTATGTTAAATAATAATGTTTTAAGAAGCATTGAAGGAATCCATACTGGTAACTTCTAGAAGCTGAGATTTGCATACTTAATTAAGAACAATAATGTACTTAATTTGCAAACAATTCCTATTGTAGTCTGTAATTTCAAATACCATGCCCTCTCCCCACAATGGAAGATTCTTACACACATTTTCAGAACCCCCAGAATTCATTGCTTCACCATGCCAGCAAGTAATTTGGGTAAGGTTTTGTCACTGAGCTTTGCTGAAAGCCTTCGGTAGGGCACAGTAACGAATGTGCACGGTTTTAACATGTGGCAAAGGAAGTAGGTGTATTCTGGAGAGAGAGAAGGGAGATGGGAGCAGGAAGGCTGAGATTGGAAGCTTTTTGTTATCTGCATGTTTGTGCCAGGCTGTTGCTTTGTTGTCAAATTAAGTAGCTTGTTATTATGATTGTTTGCTTAAGGAAACTCCCCAAATCTATAATAAAAAGACAAAATGGTATCTACTCAAAAAAGGATACAAAAAAAGAATGTAAAGAATATAGTATTCTAAACTTTCACTAGTGAGGAAATAATCCTTTCTGTGCTTGCTTTCACATTAAAAATGGCTATAGTTATTTGAAATACAAGGCAGTGAAAGACATGAAAAATATTCAAGTTCTAAACGTGTAGCTCAATTATCTGTAGTCCTGAAAGAAGTTTCATCTGTGTTTAGGCTGAAATGTGCCATGCATGTTGGTTCGGAGGCTTCTAAATGAACATGAAGCGTTGAGAAATCAAACTGATCATGCAGAAAATGTGGTCAAATTAGGAAACAATAGATCAGCAAGAATTCCTTGCTGAGTAGAGATAGGACAAACATAAAAAAAATTCATCACCATAGTATTATATTGAAGAAGAATGCTTACAGAGTTCTTGTAAATTATGTTCTATGAAACAATCAGTTTCTGTCTCTTAGATTTAATTCCTTAATGATATATGCAACTAAATTTACTGTGGATCACTTCCTGAAATGTTTCTGTCTGCTGTTTGGAAGGTAGAACTTAGCGGGACTTAGAACCACAAGACTGCGATTTCATGTCTTATCTACCTCTATCCTAATCTATAAAGAGAATGCCATTATTAGCAGTTTATAGATTTTAGAAATTACTGATTGTGAGGCAATGAAAAATAAAGTGTAACTTCTAAGGATGTTTCATTTATCTTTGAACCTATTTTTCTTGTCAAGAATAGTATTTGTGATATACAGGAAAATGAAATATATTAATTGGTTGTTGGAAATCAGACTCATGTCTTCTGTATTTCTTTCACTTAATGATTTATTTGGAGAAGTCATTATCCCAGTGGCTAAGTAGATGCGTCAGAGCACTTTGATGTATTGGATACTTTCTCTTAAATTACTTCGCCAGATTTTGTATCTGCCATACTTAATTGAATCAGTCAAGATATTTGAAGTGATGAAATATCAGGTTAAGTTAAATCTCATTCTGAGAAGATGTAATTAATAGCAAATTTTGTACTGAAAGATATTAGGCATTAATTTGGTCAAATTACATGTGTTTCTTAGATGAATGTGTGTCTTAGCCTCTGTTTCTTTTTTTTTTATTTTTTTTTCCCTCTTCACGGACATGTTCTTAGTAACGTAATTCAGTTTATTCACCAGGTTAGCTTTCTTGCAGTTACTGGTTTGTGTCATGCATATTTTTTATTTTATGGGTACATCACCAAGTTCTTAAAATATAAAAATGTGTTTACAATGTCTGTAGCAACATTACTCGCAAACACAATTAGTACACACTTAGAGAAGCTAGAAGCCTAATACTCTGAACTGTGTAAGCAAACACAGTTTGTGACTCAAAGCTAAAAGTTTTGTCCAAACCAGAGATCTAAAATCAAAATTGGTCAATTTACGTCTGTTTAAGAAATTATATACAATTACAGTCGTATTTCTATCACAGTATTGGAAAGCGTTGAAAAGAAATTCTGCATTGTATTTTAAAATTGTAAAGAGTAGTTAGTGTAACTTTAAAGGTAGGCAACTACAACATATGTTATAAACAAAATATTTAAACCTTCAACCTTAAGCTAACATACCTTTAGTAGCTCGAGTGAAACTTACTTTGTCAGTTTGTACATGTACACATTTTTTCGGTGCATACCATATGTCATACGCAATACTGAATGTACTCTGCTTTGAAATTAACTTCATGGCCAACTAACATAGAGCGAGATGAACTTTTGTAAGAGTTCTTAATTGCTGTGACCTGGCCAGACTTCAAGTTGGCTAATTGCATAAAGTTATTTCCTGTTTAGTTTTAGTTTAATGAGAGATGCCATCACTTCCTGTCCTGAACAATTGTGTAGTTTTGATGTCTGCTACGTAATAGCTGTTGTACTCTCCTGAAAGCATTTTTTTTTACTTGTGGGTGTAATTACTGCAGATTCACACTAAATTTTGAGGTGCACTGTTTTGATCCCTTGTGCTTAAACAACAGGAAGAGTGGAAAACGCTGCTTTGGTCAGAGAAAATGTGGCTTTGATTTTGGTCCAGAACAGAGAGAGTTTTAGATCAAGAAAACTAACCAAGCTATTTAACAGAGTTACATTAGGAAATGGAAATGCTACAGATAATTAAACAGCTTAAACAAAACAAAAACCAATGCAGACCTGACTTTTGGGAAGAAGATAAATGGGCTGGGTCTGAAAGACTGTAAGACTTAAGGAAAAAGAAATGCCAAAAAAAAAAAAAGTTTGGTTTTCTGTATTTCTTTCGGTAACTTCACTTTGCAAATATGTTATTAGCACAGTGTGAGCTGTCACGCTAGAAGACTTTGTCAGTGCCTTAGTTGCTGACATTACTATTGGTAGTGATGGTGGTTTTTTGGAGTCAGATAGAAATATTTCAGGATTCAGAATTATATTTAAGCAGCTTGAAGCTGAAAGTGTTCCAGTTCTTAGAATGAAAACCATTGGGTCAGAGTACAAAGCAGAGCTTTATATTTTAACTAATTGCAAAGAGAATACTAGTATAGAGGAGACACTGAAGATTGTATTTTTCCAAATCTACCTTTAGAAGGTTAGCAGTGTAATTGTTTAGAATGAACTGATGTTTCTTGTGGTTGCTGGTGAAATACATCTACAAAAACACTTCATTCAGACTTGGACCTTGCAGGTGAGAAGACATGGAAGATTCTGAGGTAACTGAATGAAGTTAAGACTGAAATACATGAGAGAAGTAAATGAATTTGAGAGGAAAAAGTCATACACTTCTCTATCTTAGAAGTGCAGAAATAGTCTTTAATAGATGAGCCCTTGACAAAATTGTGAACTTTTCTCTCCTTCACAGTAAGATGTGTGATATAATTTTTAATAAGTGTGTTTGGTTAATTTGCTTGTTACATAGGGTTGATGCAGAAGCTCATTAGGAAAGACTTCTGGGCTTCGATAGTATGTGTTAAGTTGCAGTCTAGATCCTTTGGAATTTCTTATTTTGGCCTTGTTTGGTCCACGTGACTTCAAACCTATAATTTTTGCAAACATTTACAGCTGTTTTGTGGATTTATTTGCCCTGGCAACTTTGCAGTCCTATACAAAAGGTACCTACACAACCATTTCCTACAACTGAACAGCATTTCTTAATGGAAACAACTTAAAATGATGAACATATCAGTCCAGTTGCAAATTTTTCACAGTTGTTTCATGTATTATATAACGTTGTTTGTGCTTTTAAAGATTCCAGAAGGTTTCTGTCATTCTAACCTCTTTCGTTGTAGTACTAAGAGGTAGATCCTCCTTGACTGCTCTAGGGTAACATAATAAAACCAGGGATGTAAGAGTGTAAAGCCAGGTATATTTGGACACTTGAACCTGTATAGATAGCCCTCAGAGAGTGACGGCTCTTGGAGGTGAGACCTCTGTGGTGCCAGAAGTATCTACAATGAGAACAAACCTCCTAAACACAGTAAGATGAGCAAAAAAGGATATGCTTGTAACTGGATGACGCTTTTAGAAGTTCTGAATGTAAAGTTTTAAAACGCTGTTGGACTATCAAAGAGGAATGACTTCTTAAGCTTTTAATGAAAATAGACCTTTGCTTTTTAATTCAGTGGCATTTGTTGAATGTTAAATACTTCTGTCCTTCATCAGAGAAATGGTAAGTCACCCTTACCTTTCAAAAACTGCTATTTTTTTTTCTTTTAAAGTATTTATCTGCTGATCCTGTTTGTCAAATCTGTCACAACATATTTTATAACAAAAATACATGCTCTGCAAACGCTACTGCAGGACATCTGTTAGTGGAAGCATAACAGTGCAGTTTCTAACCTCTTGTGAGTACCACATAGCCTTACAGAGACTTTTTTTTTGTGAGGTCTGAATGGAATAGGATATTTGTACAGAGTCAGAATGTGCAAATTCTTAAGCAGACTTCTCCTTTGCTCACTGATCTTAGCATGGATGGACCAACATCTGCGTGGTCACCAACGGAGGGCTGTAAACCTTTGCTGCAGAGCTGTGAACAGGAGTGGAGAGGAACCTCTGAAACCATTTTGCTTTTGGGGAGATGGTAACAGCAAACTCCACCTGCACAGCCCTGTAGGAATTTTGGGCTTGTCCTTCCGGATGTTTATGTATGTGCTGATCTTTCAGCACACTAGCAGCCCTAGTGAGAAAAGTGTAATCACACAAACCTGAACGGTTATGCCTGTAGATATGGAACTTGCTTTATTTCTGTTTTCTCCCAGTTCACCAGTTAAGTTTATGTATGCATTGCTGGATGAAACTATTGAAGAAATATTAATAAGGTTGGTAAGCATAAGAACAGACAAATGAAACTACAAAACAATATCTTTACTGTGTGTTTATATTTAAGACACACACTGGAAGCCTAAGAAAAATGTGGAGGCTAACTACATTCGCAATTAATTCATCTTAGAAATCAAAAGAAACAAGAAACCTTTTTTTTTTTAATTATTTTTTTTAAACATAGTATACATGATGTAATTTGAATTTGCATTTTTTTTTTAATTGAGAATTGCAGCTTTGATATAGTCAGAGAGAAAACAGAAAATTAGGACTCCAGGAACACTTCAGATCTAATAGTGAATCAGTTGGCATTCATCAGTAGCATCCTCTAGCAACAATTTCCTAGAAATAATCTTACTAAAAAAATACTGATAAAAGCATTTCAAAACCTTATTAAAATGTTTTGCAGTATTAAATCTGACAAATTTGTGACCAGTGGAAAAACAATGTTTATAAACATATTTTATTGTAGATTGAAAAATACTCTGTAGTGACTCCGAAGTAATTTTAAATTGTTTTCTGAAGTAAAAAATTAATATTTAGTGCAATTAGGGATATTATTAATATATTTGATTTTGACATCAAATACATCCTGGTGGTCTTAATTTGGGTCACTGACTGAACTTTGTGAACGTTAGTATGTTTTGAGGTCTGTGGTCCTGCATTCAAGCAGATTAAATTCCGTCCTGCTGAGCGTTACAGAAAACAAGGATTCCATACGCTATCCAAACATATGCACCTCTGTTTCTCACAAGATACTATGTAGTTTGGCTTACAGATAGGAAAAAGTATATATATATTTAGAGTGGTTGCTTAGAGTAGTGACAGTAAGAGTAGGTAATAGAATTTACTTAAAGTGTTACAGGCAGATATGGTAAATACATACGTGAGGCAGTACATTTGATAGCGAGTTATCTAAATCTGGATCTTGTTTCCTCTTCATGCTAATGACAATATTATTGTCTTGAGCAAAACAGATATTTATTATGAGCATAGGTATATACTCATTCTTATGCCACAATTTTTTTTTCTCCTAAGAACATTATTAGTAAATTTTGAGGTTAGAGAGGTACTGACCCAAACACGTACAGAGCTTGGCCTTCGAGTTCATTAAATATGGGTTAATAACATATTATAAGGAAATCATTGTCCTTATTACAGTTATTAGGTAGTTAGTCAAATTATAGCTTCAAAGGAATGCAGAGCATGGAGAACTCAGGACTAAATTATGCATTTGAACCTTAGGCCAGCTTTTACTGTTGAGACAGTTTGCTACTAAGAGAAATTGTGTGTCATTGAAATTAAATGCCTTTCAGAAGATGGAAGGTTCCAGTTTTTAATGAAATTACTGAGTGTGGTGCAGTGAAATGATTAAAAATCTGTATTCCGGGAATGTGGCAGAGGAAAAAAAAAATCAATAAATGCTAGCAAGCCTTTGCTGCCTGATGCGAATCCTGGGAATGAAATAAGCTGGTACAAAAATAATAATTAAAAACATATCAGCACATTAATTCATTTAGCGTGAGTCTCATGAGACGTCATCTTCACTAATTTTTAGCACACATTTTACTGTATAATGAGCAGCTTTCTTTTCTTGTATTCGTATTATGCAGCATTTTTGCCCTTCCCCCAGCGTTCCCGCATTGCAATCATTGTGCTTGCACTTATTATGTTACAAATGACCGAGGTAAGGCTGACATTCTCATTGCATGCAAAAAGAGCACGGCTGCCAAGCTTTTTTTTTTTTTTCCCCCGCTAATGAAGCAGCTTTATGAAGTCTACCCATGTGTTAATACTAATGAAGATCCTCCACCACAATTAAAATCACAGCCACAGTGGCTCAAGAGGAAACAGAAAACAGTGGCATCTTTCTGTTTGCACGTTTTTCTTTATGCTGAGATCAGCTTTACTTAGAAATAACGCTGATTTTAAAATGAGTGTATTAACTAGGTAAGGGAAGCGAACGTATTTCTGAGTTTTGTAGATGCAGTTTTACGTAGTTCGTCCTGAGCTGACTCGGGTGTTCACTGCGCTGCGGTGTAATCTTACATGTCAGCTGTTACGGTTACACAGAGCAGTTCCTTGGCTCCTGAAGCGTACTTCAGCCCTGGCTGAGTTTGGGACGATGCCAAGAGGAAAAAAGAAGATACCATGTGGGAAACGCGAAGGGCTGCTGCCGCTCAGCGCAGCCCCGACCCGTTGTGCAGTCGCCATGCAGAGGTTGGCTCGGGCAGCCTCCTTCCATCCCCCCTCCCTTTTATTGTTATTATTATTATTTTTTAGTGCCCGTGTCGGCAGCCCGTAAACCTCAGCGCTTCCGCATCGCGGTGACTTCACGCCCTGCCTCGCTTCGCTGGTTCTGCTGGAATTTATCCTGTCCTCGTGAAGTACAAAAGTTGGCCTTCGCTTCCGCTGGGATCTCTGATCTGCTCGCTTTCTTGAAAATGTCTTCTTGGGAATACGGGTCGCCTTCCCGCGCCAGACGATGGCCGTTGTAGCAAAGCACCTTCGCCGCTATTTTCTTTTATTTTCCTACCCGAAATTACGTGCAGTGAAGCAGCGACCCCGGGCACGCGGGGTGCGAGCGCTCCACGCGACCGAGATCCACCCGGGAACGTGAGCGCTGTGGCCGCGGGCGGGAGGAGCGCACCGCGCGAACTTTTCCCGCACGCACAAAATGACGGCGCGGAGCGGGGCCGGCGGGCAGCCCTTAAGCTGCGGCTCACGGTCTTCCGCGGCTGGAATGAGAGGCGCGATTCTCCCTTTTTCCCGGCGTGTTAGCAACAACTTTGATTGCTGCGGAGCGGAGCGGCGTCGCTGACGTCACTCTGGGCTGGCGGAGCCGCACCAACCGCGCGCAGGGAGCGGCCTCGCCCGGAGCGGCGGCACTGCGCGCCCCCGCGCGCGCCCCCGCCCCTTCCCGGGGCTGCGCGAGGCTCCCGGGAGCGTCGGGCAGGGGCCACCTTCCGGCACGCGCACCGGCGCCCGGGCAGCGGCAGA
>VXAB01003185.1:304179-408762 GCA_013399175.1 Odontophorus gujanensis | reverse complement strand
GGCCGTTCGTGCCCCGGCGTCGCGCCTCGGGGGCGGCGGTTGCGGGCCGGGCCGGGAGCGGCGGCGCGCGGAGCCTCCGCCGTCGTCTTTTGTGCGTGTTCTGATCGTCGCGGAGGGGGCCGGGCGGCCCCGACCGGGTGCCTGAAATTTATCCCTTTGTGTATGTTACGATCTCCTCCATTTTTCCTGCCCTCCAAACAACGAGCCTTTCGCCATCTTGGGCAAATTTGTATTCCCAAGTCTCTCCGTCTTCTGTAGGGGGAATAAGTGGAAATCCGGAAAGTCTTTTTGGATCTGACTCAAAGTTTCGGAAATGTTAGATGGACGGTGACGTCATGTTAAGTTTAAGGGGATTTTTTCCACGAGCGTGCGCTCTCCTCGGAGCGGTCACCCGTCGCGCCGGGAACCGGCACGGGTTCTTGGCTGTGTTCTCGGGGAGCGGCGGGAGCGGTGTACGCTGCCTGCTAACGAGCGGAGAAATACTCGCGCTTTTGCGTTGTTCCGTCGTGCCCTCAATCCCCCCAGCCCCCCGCACACCCTTTTTTATTTTTACTCGAAGTTCTTAACCGAAATAAAAAACTATTCGGAGCAACGTGTTACTTGCGCGTGCCTGATGCAGTTACTTCAGTAACCTGAAGCAGTTACCTGATGTGGGGTTATCCGTGGAAAACTTGGTCCGGAACCTTCCCCTGTGGAGTAAACAGTTTTCTATTTTGGATGAAGCACATGGGAGTGATGGAAATACACAGCTGTCCCTCTTTTGTCTGGCACGTCTTTGGGGCGTACTTGGGAGCAACGCTTTAAGCATGTTGTGAAAGGGTTTCTCTTGGGAAGTCTTCCTGTCCTTTTTCTCCTCCCCCTCTCCGTTGTTGCCAACGCTATCTAATGGTGGTGCTGTGTACTTACTGTGCTGAATTCGTTTATTTAAACGAGTCTTTTTTAGTACTGGTTTTCAGTTCTGTGTCAGCTGCTGTGAGAAGGGAGACAACGAAAGACACTGTTCTTGTTAAGGTGTAACTGAGAAGTAAATTACGTCTTCTTAAAAGTTTCTCTGGTCACATGGTAAGACTTAGAACAGCACTGGGCAGTTGGTAAGGAATACCTACTTCAGGTAAAGTTCTGTTGTTTCATTCTTTTTCCTACAGTCTTTTTACTTGCTGCATATTTGCAGCTGCACTAATGAGAATGTGAAACTGTCTGTATTTAGTTTGCATTTCCTTTGTCCTCAAGGTTGGAAAAAACGCTGGTAGCTGTTAGCATGGAAAGCAATAGGTTAGTCCATCAAGACTTTTTCTAATAAAGTCAGTATTGAAATATATGTGTAAAGTATCCTGAGGTTTGTGTTGGAGTAAGTGTCAGATTGCCTTGCTGTGCGTAGAGTTTTTTTGAAATGCATTAGAAAGCATGATGGAATCGACTGTTCGCCCGCTACGTGTACCTCAGGTAGATGAAATGTTTAAGTAGTTAAGAGCACATAGAACAGATGGTTCTAAATTATACATGCAGCCAAGGTCTTAGAAGATTTGGCAGATTACAGACGGTGAGCAACAGAGGATAAGCAGTTTCAGACAATGATAGTTACTGTATTTGGTGTCTCGTACCTGTAGTAAACCATGCATGCATTTGTACTGAAGTGCTGCAAAAGCAATAGACTGCATTAAAGTATCAGGCAGTGCACCTGTCTCAGGAGTGGCTCAAAGTCAGTTCTTAATGGCACAAAATATTTTTGTGACTAATGTGTATCACTAATTGACTGGATTTGCTCTGTTGGTATTTATCTTTTATTAAAAAAAAAAAACCAACACTAAATATTGCTGTACTCATTTATTTACAGTTTTGTGTTCACAAAGAAAAATGCTTTTAAGACTCTTTCTTGTAAAACAATGTATCAGAAATACATTGTAAAATTATCTGAACAGGGCTAGGGGAAAAAATAATATGAATGTTTTAAATTTTGAGAGAAAGATGTTTATGAAAATAAACAAAGACAGCTCTTTAAAGGGTAAGCTTACAATATTTTTATACTGTGTAAGAAGTTAGCCATGGTTAGGCGTTGTGGTATGGTTATTTGCTCATTTTACTGACCTTGTGGTAAGGAGAATTCGATGCAAGACTGGCGTGTGTTTGTGACACACAGAAAACTTGAATAAGGAATTAATGGAAATCTTTCTTTTTAGGTCCTGTTGCCTGTTTCTTTGTTTGCATGTTTATTGTAGATCTGCAGTGTGAAGGAGCAGATGTTTTGGAAAACATCCTGATGTGTTGCTTTTTCTTATGGGAGTGCGTAACTGTTCCTTCTGATGCATCAACTTGACAGCTGGTTGATTTCATGGAGCTGCTGAGAAGCCATTAGTGGTGTCACTGAATTGAAACAGAACAGTCACTAGCTGCTTGAACTGCAATTGTTCAAGTCTTCCTTGCTACTTTTTGTGTTCCTACAAGAAGTGGAATATCACAGCTGCAAAGGGCAAGTTTGTGCTCTGCCTCATCTTCCTGAAGTAAGGGTGAGGAGGTGCTTCGCTGCTTTTAGTTTTATGGTATTACAGTGGCATATGGCATATTTAGAGCTAAGATTGGAGTCATCGGGAGGTATAGATTACACTACCAAAAATGCACTTTCCTACACACACCGATAGAGTAAGGGGATCCCACAGTTCAAGTTACTTCACTGATGTTTTGTGTCCCTAATACAGGTTTCTTTAAAGACCTTTTACTTTGTTCTTGGTGCTAGGTAGGAGTAAAAAAAACAAATAACACCCCAGAACCTGGCTGTTTTTGTCAGAGATCTGAG
The DNA here is from genome assembly GCA_013399175.1 of Odontophorus gujanensis. Classification (NCBI taxonomy): domain Eukaryota; kingdom Metazoa; phylum Chordata; class Aves; order Galliformes; family Odontophoridae; genus Odontophorus; species Odontophorus gujanensis. The sequence goes on along the minus strand of VXAB01003185.1, from coordinate 405,971 downwards.
GCTCTATCCTGTAGTAAAGATGTAAGATAAAGGTATACTGTAATAATACAGAACAGTTTTTGTTTTGTTTCACAAACAAGATGATGTTACTCTAATTATAGAAGAGCAGTGCTCCCTATTTTCATCATTTAGCTAATTTGTTGCAATGAAGTTTTCCCAAGTCAGTTTTCTCCAAAGTGTGGTTCAGCTTTTTGGTTTGTTTCTGTTTTACTACCACACATCCAGTAATGTGCCGTGCCATGCCATGCCATGTTCTAAGCTACTTTGTGGTCTTAGGTCGCCGTCAGAAGAGATACTGACATGGGCATCAGGGACTGCAGTGGTTTTTTTGTCATTGTTAAGTTGTTTACTCTGAAGTATCCTGAACACTGACAGAATGGAATGTATCTCAGTCAGCCTGTTTAAAGAAGTCTTCTATTAGTGGTGTGGATAACATTATGCAGAACCTGAAATGTGGGTGTAGTTTTTCTTTCTCACTTCACCAGAACAGGTAAATTCAGTGTCTCCTTCTGTGAAAGAAGGTATGGTTAAAATTTTTTTATTTGTTTTACTGTTACATTTTAGATTAAAAATTAGTTTGTCGTGTTTTCAGTCTGCAGTGGTAGAGTAATTCTTCATCATTTGTCTTTGATGGTATTGGTAGGGATTTTGGAGTTCTTGGTATCTAGGAATGTAAACAAGGCTGTTTGATATTAGAGTAGAAGAAGCAAATCCTCCTTCCAATCCTTCAAAACGTACCTACTTGGTTTTACAGAAGTAGTTAGCAAGAGGTGAGTTACTGATTCCCCTCTGAGTCCGAGTACTTCTGTGAAGGTAAGGAGTGTGTTCATTTCGCAGCTATGCGGGGTGGGTCTCTGTCAGGGGGGACTGAGTTTTTTAGAAGTTGACTGTAGAAGTGAAAGGGCATCTTCATGACTGATCTGTACTTTCTCTGTTAGATACGTTGAAAACTGAAATGCGTGGTTTGTTAACTGGAAAGAGTAATGCTGCTCCTGTACTGAAGTTAGCACGGAGCATTTAAAATTTGGGATTGTATTTTCATACAGTCTCTTCAGAACGGTCAGGGAAGGTAATGCATTTTTCAATTTTACCTTGAAAATGTGTGATTAACAGACGAAATAAAAATCTTATCCAGTCAGCACACTGGATTCAGCTCATAGTAGCTGAATTTTTACTTACTTTTTTTTACTTCTCTACTGCCACTAAATTTACAGTTATATAAACACCCCAGTTTTGAGCCATTCTTTGGCAAATAAATAAAGATTAAAGAGCAAAAATTGTGTACTTTTAAAATTTGATACTGAAAACAAAACAAAATTACCTAAGTTTACAATGTCAATTGATCTTTTATTTCTTAAAAAAAGAGTTATTTTATTGACCAGTTCTCATTTAATGAGACCATCAGGTGAAGAAAACACTTAGTAAAGAGATGTTGTGCGTGTTTTCAGTTTTTTGATGTAGTAATAAGGAAAGGAGGATGCAGGGTTTTTCTCTCCTTACTTTAACGTAATTAATCTATGCATTTTACATAGTTGCTGATAAAATGTTTTCATTCTGTGGGTGTTTTTTTTTATATCAGTGGAGAAAAGTCAAATATCAAAGAAAGAACGAATTTTAAATATCATCTAATATCAGGGGGTATCTCAGATGTAATCTCTGCAAGTGAGCACTACCAAGAAATATAGACCAGGCAAGTCAGTATCTGTTTCAAGTTTTTTCAGAAGGATGATGACTGTTACTGCTTGCTTAGGATCTCTCCCATTGCCTTCCTACTTGTGGCATCAGGGCCTCCTGAGTTTCTTGTTTTCCAAGTATGAAGGACGCGTGACTTTCTGTTTTTCCGACTTGATTTAGGTCAGGCATTATAAAGAGCTGAATGTGTTGAGCCTTGGTAATTTGCAAAAAGAACTCACAGGGATTTAACAACCCCCTTGAGGGGGGGGGGCGGGGGCACTGCATAAACTTTTCAGACTCAAAGTACTATACATGTTAAGGCACCATCTAAGAATATTATCTACCTGATGAGTTAGTATTGTGAACGGTTCCATTTAAAGCAATGGGATTCTGATGTTAAGAGCTAGTCTTGGGTAGTTCACAGAATAAAACCTTGGCAAAGATGGTAGATCTGGAAAACGTTGTGGCTATTAGACATTTTCATCTTCTTAGACTGTCACATTGAACTTTTGCTCTGGAGTTGTTGCAAGGGGTAATTTTTTGAGTTAAGAGTAATAGAAGAGCCTTCCAGTGTGTTATTAGAAATAGAGGAAGTGTAAAGTAGGTTTTCTTCAGAATGTTTGTTAGACGTGGTGCTTTAGTGGTACAAAATGTGCACTGCCTAGCTGCTCTTGTGTTGGAGTCCCTATCAAGATTCCAAGTTGGATGTGAAGCCAGAACTTCTAATCCTCTAGGGTAGTGTTTTTTCCTTCGCTTTGAATATGAAGCTACCAACTTCTGATCGTGACCTTATTAATCAGTTTGTATTGACAAGTTTGTTTTTTTTTTTAATGCTGAAAGATTGTTTTAAGTATCTGGCAAAATGCAGTATGCTGTTTATTATTCTAGAGCAATGGTTGTTGTGTGGTATTTTAATATTATCAGCAAAAATCCCCACAACCTTCCCTTAGTGTTTTCTTGTAAGAGTAGTCTGGTTTGCTGATGGTTATTGCAGTGATCCATCCGGGATGTATAGAAATAGTTGTGTGGATTTTGCCCCGTTTTCTGTTCTTACACTTTTCCACAAGCACACACTCATTAATCACGGACGCTGCACTCCTGCTGAGGGCAGAGAGGTTCATCAAATTGGCAGCCAGTTTGGTGTAAAGAACGGTGTACTGAAGCTCTTAACGTGCTGGGACATAAATAAATCTTAGGTCCTTATATGCAAACCCTGGAGGTTAATACTGTATAATTCAATGTCCTGTCTTTGTTTTTTATGATTGATGTTTTTAAATGCTTGAAGCTTGGTACAAGCCTTCTGGTAGGTCAGAGCCAGCAACGTGAATGGCTGAAGCGAAAAAGCATTAGCAGAGGGACTTTGTTTATGCTGCAGACATTTTCTTTCTTTTTTCTTTTTTAATTTTCCTTACTTACATTTTGATCTTCATATTGCCTTAGCTGCTGTAGGAAAGTTCCAGAGATTGACAGCCCCTGCTGTGATAATGGACTTAATGCATGAAATGCCAATAGTTTGCTCCTATTTGTTCTGAAGCTTACTGTTATTTGTGTCCTTAACAGAGCTAATGTGTAGAACAACCAAAAACTACTGGGATTTCTTTGCAGGAATAGTGCTGGGATTTGGCTTTAACATGAATAGCTTGCATATTCATAATTTAAGAACAGCTGGTTATAGCAAACACATTGTCATTTGCAAGCTATTAGAAACCATTCCAATCACGTATGGAGGCTGTGCTCGAGTTGCATTTTATTTTTTTTATTTTTAATTCCGTCTACCTGCATTTGAAATCTGGATGCTGTTGTCACAGAGGCCTTTGGTTTTAGATAAACGTGCACCATAGAACAGCCTCAGTATTAAATATTTAATTCAACAAAATGCTGAATAAAATGATAAACAGTGAGCTTTGGAGAAGCGAAATATAAGGGGTAGCAGTCACATCTTAAATACTAATTGTTTATGTAAAACAGCCTCAAAAACATTATGGCAACCAACTGTTGTAGCCCTTTGGTTCTTTTCATTGTTGTTTTCATTTGTCCAAAGTTATTTTGCTAAAATTAGTTGCTGCAGTATGCACTGTGAGCCCAGTGTTTTAGGAAGGAAACGCAAAAATGTAAAATGTGAAGATAGACAAACTTGTTGTAGAAAGTTAAGAAGAGTGAGCGTTATCACTTGGGGGAAAAAATAATGGATGTATTACAAATGGCAGTTCCTTTGATTTGTGTAGCATTATATGTTGTTACATGCTTAGTGGTAGCTGCTAAGGTTTCTATGTTAGTAAGTGTTGTTGATTTTGCTGCTGCTGTTTTAATTTGGTTTTCCAGGTTAGAAATAAAGAGAACCGTTCCCTCTAGTTTGTATACTTAGTTTGATAACTTTTCTGTACTTTACTTTCTTGAGTGGCTGGAAAATTATGTATTTTAAATAGACTAAAAAAAAATCTTCTTTCTGAACATTCTTAGTTCCTGTGGGAAGAGAGCACCACAAGTTCTTGCTTCCATACGCCTTTTGAGCTGGTATGTTGAGTGCTAGCATAGTTTGATAACGTGTAGGTCTTCGTGTTCGTTATAGCCTATGTATAAGGAGCCTTATTCTTTAGCAGCCTCATCCAAGTTTCTGTACATAATTTGAGCCATTCATAACTCAAGAAATCATTTGTATTTTTTTCTGCAGGAGTTTGCTTAAATTTTTAAGAGATAAACCAGTGCCAAATTTCAAATTTGTTTCTTTATAATGGTCAATTCAGACTGCTTTAGGAAGAGCTCTGCAAACTTGTGAGGGAGACAGCACAGAAAATATGATGGGAAACAGTTAATCAGTATTTTTTTTTCCTTAAAATGTCACTGGTATTTGTGAAATACAGTTTGACATGGACTCTGATTTTGGAAATAAGCATAATTTTTTCATAGTTGTCTAACAAGAATTTTTGAAGTTTACAGAATTGATGCTTCCAAGCAACAGTTGCATTTTATAATAGTAGCATTTAGTCAGCCTTGAGGTGCCTACTGGGTCCTGTTTAAGTGTACGTTGCTCTACAGAGTGGTAGATGATGTTCTTACCGGCCTAGCAACAATGCAGGAGTATTTCAGAGAAGTAGTGTGTTACCTCCAGTTAGATACGATGTCAGAGTGTTAATGGCAGAAGGAAAGATCTGTGGATTGCTCTGCATGTGTGGTGTTGTGTTGGAAAGTTTATCTGGCTCGGTAAGAGGGGCTGTTTGTTGGTATGACCAGTCTCCATGGTTTTTCATGCATATTTCTTAATTTCAAGGAGGACAGTGTAATTGGAGGAAAAAAAAAAAAAAGTAAATGGCTGGTACCTGAGTTGCTTGAATGCGTTTGTGGGAGCACATTTGCAAAGTCAGTTAATACTCATTTTTTCAAGACAAAACTGTTCAAAGCTACATTGGTCCTGTGAAGGAAGAGGCATAAAAGATCTTTGATTTTTTTTTTATCATTAACCATCTTTTCACAGTTATTTTATTCTGCAGTTGACGTAGTGATTGAGCCTGTTTCTGTGATTGTGCCTGTTGTCTGTGACTTACTGCATTGCAATATCATAATTCAAGTTAGATTTTACTTGTTTCTTGAATGTCCATCCTAATGATTATGGTGCTGCTGGACAGAAAGATGGAAAACTGATTCTGAAGTATAGTGCTAAAAAGGAGAAAGAGTGTCAGATTACTTTATGTATATATTTACTTGTGTAAGAAAATGTCATTTTTACTATTGCATCACTAAATGCTTTATGGAATTTTGTTTACTGAAATTCAGATTTGAGAAGTTCTTTTCTGATGAAATAGCACCCAGATGCAGATTGAGAGTAAATTGCAACCTCATGCTGATTCAGACCTCTCAGGTAGTGTTTACAAACCATGTATGTAAAATCAACAAGACCTTTATGGATTTCTTTTGCTGGGTTGCCTGTCTTTATGGCAGCTGGGCTGAATTTTTCTGTTAAAGAAAGTTTTACCATGATAAAAAAAAAATAAATAAATGTCATGCTTATGAAAGGATGGAACTGAACTGGAAGAGTTTCAGAATACCAAGTGGCTGATCAAATTCAGGTGATAAAAATGGAGCAGAGGGAAGCAGGGTAACTGTAACTAAATACACATAGTGATTGATTCTAAATAAGTACTTATTAATTACTTAGCAATATTGGTGCTTCAGCAGCGGTCATAATGGGAATTTGACATGTTGCTGGGAAAAGAATAAAGAGCAAACTAGGAAACTTCTAAGCCACCGCATTACTTTGGGTCACCCTGTCCAGTAGGAAAAGAAAAATCAAATAATACTGGAAGGAATCATTAGTTATAGAATGTCTTATATGCAAGATCAAAGTAGGCAGGTATATTCATGTGTGGCTCACATACCAGAAGGCTGTGCTGCCATCCAGTGAGACCTAGACAGGCTGGAGAGTTGGGCGGGGAGAAATATAATGAAGTATAACAAGAGCAGGTGTAGAGTCTTGCATCTGGTAAAGAACAACCCCATGTACCAGTATAGGTTGAGGACTGACCTGTTGGAGAGCAGTGTAGAGGGACCTGGGGGATCCTGGTGGACAGCAGGAAAACCGTGAGCTGGCACTGTGCCCTTGTGGCCATGAAGTTCAGTGGTGTCCTGGGGTCTATTAGAAGGGGGGTGATTAGTAGACAGAGAGGTTCTCCTCTGCTCTGCCCTAGTGAGACTGCATCTGGAATATTGTGTCCAACTCTAGGCCCTTCAGTTTGAGGAGGACAGGGAACTGCTTGTGAGAGTCCAGTGCAGAGCCACACAGGTGATTAAGGAAGTGGAGCATCTCCTTTACAAGGAAAGGCTGAAGGAGCTGGGTCTCTTTAGCTTGGAGGAAACTGAAGGGTTTCCTCATTAATGTTTATAAATACGAAAAGGGTGAGTGTCAGGAGGATGGAGCCAGGCTCTTCTCAGTGACATCCAGTGGTATGACAAGGGGCAGTGGGTGCAAGCTGGAACATAGGAGGCTCAGCGTAAAATTGAGGATGAGCTTCTTCTCGGTGAGTGTAACAGAAGACTGGAATAGCCTGCCTAGAGAGCTTGCGTGGTCTCCTTAACTGGAGGCATGCCTAGCCTGCCTGGACATGTTCCTGTGTGACCTAATCTAGGTGTTCTTACTCTGGCAGGGGGATTGAACGAGATGATCTTTTGAGGTCCCTTCCAATACCTGACGTTCTGTGATCTTGGACTTAGGGCCAGCTGCTATCAACTCATATGTGAAATAGAGGAAGTCAGTAGAAAACAAATTTGTCATTTCAGATATGACTGAAATAAAGTGTTGGATCTAAAACCATCTAGTGAAACAAAACTCAGTAGTTTGTTAACATAAAACATGTAGTGCTTTTCATGTGATAATTGTTTAAATTATGCAGTTGTCCTTGAAAGATGTGGTGAGCGAAATAATCTGCACTCAGAGTGATCATATAAATTAATATGGAGTGTATCTGCCAGTGATTCAAATGTTGCGCTCGAGAAATCTTTATATTTGTGATATCTGAGCAGGATCTGTACCACAGATCGGTTCCTTCTCAAAACATTCCTTTTGCTAAGTGTGGTTCAGATGAACCTTTATTTTGAATTACTGTTGCTGCTTATATTGTTATAGATATCAGTATGATCTTTGATAATTAGTGGATATGGAGTAATTTATGTCGTAATACAAAAAGACGTATAAGTTTCAAATTACTATAGAGGTTGTTAATATTTTGTGAGGGACTGAACACGAGCCATCTTTGACTCACAATTATTCACTGTGGTTTTTCTGGTCATCATTACAAGTCCTGCTGTTCATACTTCATTACTGTGCTCTTTTTGCATTGAGTTTAAGATGCATTCTTCCATTAATATGAAATAGAATAATTTTTTGTAACGTAACTTTTCAAACCTTGCTGATTTTTCCCAAATCCCTTTCTTGCTGGATATCCGTGTATGTAGGTGTCAGGTATGTCATCTGTGAGGCTGTTAGGAGGTCTGCAGTGTTTGTGAATGTAGTCACCGCCCTGGGTGTTACGTATTTGCTTCTCTTTTTTCCATCTGTAGAAAACTAATTCTGGAGAAGAGAATACTTTCTGTTCTGCTTGTTGAATAAGTTCTCCAAACACCACAGGCACTCTTATTGATGCATGTAACCGTTTAAGCTAGAAGGAAACACAGGGAAAAAATCCTCATATGCTATAGGCCATAACCTATTGCTAGTTTCAGTGGAGTGTAAAATAAATGGTGAAAAGCAGTTGGACTTGCTGATCTTTGAATGTCCTTCCAAACTACACTATTGTGTTCTAATAGTACCAGGATCACAGGAGCAAAATACTCAGAAAGAAACCATCTATGAAAAGGCAGAGTTAAAGAGCAGTGCATAGACTGAGGAATCACTTAAAATTTACTGTTTTTTAGTTGCAGACGTGATTGAAGTGTTGTACAATCAGAATGGTTTCCTTCCTTGAGACGATGGCCAAGTTTCTCAGTAGTTACTGAGAGTATTTTAATCTCTGCTGCATTCAGTAACTCAAGACTGAATTGTTTAGAAGAAATGGAGAGAAAACAAAAGCAATTTATGTTCTAAAATAAGAGCCCTCAAACAAGCTCATCTATAGCAGTGCTAGATATGCATGAGTAAATGAATGAGAACTATGTGTACGGCAGTGTATGTTTCTGTATGGGAAGTGAGGTGAAGGATTTTAATGGATGGTGAAATGAAGAATTTGATGCTTCTGATCATATGTCATTACTTATTTTACAGACTGTTTTTTGACTTATCTCACTGAGTGTTTAATTTTGTGATTCATGTTTATTAGTGTTATAGAGAAAAGAGGTCACCTTTTTGTGAGTTAACCTCAGCTGTTGTTTAATTTCTTTTGTTCTGCTACATCAGTTGTTACGGGAGCAAAAGCAGACCTAGGAATCCAGCAGGCAGCAACTAAGGTTGATTTTGTTTCTCTTTCTCCATCTCTTTTCATGGGAGCAGATATTTTTAGAGGGTAGGATAACGTAAATACTGAAGCTACTTTGGTGACTCTCGCTTAACTTTTTGTAACTCATCTGACTGGAAAAGGAGCACTTAAGAATGAGATTTCTGTTATGAACTTCAGGAATAGGATGTGAGTAGTCTGATTAATGTGTCAGTAGAAAATGGAGTTGAAGAACAGCTTCGTTTTAGGTTTTGGGAAATTATTTTAGTGTTTGATACATGTATGTTGCTTCTTTAAACATAAACACATAAATTGTGCATCTTTCCACTGAATCATAAAGCCAAACGTTTTGACTCTATTTGCTGTCTTCAAAAATGCTCACTTAAATTCATGACTGAAAGACATTTGTTGGATGCAAGTAAAGTTCCATTCTGACCCAACTACTTTCGCTGATAAAATATCCTAAACAGTTATATGCCTTCTGTGTGAACGAACATTTGAACTATGGACCACCTTAAGTCTTAAACAATGGTGGAGCGGTTTAACTTCTTCTGAGAGTACTGGCTATGTTGTGCAGTTGTATAACTGCTAACCAAACTTAGAAAGGTTTAAGAGGACTTGAAACTATACACTGCTTGCTTTGATGCATTTGAATAGTTATTGCTGTATTTGAATGTTTGCCTAATGGAGCAATTTTAGAAAAGTTACCTAAATTTGGATATGTATGTAATACATCTTTATGTGTATTAGCATATTTAAATATTCAGAGCAAAAATTAAAAAAAAAAATTATACATGCTATAGCCATAATCTATCAATCTGTAGATTAGAGGAAGAAATGAAAGGACATCATTAAATTAAAGTTGTATAGATACTTCCTATATCTTAAATTTGGACTTCTGAGTTTGTGTTACAAATTTTGAAGTCCCAAGATAACTGAAACAGCATCAGAGGTGCTGGTGGGAAGCGTTTCAAGAGGAAGAGAATTTCCAGTGTAATGTAGGAGCATGTTGTTAGAATTTTATTTAAAACAAAATTTTTATTTACTTAAAACTCTTCTTTAAGTTGAACTATCCCTTGGAGTTATTTAAACGTTTTTTAAAACTTTCAGAAAAGGTCTTCACTATAGTGCCAAACTTCAGGAATAAGCATGAGGTGAAGCTAGTAGTAAAAGGTGTAGGTGTGTAAATGAATTGGTAAGTTGGCCAATACAAGTTCCCATTGCTTCTTTGGAAAGTCTAGTGAAGTTAATCAAATCATTGTGTGAAAAGTACCAATTTTCCGTGAATTATGACTACAAAAAAAAACCCAGCAACAGCAGAAAAAAAAACCAGCAACCAATTAGAGGACTGTGTTGTTTACACCTTCTTAGATGCCCAAAGCTATTACAGTGAAGACTTAGGATATTGCAAGCAAGTGGCAGCTAAATTAAGAATAATTTTTGGCTGAGGTAGTAAATTTAAGTGTTTGAACTACTTGTATCCTTCCAGTAGGCCTCCAGTAGCTGAGGCGTGGAGTTTGCATAGGGTTGGCAGCTCCACCAGTTTTGGAGTGCAGCAGAGTGCCTATTGATGCAAACCACATAATATTTAAAGCTTGTGGGTAATGGCTCTCTGAAATGCAGGTTTTAAAAATAAAAGCATCTCAGAATGTTACCAGCTATGACAATACCCTTATTAACAGATTTTATATATGTATATTTTATGAGAAGCCTGAATATGTTATCTGTCAAGTCAGGCTTAACTATTAGGTTGATCTTTCTGTACATGCATTTAACTTATTTTTATAGGTATAGTGATGCTATGAATTTGAAAGATTGTATAGGATTCTAGTTTTGAAATACAAGTTCTTATTTATTCATTATTTTAAATTGTTTTCTTAGGATAGGTCATATGGCTTTGATGTCCCAATGATATTTTTAAAAGAACATTCTGGATATTAGTCTTATGAAGGTTAGCCTAACTCATATATTTCATTGAAGTGTGCTTACTAGCATAGGTTAATATTTAGTTCATATACATTTGGAAAGCGACACCTCCAGTTCATAGATACAGTTTCTAAATGGGGCATAGAAAAGTTAAGTGAAACCAATCCAGTGCAGGGCACTGTTGTGTGACTGTGATGTGAGGCAGATGTTGAGATGTGTATACTAGCTCAGCATTGGTTGCAATCTTTGGTTTTCTGCAAGGCATATGCTTACTTTCATGTTGTGCTTCAGTGAAGGAGATAAAGGCACTTGTTTATTTACTTGTATACCTTATTTAAGGCCTTCATCTGCTAGAAATTGAGCATTGTATAGATCTCATGAAAATCCAGTATGTGGAAATAAAGTTTTCCCCTAGATGTAGTGTGTCATTCAGAGCTGTGTGCCTACCTTCACAAGCAAGTGTAGGCCTAGTTGCTCTTTTAAAGAGCCAAGGATGTAGAGTTATTTTGCAGCATCTTGGCCTTATATTAGTCTGTATCCGGGCTCTGTGTTTTAGTAATGTTAATGCTATTCAAATTGCTTTATAAATTTGGGTATTTTTTGGTCTTCAAACGTGGTAGTTAACTTTTTATCAACAAAAATATTCAACAATTCAGATTTCAACACTCTGCTATTCTGTTTAACTGGTACTTTCATTTTACCCCACTTACAATGAGTAATTGTAGTCATAAAAACTTGAGCTTTAATTTCTTCTCCCTTTCCAAGGATGGTGCCAAGTTGGGCACCTTGCTTCAGACAAAGAAACTCCAACCTTTCCCAGAGATCATTGTCAGAGGATAACAGGAAGATAATAATGTGTGTCTGCTTATGCAGCGAATGTGGCATTTTAATTGTTTTATATGTAGAAGACTGGCTTCAGTGTGTACATAGTATTTACACTGTAGTTCTTAAAGATGTCGGGTTTCATCCCAATTAAAAAGCTTACTGTGGTGCACAGAGTGGTGCTACTTAAAGAATGAAATGCTGTGGAATACTGGTTCTACTTAATGTAGAGTTTTTGAAAATCATTAAACTTTGTTGTCTTGGATCCACATCCTCGTTGGTAACTTGCTTGGTAACTTTGGATTAGTTTGTATTTGCACTGGATTGATTTCAAATGCCTTTTGTGAAATGAACAAATCGCTTCTGGGAACGAAAAACAAAACAAAACAATGGCTTCTGCAATGTTTCTGGTTACTGGATGTTTCTTCTTTGAGTGCTTGTTGTCAGTACGTGTAAAACCTTACGGTCACACTGGCTGTTGAGTTTGTCTGGGCGCTAGCCCATTCCATGCAGTAACTTCTGTTTGCAGTTTGTTTTCAGCCGCAAGTGAAAGTGGGGTAGATGTTCAGTGCTAACTTCCTACAGTCACTGCGTTGAAAAGGATGCAGGATTCAGCCTGCCAGCTGAGGAATTGGCAGGATTTATGCATTTCCAACTCTGCCCACAGTAGTGCTCTCACTCATTCATTAGCGTGTGCAACTCCACCATGATTGCTGTCCTTGCCAAGTAGGTTGCTGAAGGACTTAATAGGGCAGCAGGAAGGACAAAGGACCATCACTTTGCTCACAGGAGTTTTTTTTATTGTTGTTGTTGCACTGCAAAAGTAGCATGCGTATTAAGAAACCTGAAATAACTGCTAATTCATTGCCTGTGGCTTTTTCATTAAACCTTTTTGCATTTGGTATGTGGGTACTAGGTACTAAGGCTTGCTTTTTCAGAAGAAATTGAACCAGATGTGATTTTTAACTGCAAAATATGTATTGCTTTTAAGTGACATTAATAGAATGATAGGTATGTAACTACAAGCAATAAGAAACTTATCTTGGTGAAAATCGTTTATAATCGTTCTTGTGTATGCGTGTGTGGATATGCCAATACAGATCACATCAATTTGTTGTCTTTTCGTTCTGGTTTTGCAGAAGAGAACAACACTTGCAATGAAGCGTGAAACACAAACTTACCTTTATGAAGTGTGGACACATAAATAGTTTTCTGGAGTGTTTTATTTTTGAACTGATGATTTTTCAGATCCACAATCTGCATGTCTAACAAGGTGTAAAACTGATCCTATGTGTGGTTAGTGGATGGACAGGTGAAGGCAGCATTCCTTTCTTTAAAGTCAAGTGTAAATGTAAGTCACAGGGTTTAAAAAGACTGTTTGCAGCAATTTTTTAACAGAAGTGTAGTGGTGGTTTTGTTTTTTGGTTTTTTTTTTTTTTTTTTCAATTTGCTGGACTGGATTTCACTGGAGCGGTAGTTCATACATGATTTGCTTCCAAGTTGTGAAATGTAGACGTGATTAGCAAGAGTCAGACCTGGTTGTCTGACATGAGAGTCTGCACAAATGGCTGCGGTTTTGCGCTGCAAATGGCACTTTTTTATGCGTGACACTGACTAAGTGCTGTTGTCGGAAAAGAAGCCATACCATTGCTGAATAGCAGGTTGCTGTGTTTAGCTTACAGCACTTCGTTGTCATTAGACCAGTATAAGTTTAACTGATTTCTGACTCTTTAACTCTAGCAGGGTTTGGTGATTAGCTAACCTAGGGAACAGATTTCACCCAGCAGTGTGGCTGTTCCTAGGTCACGCATCTTTACATCTGTGCTCAGCATGAAATTTGATAAATCAGGTAACTGTGCTTCATATAGCAAGCACACCGTCTGTTTTGGCAGATGAAGGCTAAGTAAGTTCATACTGTTGTTCTTCTGTGATGCAGGCTTTTGTATTCCTTTTGATATGATTTATGAGTTGCATACTGACCCATGTGAAACATTTCATTTTTCCCTAAGTGTAGTATGTTAATTCAGACTCACTGTTTTAATTTGATAAAAGGTCTTCACTAGTTTCACTTTTGATGGTTCTAATGATCAATCTTTATTTCTTCATATGTGAAAAACTCACAGGGTGACATGTAAACATGCCATGATTTTGACTATTAGGAAGATGAGTGTTTGATAGTATTTCTTTTTCCTAACAATGCTGAAGTGAATTGACAAACCTTAGTGCCCTTTTTCGGTAAGACAGTAATCTTCAGAAACAAAGCAAGTACTAAAATCCAAACAAAACAATTTCAGTCTTTCAGTAATAAAAAACCAAAAAGCCCACTTTTATTCATTTGGTTATTTTGAAAAGTAACACTGCCTTTGTTGATATAACTACAAAACCTATTCTGATCTATTATTTTGTCATTTTCACTGTGATTTTTTTAAAGAACTGTGTTCTAATTGGAACGTAGTGGGCATAAGCCAGTACGATTTACATTGTTGTTTGAAGTCATGTATTTTGATAAACACTGTTAAATGAGAGCGAGGGTGCAGTACTTGAATCTCAAGTGGGTTATACTGTTACCAACTTCTTGCATGTAATGTAATGTATCAATATTTGTGATATATATTTTTTATGCATTGCTATTATTTACCTTATCGTTAACAAATAACTAGTAATGTAACTCCCAGTAGAAGTCTATCGCTCTTGGATTTGAGTGTTTTTCTTCTGTAACATCATAAAGCCAGCAGAGTATGTGGACAGAACTGGAGAGTAGATTTCATGAATTACAGAAGAGGGAATATGATATTACAATTTAAGTTCTGTGCAATACATAAAATAAGTGCCATTCTCTGTCCTGGAAGGAAAAGACAAGAACTGTACTCCGTGGGTGTTTGTTCTGTTGGTTGGCCCACTGAAGAGTACACGTTTGCTGAACCTGGTGGTGTGGACGGTTGGAGGCTATTATCTCAGTAAGAAGAATATTCCAGTACCTAATAGAAATTCTGTGCCTGAAGAAGATAATATCTTGGGTAAGGGTTCACAGAGGTGTCATAGATTATTTGTCATCTCTAAACGTATGTTTGTAAGTGAGACTTCTCTTCGTTTCTGTGGTGCTTTTATGGCTAGAACTATTCCTGTCGGTTTTCTTTCTGTCTTGTGCCTGTAACATGTATATACTGATACATAGTAAATGGTATGATCATTGCAGTAGATGAGACTGCTCCTGACGAAGATCGTTTTCTCTTGTTTTACTAGTCCTCCACCAGCTAAGGTTTCCAATGTGCTGTACTGTTGTTTGTTTGTTTATAAATTTTCTGTTAGTGACTTCTGTTTTTGAGCTCTCTAAATAACATTGGCCTTCCCACTTCAGGTCATGTAACTCCTTATGTATTTTGTCTGAGAAATGTTCTTTCTGTATGTATCACACATCAGAACAACAATTGCAAGTAATTGCAACAGTATCTGACTTTCTGCCTCAGCAGCACTACTTCTGCATTAGGTTTAGATTGACTCTCTGGTGTCGCACAATACACAAAGGAAAAAATATTCAAACTACTTCTGCCTACAGCTCTAATAATAATAGAAAGAATTCATTGCATTCCTGTATATTTCTTCCTCTTTTTCACATAGAACACATTTTTATTTCCTTTATGTAGCCAAAATATCATTTTTTTAAAAAAAGACCAATGTTCACATTGTTTTACGTGTGCGCTTTCTTATATACACACATGCGCATGCACATACACACAAGTTGCTCTGAAAGTAATGCCTTCAATTTGATGGAAACTACTACTGATACAAAAAGCATGATAACACTGTTTGATAGAGCAGATTCTCAACTACAAAGGACTATTTTTCAACGTAGTCACCATCATTAGCTATGAGATTTTGCCAGTGCTGAACAAAAGCCTGCAAGTCGTGCTTCTAGAAATCTGCACCAGCAGAGGCGACCGCTGTAGCCACTGCTGAAATGCACCACCTGTCCTCACTGTGCTCACATCCACTGTTTGGTCTCCACAAACATCCAGCAAGTGTTGATGAATGTCAGTGGGTGTCATTTTTTCTGCATGGAGGAAATCAGTTGCATACCTTTGCTTTATCCTCGCTTCCATGTCAGACACGTTTTTGTGAGACTGGCCCTCTGCTGCCGAGACACAGAAACAAAATATCAAAGGGATATTGGCAGGAAGATTTAACCTCTGCTGCTGTCCCACCAACATCTACTTCTGATGTTGTGGGCCGTCCTAATAAAATAGGAGGCATTACTTTTAGAGCAGCTCTCATATATGTGCTCTCTATACAGAGCTGCTCATGCATAAGGTTTTATTTTTTTCTACTTTCCCTGTGTTGGCTTTCTCATCATTGTTCTCTCTTTCTCTCAGTTGTGTATTTGTGTGTGTGTTTGTGATGGTACATGTTCAGTATTGTATATGTCCTTGATTAACATCAAATCCCATTAAATTTAGTTTGTGACTTGGCTTTGAGGGTGCAATATTCAAAAGAATTGCTTTGTATTTTCACCAGATGCAAGTGGAAATGTGGATGCTAAAAGTGTCTCTTCCTATTCCATCCCTGGTTGCTGTAGACAGACAACTAATAAGATTCTGTTGCAAACGCATAGTATAGCAGGCAGTTTTTAAATGGAAGAAGAAAATAAAACACATCCTAATGCATTAATCCTTTTTTTTTCTTGTTCTTCAGCTCAAAATTAATGTTAAAGTAGGTATGAAATCGTGCTTCCTTTGCTAGAAGAAAAACTTATTTCTTTTCATGTTTTTCTCTTCCGCCGATTGTGATGTCAGGAGGAGGAGGAACTGTTGTATTTTTCCTTATTGTTTTTCTCTTCCATCTGTGCTGGCGTGGCCCTCAGAGTTGTTAATCAACATACTTCCACTGGCTAGAGAATGGCCTTGACATCAGTATTCTAATCTGTCTGATATATGGAAGTGAAACGTGGTAGGTTAAACGGAATGGCTGACACCTTTTACTTATGTTTGGCTTATATCTCTGTAAGTACTGAGTCAGAAAAATTATGTCATGTTTGTGGAAAGTGGTAGTTAGTGAAAACTAATTAAGTGATGTGAAAACCTTTGAGCATTTTTAGATGAGCTTTGTCAAAAGTTCATTTTTCACAAGTCTTGAGTCTTGCTTAAAATTCCTGACCATAATGTAGGCTTTCTTGTTTCTGCTGACACCACTGCTTTCATCCATCATAACAGTGAAAGGTCCTGATATGGAAAGGTTCATGGCCCAACAGTTTTTAACGTGTTGACAGAGCTCTGATGAACTGAACAGCTTTTGATCTTTCAAAGAGAATTCTTAGAAGATCAGTCTAGGAACATCATCTTGTCAAGCTGTGTGAAATGGTCAGCAATATGAATAGTAAAAATAATGTTCATTACTTTTTTACTCTTAAACTTGATTTATGTTTGAGTGAAAAGAAAATGATGCTGCAAAGTTGGCATGTTTTACAGACAGTGTTTTATCTGAGTAAAGCAAAAAGAACTGAGAAGCTTAATTTGTAACTGTACTGAACTGATCAATATATCAGAAATTTACCTTTATGTGGCCTCTTGAACTGTCAGACAAGTAAGATTGTTCTATGCATGGTTTATATATAGGTTTTCAGCACTTGCAAATCAGTTCGCGTGGTTGTTCCAGTATTAGAATTATTATTAATATTTTTTCAAATATTTGAAAATGTTAAAACAAGCAAGTTTAAATTGATCAGGATGTAGGGGGGTAGATAACAATGCCAAATCTAATAAGGAATGTCTGTAGACGGTGTTTACCTAGATCGTTATCAGACAGTCTTATCTGTGTTTATGTAGGTGGATCACTATGCCTGGAGAACTGAAAAAGAAAAGTCTCTGGCTGCACAGAAGAAGTTAATAAGAGAATGAGGACGGACTGCATGCATCAGTCTTATAGTCTGGGACAGATTTATAGTCCCTGTGTGCAGTGTTCCATCAACTGGTGGTTCTGTGTTTCATCTGTATCAGAGGTATAGTCTGATGACTACAGAAAGATTATATATGTTGAGCTGGAGGCATTTGTATGTTTTCTGAAAACCTGTCACTGTTTTTCTTTGTCATCCACGCTAGCCTCTGCTGTTTGCCATTCTGTTGCCTTTCTTATTAGATTGTGGTTTTCTCATACAATTGAGAATAATCAAGTGTTTTCCATGGTGGACTTGCCCTGCCATTTTGTTGTCCAGCTAAAGAGTCTTCTGGTTCGCAGATTGAGGAGCACATAAATGGGAGGTGGTTTTAAAAATGTTTAGTTTCTGAAACTTTGTCATATGTTGTGGTGACTCTTACGTTGTCAGTTGTACCGTCACGCAATCTGTTTTGACTGATTTTTTTTTTTTGCTCTAGATCTCTATTTTGTATTATTGGTTCTCCGGGCTTTAGTTCATCTGAGTTGATAAAAGCCATTTTGAAACCATTTCTAGAAATACTTGATTTCTCAATTTACTTTCCCAAAAGTGTGTATTTTACGGATAGGACTTCTCTGTTCTCTTTCTTCCGATTATTCACTAGAAAGCGTTGCTACGCGTCTGATTGACGTGTGTCAGACTTCAATAGGTATTAATGACTTTTCTGCTAAAACTTTAAAGTACGTATCTCATTCTGCATAATGAAATTTGCTTCAATTTTCTCAAATATTTATCTAAGTTTTAAGGAATAAGTGCCTCCATTTTATCGATTTCCTGTCTACTAGATCTTCAAGAAATACTATCTATAGTAATATGTTAACAGAGGGGGATTGAAGTTAGATGAAAATGCCTTAATGTTACTTTATCATTCTTCTGTAAAATCAGAACTTTATTTGCTTTTCCGTCACAGAAAACTTCCAGAGTAGACAGGTCTTGGATTACCGATGAAAACCAGAAAGCATTCAACTTGAAAACTCAGGTTCTATGAATTTTTTTTTTTTTTTTGCAATGAACTAGGAAGAGCAATGTATGAGTTTTTGGAACAAGTATTTTGTAGCACACTTGCATTGGAGAAGCAAGAAAGCCGCGGTCATGAAAGAAAAGTTCCCACCTTACGGCTTTATGGTACTGAATTCTACAATGTTTTCAGAATCTAAATTTTGATTTAATTAAGTTCCCATTGCCAGAATGTAAACTAGTTATCCCAGTCTTGCATTAAAAATAATAATAATTGTGAAATGATCAGTAGCAAAGGTGGGAATTGACCTCACCCAGTCTTCCCACTTAATTCAAACCTTAATTAGCTCCATTTATATGCTAATATTAAGCACGGGGATATATATTTTTTCAGTTTTGTAAACATTGATAAAATAATGCAGAAAAAAGGATCAGGTAACAGTGAATTTGCCTTGTTAATAATGAAATTAAAGAAAAAGAAAAATGACCTGTTCCCAGTAAGTGTCCAGTTCCTGCAGAAAAACAGTTTGCACAACTGTGTCCTTGCAGAGCCTCATGGCAGTGATTGAGATGCTTTACCTGTGTTGAGTTGATGATAGGAAACATGGATGTAAAATAAGAAGTTTACGATCTCCTCCTGCAGGCGTTCATTACATGTTCTATTTTTTTTTCCTGATCTTTTAAACATTCAGCTTCTATCAGATCATGTTCGCTATCGCATTTTAGCTCAATTTTCCACTTGATATAGTAGTTGTATAACCAAGGCATCTATTCACTCTACTTTGGACACTAGCATGAAAACATTTATCTTTACTCTTTCAATTAGAGTATTCTTCAGTACTAGATACTTTTTGTTTTTCAAAAAGATACATTTAAAAGTTATGTGGACTTTTGAGATTTATCTTTGAAACTTCAGAAAACAGTAATCTGGAATTCTTCCTTCTGATTTTTTCCAAATAATTTTATCCCTACTGCAAACTCTATTCGATCAGCTACAGATTCAAATTTGAGTAAAGCAAACATGAAGATGGATTCTAGAGGAAGTAACAATCACAAACACATTTACCTAAGTTGGTGTGGCACTTAGTTATTATAATTGGTGTATGTATGCTGGTTATCCAGTTGTGCAGCATTTTAGAAGTGTTGGCTGTAAGTCTTTAAGTTGTAGAAATGTCTGATAGGCAGCTCTAAAAATGCCAGGTAGTCAAAACCCAGAGCTGTCAAAAGGGTGTGCTGTTATTTCTACTGCTAATACTCATTGAAGGTTATCTAATCCATTTTGCTTGGGATTACCAAAAATTCTTGCTTTTCACACAGAATCACATGGAATTGTAGGGGTTAGAAAGGACCTCTAGAGATCATGTAGTCCAGCCCCCCTGCCAAAGCAGGCTAAATTTTCTATTCTTTCAAATAAAGTTTAAACAGTTTTTGAGGCAGCGCTGTGTTCAGTTAATTGGTGTCATTTTCTATTATGCCGTACTTGGTCCTATGCTGTGATGTTGCCAGAAGGGGTGGCTGCAGTGCTGTGGTTGCATTGTAAGTCTCTTTTGCATTGGTCTGGAAGCTTGTTCAGCTGCCAAGCAGAGAATGGGGTGAATTGTTGTGATGAAGAGTGTTTCTGTGCGTAAACAGGTTATGGGTTGCTTTACTGTAGGGCATCTCAATGTCCATTACAGCTGGCCATCAGAGAGCTGTGTTTTGGCATTACTGAGCTCATGAGTATACTCAGGCTAATTTTGGCAGAGTCAGAACAGACTGTTTGTCAGAAGTAATAGGATGAGAAGGAGGAAAGGAGTATTTTCAAAATATTATGCTCAGTTAAAATTTATAACTGGGTGTAGAATATTTTTGGAAGGTAGAAGATTTGGCTCCTGAAAATGTGTACAGTAACTTTGGACAGCTAATGCTGGTGTTTGCAATAAAATTTAGTTTTGAATTGTCTACCTTAAGGGTTGCCAGTGTTGTAAAAGCAGTAGTTATGCAGCTGCTTTACTGGCTGAATGGAAAAAAAAAAAAAAAAAAAGCAGGAAATAACTGCATATTTAACTTGTACGATGTTGAGTGCTGCCATAAAATAGTTCCACTGTTAAGCTTAGCTTAACCTTTTCTAAAAAGCAGCTAAGCAGTCAGTGGTAGTTGTAGTGTAAATGTAGCCTATTTATGGGAGCCTTCACTCTGAGAATCTTAGCAAGTGGTATGATCTATTTTGTTTTTGACCTTGATTTTTAGAAGCCAGGTGCCTTGCTATAATTTCAGGCTGCTTTGTATAAACTGTACTCTGAACTTATGGCAACCCAGTTTAAGGTCATAGAGTACAGTCTCTGTGGGCTTCACGGTGTCTCTGTCCCTGCCCCCGTGCGTGTTTCTTAACATTGTCTTATTTAATATCCTATGTGATGTTAGTGCTCTTCCTTTTCCCTACCACTTCCTCATATATTTGCAAATAATATGCAAATGTCTGAGTAGGTTTTGGAATGTTAACCAAAAAATTACCATGCCACTTCCTGACTGCCTCTTCTGATCTGTCTTCAACCTACAACTATTTAGTGGTTTTGAGTCATGAGTGGGAGCCCAGGATTGACACTAATGCCATACTGGCCTTCTGCAAGTCTCCTCCTGAGGTGCCAGGGCCCTGGTTCCCATTCAGGGTTTGTTCCAGGCCTTCAGGAAGGCTTGCATGCACTACAGCTTTGTTAGCTCAGTCTGCCTTCCCACCTGACCATGCTGGTCAAGCATTGGTGTGGGTTGCTCAGGGAGGTGGAGGAATCCTCATCTGTGGGTGAGATTTAAGCAATGTGTGGACATTGTATTAAGGGACATGGCTTAGTGATAGGGCTTTGTAAGTCAGATTGATGGTCATACTTGATGGTGTTTTCCAACCTAAATTATTCTATGAACAGTATTAAAACAGGCAGCAGATTTTCAGTTCTTCTATAATTACTGCAGATGGACTGAAAAGTTCATTTAAGATTAGGGTTAAGTCAGTGTATAGTGAAAGAAGGCTATGAGAGTATGGACGTATTTGGCCAAAGTATATTTTACATTACACATTGCAGTGATTTGTTCAGTGCGGACCTGTGTGGAATGCTTCATGCAGTCCAAAGTGACCTTACGTACTGCACAGAATCAGATTTTTTTTGGAACTTTTTGTGGTTCATGAAGGAAAGTTCAGGGTTCCAGTCACCCAACAGAATGGTTGAGGACGTAGAAAAATATAGATTCTTCTTAACCTTTTCTTCTGTCAGATGTTTTTTCACTGCTTCTTAAAGGGTGTAGTTGCTGTGGCAGATCCTCTTCCATCAGTTACTTTTTTTTTTTTTTCTGGTCCAGTACATTTTTTTGCGTTGTCGAAGCATGGCAGTAGAGAATGAAAACAGTAATTTTTTGATCTCTCTTTGGAAGAACAAATGCCATTCCTTTCCCACATAGTGTGATGATGTTGCCCCAGCTGTTAGATGAATGGTTTGTTCCTGGCTAACCTATGACAAGGGAGAAAAATAAATGCTCTTTTCCCAGGGGGCTCAGGAGTGCTGTTTTACAGTAGTGCCCATAACAAGCAGAAAAACAGTTGTTAGTGCCAGTACTCAACATGCTTACAGGTTGTAGTTAAAAATGAAATGGAAAAAAAGCATAGCTGTTAAAAGCATAGCTGTTGATACAATTATCTGCTAGACTTAAGATATTACTTAGATCATCTTTAGCTCTCTGAAAGATTAGTGTGTATGAAGAGAACATCCTATAGGCTTTGAATTGCCAGTTGTCTGTAAGCTTTCTATTGCCAGTATGTGCAAAATTTTTCTGACTCTCATTGCTTGGCTTCCTTGGGAATAAAAGTAAACACTGGAAAACCCCAGAAATATCAGATTTTTTTGCTACTGTGGTGAGTAATGCTTTCCTAAAATCTTTGTGTTCCAGATGTTGCAACTATTACTTGTTGTACAGGAAATAGGAGGGGAGGAAAAAAAAAAAAAAAAGCTTTGTGTGTAGAAAAACTTGACTTACCAAGTAGGGGAAAGAAAATTCAGGGAAGAAAGCAATCAAAGTCTTCAAAAATTAGTTTTAATTTTTCATTGGCATGTGTGGATTTTGTACTGACATAGGGATGTTTCTGGATTCTCATTTCATGAACAGAATTTGAAATGCCTGTGCCAAAGAAAATCAGTAATGTAACAAAATATTGCTTCCATATAAACAAAATTGGAAATGCCTGTTGATTTCAGTGTGGCCAGAATTCTGTTTGCATTTTAAGAGACAGAATCCTTTCTGCAGTTCAAAAAGTTTAAAATGTTTTAACATCTCATTGCAACCAAAAAATTGTGATCGCATAATACTTGGTTTAATGTATTCTTGTTTTAATGGCTTCGTACTTGGGTATGTGTGATAATTACAGTGTTTTCTGTATACTGGAAATTAATTTTACAGTCTTCTTTTTTGAGAAATCTGAATGTTCTGTTTAACTTTTCTTTTGTAAAAGTTAGTTGATGAAAGGATGACTGCTGATAATTGTTTTCTGTTTGCAGCTCACAAAACAGCAATGTCACAGAACTGAACAGATTTGTCACAGTAAGTATGCCACAGCATTCAGCATTCTGATAATTTTCTGGGAAGCATCAGTCACACAGGGAAAAGGAAGATGTGTTTTGTGCTCAATATTGTGTCCTGGTCCTGATTCAGCAAGGTGTAAAGCATTGGCATAATGAAATCTCTTAGATATTTAGTCCGCATGTGTAATTACTTCTGTGACTTCAGTTTTACCACTGAGTAGGTCTTCAGTCAGCACCACAATAGCATTATAACAGTGAATACTTTTATGTAGCATTGAAATATAATTTTGACAGTGTTAAGAGTATTTTGGTATGCCTTGAGTAGTTTTGAGATCTGACTTTGTTCAGCTTAGGGAACATTTAAAATGAGTGGGGAGATTCTGCTAAGAGCTTTGATTCCAAAATCAGTTTTTGCAATCTGCAGAAATAATTTTGAATGCTCAGAGATTTATTGTGATATTTTGCAATGTAAATGGTTATCTTTTTTATGAATAGCTTACTGGACTATTAGGAAATGAAGAATTTTGCATTTGTATTGATTTGCTTATTTTTTCAGGGTAAAGAAACAAAGCTGTGGTGTCTTAGTCAGTTACTTCAGACAAACTTAACGGTGAAAACTAAAACAGGTGCAAAGAAATTTAAAGCCTGACTAGCTAGGCTTAGCTCAGAGGTGTAACTTTCAGGCACAACTCTATACTGTCATTGTATTTACTGTCTGTCAATTACACTAAGTAGGAGATGGAAATCTAATAGCTTTGAAATGACTTCAGGTTTATGATTTTGGTTCTCAACAAGTGAACCACCACTTCTTCATACACTCTCTATGACAGTACAACCTGAAACTTGGTGAAAAGATGCTGTAAATTTACGTACATATCTTCATATCTCAAAACTGCTACCTTCTTTCTAAAGAAGCTTCTAGTTTTACAAGCTTGGTCTTGGGTATAAGGTAGGATCTAATTAGCTTTAAAAATTACCCATGTATTAGCATTTTAGATTTTGAAATCCCTACTTGTTGAATTATAACTTTAAAAAAAAAAAAAAGAGAGAGGAAAAAAAAGGAAAAGAAGTTGTCCTTTTCTTACAATAGATTCAGTCCCGCTGAAAATGTGGGTATATGAATATCCAAAGAACTTGAGTTGAAAATTGTCCTCTGACTTTTCTGAACACTCAAGTTTTATTAGCGCTCTTTTGGCCTTAGTAGTTTGGAAGTGAAAACTAGTCTAGAGGATATTCTTAAAAGCTGTTAGACATATAACCTTGGAGTGAGTGCTGCTGGTTGTCTGCGATGGTTTTGTTGCGCTGATGAACAGTTGAGATAATGTACTTTTTTTCATCCATTCTCCTGCAGTCTTTAGAAGTGCTAGGGAAGTAATGGATGTGTGTCTGTAAATAATTTGTTTTTAAAGGCTGATGATTTGTACATAAGTGGCCCTGAAATCAATACCTCCTACTTATTTCCGTGTGAACTACAGTGGCTACAAAGATCACAATACTTGATAGAGCAAATTCTCAGGTGGAAAAAAGTTACCTGACGTAGTCATCACCATTAGCCGTATGTTTTTGCCTGCCATGAACAAGGGTTTGTGTGCTGTGCTCTCAGAAATCTGCACCAGTGGAGGTGGCCCACTGTTTCACAGCTGTGATGATGGCAGTGTTGCTGGTAAAATGCTTCATATGCAGTTTATCTTTCATTAAGAGGCAGAATGTGCCAAAAATGGACTATGTGGTGGGAAGTGATATGACAGTCAAGACAAGATTCAGTGTGTTCTGCAAGTCTTCAAATTGGTGGGGGGCCTGGTGTTACTCTGTTGCAGGAGAAAGGTTGTCTTCTGCTCTGACCTGACTCTGGAAGTTGAAGCCTTCAGCTTAATCAGAGTTGTGATACAGCAGTCAGTTGGTGGTTTGTTTGGTTCCAGGAAGTCCAGAAAGATCATCCCTTTCCTATCCCAGAAGACAGCAGACATCACTTTACCTGCTGAGGGCTGTGTCTTGAGCTTTTCTTCAATGGGGAATTATTCACATCTCACTGTCTTGTGCACCACTGTTCTGACTCCAGCTCGTAGTAGTGACACCACATGTTGTTACCAGTAATAGTATGATCCAGAAACTGTCACCTTCAGCCTCATATTGGTGTAATAGGTCCTGAAAAACTTGCGTATGGTGTTCTTTTTGTTCCTGTATGAGCACTTGTAGGACCCAGCTAGAGCAATTTTTGTGATATTCCATGGTTTCCAAAGCATTGAAGCCAATATTCAAGCTCTGTTCTCTGTTCCCTGGTTGTAATCTGCCAATTGAGGTGGTTGAGATGGTTGAGACACTGTTTTGTGACATGATAACTGTGTGTGGCTGTCCAGAATATGGCTTGTCTTTCATGTCACTGTCGCCACTGCTGAAACGCACCACCTGTCTTTCACTGTGCTCACATCCACTGTTTGGTCTCCACAAACATCCAGCAAGTGTTGATGAATGTCAGTGGGTGTCATTTTTTCTGCATGGAGGAAATCAGTTGCACACACGTTTTTGTGGACTACCCCTCTGCTGCCATCTGAGACACAGCAACGAAATTTCGAAGGGATATTGGCAGGAATGTTCAACCTCCGCTGTTGTCCCACCAACATCTACTTCTGATGTTGTGGGCCGTCCTAATAAAATAGGAGGCATTACTTTCAGAGCAACCCTCATACTAACTCAGTGTACCAATTTATTTGATTTTTTTAATATCAATTTGAGTGTATCATCAGTTCCCCCACGCCCCCCAGTTGTTGTCAGATGCCTTCCAAGAAGGCAGCTTAAGGATCTAAGTATGTAGCTGTATTTTTTTTTTTTTTACTTTGTGACTGTAAATACTAAAAAATGCATGGAATTGTTGGTTATGAAGAAAAAATTGTAGTATTTTTATTCCCCTAAAACAAGCTTTTCTCAGTGCTTGTAGTAATGGTGTTTGAGAAGTAGAAGATTTTCCTTGATAGTGTAGATGGCATTTGGCAGGTTCTGAAAAAAAAAGCCTACTTCTGTCATACAACCAATACCTGCAGATTTAACTACATCTTTTCGTCAGTATAATAACAATTAACATTGTCTGAGAAAGCAAGAATAAAATGATTGAGAGTTTTCTGTACCTGCAGTAACTATATGGCATTTAAGTAAAGGGCAGATACACCTTTTTTCCTTTTTTTGGTGTAACTGACTTTACAAATGTATTTCTCATTTTAAAAAAAACAACCTGAAATAAAGGTAGCTTGTTGCTAGTGAAAGCTCTTTTATGTTGCTGAATTCTCTGCAGATTGCAGAATCACAGAACTACAGGGGTTGGAAGGGACCTCCAGAGATCATGGAGTCCAACCCCCTGCCCAAGCAGCTCCCAGCCCAGGTCGCACAGCTCAGCGTCCACGTGGGTCCTGAACGTCTCCAGAGAAGGAGACCCCACCTCCTCTGTGTGCAGCTCCAGTGCTCCGTCACTGCACTGGGAAGAAGTTCCCACACACATTGATGCAGAACTTCCCATGCTTCAGTTTGTGGCCATTTTCCCTCGTCCTATGGCCACACACTGCTGAGAAGAGTCTGGCCTGGTCTCTTTGCCTCCCACTCCTTAGGTATTGACAGATGTGGATCAGATCCCCTCTGAGTCTTCTTTACTCTAAACAGCCCCAACTCTCTCAGCCTCTCCTCATAAGGGAGCTGTTCCACACTCTTTATCATCTTGTAGCCCTCTGCTGGACACTTTCCAGCAGATCCCAGTCTGTTTTGTACCGAGGAGCCCAGAACTGGACACAGTATTCCGGGTGAGACCTCACCAGGGCAGAGTAGAGGGGGAGGATCACCTCTCTTGACCTGCTGGCCACGCTCTTCTTAATGCACCCAAGGATGCCATTGACCTCCTTGGCCACCATGGCACACTGCTCATGGCCAGTCTGTCATCCACCAGGAGATGGTGAATACAGTTTTGATTTTCAGCAACTATTATTGTGTGTATGTGTGTATGCTTGTGTGAGCTTTTTAATTTTGTTACCAAGAAAAAACCCCAAGCCACAATTTCCAGAAGCAATATTTGTAATTTGTATTATTTACAATTATTTACAGTATTGTATATAATACAAATATTGTATTTGTATTCAGAATATGTGGGTTTATTACAGTTTTCTGGAGTGCAATTTAAAATGAACATAAAACACTACTGACATAATTTTTGTGAAAGCTACTAGCAACTGTTTAAATGCTGATGCTAAAAACCAGAATTAATGATGGCTTTGCTGAAAGGGTTAAAAGGCAGATCCTGATTAAGTATTGTCAAGCCATGATTAACATCTGTTAGGAGGAATAAGTGGTTTATTACGGTTTACAATACAGATGGCAATTGAAGGAGCTCAGATATGAACTGCCTTCTTTTTTGTAGTGTGGCTGTATTGTTAAGACCTGCTGTGTTTCCTTATAATGGAGGAAGTAGTTTGCCTAAAAAAAAAAAAAAGTTTAGGGTGATTCAGAAGTCAAAAAGCTGAGAAATCTTTCAAGGTAGAGTTTTCATTTTTTCTGGTCCTTCTTTCAGAAAAGTGCTTCTCTTACTTTAAAACAGACTTTTCTCTGCTTATGAGAGATGAGAAATATTTATAATTAAACTTTGGAGCCCTAATGGACCGATTCTAATTTAAATGCTTTGTTGAAGAAGTCAGCTATTTGTAGTGTAATTTCCAGTTGCAAGTCATTGCAACCTTATCTTTGGCAAAGGTGTTCAGTGATTTTTCTCCTGGTAGCTAATCTGAGTGCTATTGCTCTTGTTGTCGTGGCAAAGCTGTTTTCAGTAGAGTTTCACCAACTCAGCACAGGCGAGCTTGTAAAAACCCTGTCTGGGTAAGGGTTTATGTGTTCAAGGATGGAGGAGCAGAATGCAGGGTTTTTGTGTGTGTGTTATTATGGTTCATCATATTACTGTAGACTATTTGATACTTCATTATATTCTTGAGATTGTAAAAATCCTTAGATAAAAATAATTTTGCTTGTTTTTTTTGTTTTTAAGCTATGTAGTAAGTCCTGTATTAATACAGAGAGCTTGAAAAAGTAGGATCAAGACTTTCAAAACTGAGAAGGTGACTAGGATCCTTTTAAAAAAAAAAAAAAAGTTCTTCCAACTTAACAACTGGAGGATCTTAGATGAGTGTTTTCTGAGAAAACATGTGAAAGATGTGAAAACAGGAAAGTTTTTTATCTGGGAGCAACATGCCGATCAACATCTTTTCAGCCATATGTGAATGACACAATACCTTCCTTGCCTTATCCTCAGTTTTTGACTGTGGCTTTTATCTTTCACTACCTGTAGAATTGTTATTCTTTAAACTATTTATTATTATTTTAAACAATTTGTGGGTAATAATAACAGGACAGATAGGAGCAGTTGTTTGAAAGACCATGTTGCAGAAAGGTCAGTGGGGCTTTGGTAGACAGTGAGATGTACATGAGTCAGCCATTCACCTTTGCAGCAAAGTAGGCCAGCTGTATTGTGGAGCATCTTGGTAAGAGTATAGGCTGCAGGCTGAGCGAAGTAGCTCCCACCATACCATTTTATCTCTCTGAGATGACATCTCATCCTCAGTAAGTTTGTAGATGACACCAAGTTGGAGTGAATTGTTCATCTGAGGATAGGAAGGCTCTTCAGAGGGATCTGGACAGACTGATAGATGGGCTGGGGCCAACTATATGAGGTTTAACAAGACCAACTGCCAGGTCCTGCACTTTGGTCACAACAAACCCATGCAACAGTACAGGCTTGGGGTAGAGTGGATGGAAAGCTACATGGATGAAAAGTATCTGGAGGTGTTAGCTGAGACAGTGACTGAATTTGAGCCAGCAGTGTGCCCAGATGGCCAAGAAGGCCAGTGTCATCTTGATTTGTATCAGAAAATTGTGCAGCCAGCAAGAGCAGGTGATCATCCTTCTATACTGTCACTGATGAGTATACTGGCACTGATGAGGCTACATCTTGAGTACTGTGTTCAGTTTTGGGTTCCTCTACCAGAAAGATATTGAGGCCATGGAGCGTGTCCAGAGAAGGGCAACAAAGCTGGTGAGGGATCTGTAGCATGATTCTATTGGATGTGGCTGAGAGAATTTGAATTCTTCATTCTGGAGAGGAAGAGTCTCAGGGGAGACCTCATAGCCATCTACAACTCCTGAAAGGAGGTTGTGGCGAGGTGGAGGCCGGCCTCTGCTCTTAGGTAACAGCAAAAGGACAAGAGGTGATGGCCTCATGTTGTGCCAGGGAAGGGGCAGGTTGGGAGTCAGGAAACGTTTCTCCGCCAAAGAGTGGTCAGGCAGTGGCACAGGGTGTCCAAGGAGGTGGTAGAGTCACCATTCCTGGAGGTGTGGAGATGTGGCTCTAAGGGGCACGGTCGCTGGGGATGAACTAGGTGATCTCAGAGGTCTTTTCCAGTCTTAATGATTCTGTGATGTAGAATGTTCATGACTTTGTTCTCCATTATAAGAGAACATAAGTTAGGTGGGCCACCAAGGACAGAGGGCAAGACATTTTTCAAATGGCTGGGAATGGGTTTTTTCAGCCTGGAGGAGAGTAGTAGGGAATCTGCTGTTATCTTAAGCTGCATAAAAGGCTTTAGAGAGAAGGCAAGTCAGGTTCCTCTTGGAAGCATATAATGAAAAAAGAGAAGGCAAAAGACAAAAATTATACAAAAATTTGATTAGATGGCAAAGGAAAATTTGCTCAGAACGGAAGTGCTGAAATGAGGGTCCAGAGAGCCTGAAAAATTTATACATTGTTTTATTGGACAAGGGTCTGAGCAACTTGATCTAACTTGAAAGTTAAGATTGCTTTAAGGAGGAGGCTGGATCACACTGCCTCTAGAAATTGTTTAGAAATTATTTCCAATATTGAATCTTTTACGTCTCTTTCCATGTCTTAAACTAGAAGTTCCTGGGTTTTGTTTCTCTTTTGCTTTTTACTTTTGTATCCCTAGAGAAAGAAAGTAGTGAAGTGGTGGTAATATCAAGGAATAAAGTCAGTGCTTCCTTAGCAGGGAATATATAGTGCAACACAACTGGAGTTGTAAGAATTGAGAGGCTTAGATTTCTAACATTGGGTGACTCTTGTTTTTCCACTGCTTGTTTGTATCATTAGTGTGATCTTTCCTAATGCAGTGCTGTCTGTCAGATTTGCAGTGCCTAAATACATAATTTAGACTGTTTCCTTAGCTTTGCTACATTGGCTTCTTTGTACTATCTCCTCTCAAAAATGTGTTTCCTTGTTTTTCTGTTGGGCCAGCATTCCATGATTTGGAACCTCTATCTTAAATTTGGGCGCTCTGATTCAGGTTTGACTCTTAGCTCCAACAAATAGGGAAAAATTGTGTAGGTCTGTATTTGACCTGAGACAAGCCTCTTACGTACTACAGCATCCTTGTATCGTATAGCTTGCCAACCCATTTTATCACTAGAAAAACTGAACAATTAACCAGTGGTAATGAGAAGGTTCGGGGAAGTTGAATTGCAGATGAGTTAAGAAACACCTGAAATGTATATTGGTAGCAGCTGGAGAGTGGAACAAGAGTTTTTTTTGAGTGAGAGATATGATATGACAGTGTTGGGTAAATCCTGTTAAGTCATAAAATAAACATTCTGGTTGTGTATCCATGAGTATCTGTTCCGAGCACTTCTAAGACAAGAACAAAAGAACTGGTGCAGCCTTATGCTGTGGTCTACCCCAGTTTTTCTGTGATTTAGGCAAGGAAATTCTGGGGGACAGTGTACCTGGGTGATTAAAAGACAATTTTTTTTCCATATGAGTTTAGAAAATATTCTTGGCCTCAAATGAGTTTATGCTTTGAATATTAAAAGTAGTATGAACACAGGTGAATGGTGGGCAGAGTGCAGATATATTGGCAGAGAAATAAAACATGAAATTGGAGTGGCTAATGGTATTATGTGACAGGTAGAGGTAGAGACAATAGACACTGGGAAGAAAGGATGCGAGTTAAAGTTAAGTCTGTGAAATCTGTACTTTACAGGGATTAATGTTATCATAAAGTTGCTTGCAAGCATTGTCTAGTGCTCAGGTATTTTGCTACCATGCACTTACTCTATTGAAGATTCATGTGGCAGTAGCGCAAATCTTAACTATGAGTGTGTGTGTACAGTACAGTTTCACTGCAAAATCGAACTGTGAATTGGGAGGTTTAACAGTAACACAGAGAACCAACATCTGCCTAAATTTCAAGACTCCAGAAGATGCTAGCAGAGGAGTACTTTGCCAAAGTAGTGTTCTGACAGGCCAGCTGGTAGAACATATATTCTTATACTTTGGGGTGTGCATAAATAAATAATACATGAAAAATCATTTTTATTTCTGGCTTTTGCCTCATAAGGCAAGGTTCTCTTTCCTTTTTTGTTTCCTTTTTTGTTTCTTGATTAAAACTAGTTTGTATATAGGTGAGGAGATGTAGAGCTGAAGTAGACAAATGTAGTTATGTTGATTTTGGTTACACTGTGGTAATTTATTCTGTGTGATGGCCTAATAATAAGGATCTTACTAAGTGAGTTCTGTTTATTTGGGAAAATCTAATTTGAGGTTGTGTGCATCTATGTCATGTAGACACGCACATTAAAAGCAGATGCTTTTTAACTGATCTACATGTTCTGTTTGAATTGGAAGTATCTTCTTTTCAGTTTCCTCACAAGTAATTTAAAACAAACAAAACAACAGAAAAGGCATAGAACTTGGAGTTTATATATCCTTGCACAATTCAGAACAAGCGGAAATGGTACATTAGAGCATTAAATGCTTATCAGTTGACTAAAGCGTAGGCTTAGAGCTCATAGAAGGCTTATATATGATCTGTTTCAGATGTATTATGGGGGGATGTCAAGGTGAAGGCAGACTTGCAGAATGGATGATATTCTGACTCTGAGGCTGTAAATGTCCCTGTGGCAGATGGAGTCTTTGTCAAGGAAGAAAAATGGCAGCTCTGGAAGATCATAGATGTTTTTGTTGAGCAGCTTTGCACACAGGCAGTTAGTTTCTAGCATTCAGGAGTTCCTCTTGCGTTTCAATGAATTGTTCTTTTATTCTCTATGAGTACATAAACAGTAGTCATTGTAATTCAGTACAATTTGTGCTATTCCATTATGAAAAAATATCAGCTTGCTTTATTAGCAGATTGTAAATGAGCTTTGCAGGTTGTGTGCATGAAGTCCTGAAAGCTTTTCACTTAGCATATAATAAGTAAAGACGTGTGTGCATACAACTGCTAGAAGATTAAACAGTCTTAAAATGGCATAGAAATTGTGAATTCTCTCAAATATGATTTTAAACCACAGAAAAAATGAACCAAACTGGACAGTGTAAAACTTTAGATTGTTTGTATTTTGTCTGTATCTATGTGATTTATTTCAGTAAAATACAGACTCTTCCTCCTTCTTTTGAAGAAGATATTTCTGGTTAGTTTGGTGAATATGGTTTCTACTTCAGTCTTCTTTGTGAATTTATATTTTTCTTTGGTAAATATTCATCTGTCTTTTAGCACTGTGCAGCATCTGATTCTGCATGCTTTTGCTGTGATTTTGTCTGCCTTTTAATCTTCCCTTGTATGTATGAGGTTGAGGCTGTACTTAGAGAATAATGATTCACTTCGATCTGTAAGAGTAACTGGCTTCTTTATTGTCATTCCTATTAATTATATTTTTGCCAAGTTATGAAGTTTGATGTTGTATGACGTATGCCTGATTGCCTAGTGTAAACAGTTACATATCAGAATTACATTTCATATGTACAATAGATGCAGATATTCTAGAATCTTTGTTTTCTCAGTTAATCATTTGAATAAATTTAGAGAAATGTTAGAAGATATCATCTTCTTATGGTTTATATATGCTAGATAGATCCCTAGATGTATTGATCTCACTTGAAGTAGTTATAATAGCCTCGAGAGGCTATAACTTCTTGCAGAAAGAATGCTCAAGTTGTCAGTTGACCTATCTTAAAGGGTAATAAGTCAGCATTCAAAGTGCAGGCATTACACAGCTATCACCTGCCAGCAATACTCTTTAGCCTACTTGACTAAAGTTATTAAAATTATAGAAAGCAGTCACTGTTCACCACAGATGAAAGCGAACCAGTACTTTCAAGGATTGAGGCTATTGCATTGAAATCTCTCTCTTTCAGCGCCTGGAAGTTACACAGTATTTGCTCCTGAGGATAAGCCCACTATAATTAACTGTGCCTTTGTCTATTTGAGATACAGCCTATATGGCTTTTTTACAGAAAGACAGATGCTTTGTAATCAAAACTGAAGCACTTTTGATAGTGTGATCCAAAATAGTCTTCACATGATAATGCACTGTTAAAAGTAATAAAGTTTCATATGATGTGTACCTGGATCTTCATAATGTATGGTAGTATATCTTCAAAAACGACAGAAATCAAAGGAAAAATGCAGCTATGTTATTTGCCTTCAGCTCTTGATTACATAGATGACTGTTAGCGAAAGTCTTAACACTTTCTCTTATTTACCTAGTTTGTCAGCTAACCTGACAATGTTCTTCCTGGGTTGCATAGCGATGATCTGATTATGGCTGGTTTCAGAGGCAGTTCTGCCTGTTTTCAGATGTTTTATCATTTAATTATTTTTTCTCCTCAGGTTTTTTTAATAGTTTCATGTGCCTTTTTTTTTTTTTTTGAGTTTTGATGGTCATTAAGTCTATTAAGGACTGTTTCAAAGGCGCCTGTTATGCTATCTATGCAGCTTTTGGTATACTAACAATGACTAATTGGATGTTTGCCTTTATAGAATTGGAGCTTCAGGGTGTTTCTTGTTCTTCCCTTTTTTCACCTTCCAAAGAAGACAGCAAGTTCTTTTTGTTGTTGTTTTATTTTTTGATAGTTGTTGATATGACTTTGGAGGTTATTGAGAATAATGGGAATGTCACAATAGCATGATAATATCAGTATCTTATTAGTAGCATTTCAGTTAAAACACTGTAAAATGAGAACAGTGAAAAAATAAGTGGACTACAATAATAGTTTTTGAGGAAATTGTAAACAATTCTGATAATCCTTGAGCTAGTGGTGTGAACAGGTTGCTTTGTATCTATGAAGTGTAAAGCAGCTTTTATCTGCAGAACCAAAATACCACTATAGTACCATCAGAGAAAAATGTCTTTTGAAGTGCTTTAATCTTTCTGTGGTCAGCGCTGAAAAAATAATTGCATTGAGCGTTCATATCTTTTCACTACTTTGTTTTTCTTAACTGGTATGTACGTTCTGTGAATATATGTACTGTTGCTGAACTTGTTGGATTGTTTTAGGGTTTCATGATAATTTTGCATGTTTCTGCAGAACAGTTGAATGTTCTTGTCAGAATTCTAACTTCTGTTCATGTATAATCATTACATACATACAAAGGACATTTTTAAAAATGCGTGTTCCTCCATGTTTTAACCAGTATACAGCTCTAGCTCTGGGAATGGTTTATGTTCCAAATGACACACAGTTTGTATTAGCTGTTCCCACAGTTTTACGAAGAAGTAAAGCTCCTTTGTCTCCTTAGCACCCATTGATTTTTCCTTCAGAGTGCATTAACAGTGATGTTAGAATCCATGCAATTAGCATCTATGCTTAGAAAAAAGAAAAAAAATGGTTAAATGAAAAGTGGTACACACAGTATTAACAAAATACTTGATCGTATTGCGGTACATGAAGCAGTGGAACAAGGAAGGCAAAGTAGTGAAAGGTCGAGGAAAAATGAGAGAGAGAACAAATGATGCAAAAAGATGACACTGAGGTCTTGGTTTAATACATATGTATTCCAGGTTGATGGCTGATTTCATTAGCAAATCTCATTGTTATGCAATGTCTGTTCTTCTGCAGCAAAATGAATATTGTATTCTCAGAGGCTGTGTGTGTGTGTGTGTGTGTGTGAGATATTGTGGTGATAGAAAAATTAAAGAATATGTGGTTTTAGTTACTTTTTCCTTTTTAAAATTTACAAGAAGTCCCTTCATATTTTCACAGTGATTTTACATTGCATTTTCTCAATAAAGTTTTAATGGAAAATTTTAATGGAAAACTGCAATTTATTCTCACCCTTTTTTCCATGTGTATTTTTGTTTTTATTTTGCCACATTACAACCTATGCAATCTCTTCTTGAAAATCTTCAGCATGAGTAAGTAACAGTTAACAGTGAATTTACCACACCAAAGATAAAAGCTTAAGGTAAGAATATTAGTGTCTGTAGTGCTTTTTAAAATAGCTGATACTGCTATTCAGCATTGAAATAAGCATTATCTCAGTCAAGTCTCATCAAAACTGACTCCTAACGTTCTTCAGTATATTCCATTAAAATGTTAAATTGAAAAACTGTGCTTACAGTAAGATGAATCAGCTTCGTTGTTATGGAATGATATGTTTTGGTATGTAGGACTACTGGGTTCTTGAGATGGACTTCAGTTTCTTTAGCTAGTGAAATGCTCTGTACATTAATAAATGCAATATGCAAACTAAATGAACACTTGAGAAGAAGGCATTGGTGCAGGACAGTTAAAATGTACAGAGATAATTAATTCGGATAAATTTTTAATGTCCTTTCAGAATTTATTCCATATATCAGCTTTGTGGCATCTAGTAGAGAGTGTATGAAATACTAGTGAATTTTGAATGCTTTATGTCTAGTTCTGTGTAATGAGCCAGCATGGAGAAGGTTTTTGGACACTGTAGTAACAGAAAGAATAAATGACAGTTTCCCGGGATTTCACTTGAGTGCCCTTTACATGCATTGAAGCGAATCTGTTCTTATTAGAATTTTTTTAGAGATATGATTAATAATGGTATAACGTGTCTGTTTCTGAATGGTTGCTCTGTAGTAGCTACTGTGTTTATTCCAATTCCAAAATACTGTTTTAGCTCTGAAAAAGCTAGCTGAGGTGTCCATGTGTTTGGTAAATAATGGGAATGGAAGGGTTCTTAAAATGAAGTTAAATTGCAAGTAATAGAGCAGAGTATGTGACCCGAATATAGAGAAGATAGAACAAAGCAAGTTTCTACCATTCTCTTCCCCTTGGGAAGGGGAGCCTCTCCCTGACCTTTTCCTTTGGCAGGGCTGTGTCCAGGGTAAGAATGCAGATTACTTAGCATCAACTGTTGGCTTTTAAAAGATTGGTTTGTTTGGTTTTCTTGGTGGTGAGTGAGAAACTAACTGAAATGAGATCATGTGTCTCCTGCTGCATCTTGATGGTTTTTCAAATGTGGAGTACAATTTCATCTGATATTACGCTTTGTATAAATGGAACCCAGGAATACTCTTTGTGTAGTAGCATGTATGGGTTAAAATGGTACAGAGGCTTTTAAATGCAGTCAGAATCTAACTCTTATGGACACAACTAAGACTACTTTGGTGCGTGATTGTGTGAGGGGCTCTTCACAGTAGAGAGGTACTTGAGGCTTTCAGCACAGGGCACGTGGGAGGAAGAAAAGGTTTTTCCTACCCTTTGTAGCTTGGTCAGAGTTGACTTTTATTAACTTGTTTCCTTGAGGAAGATAATGATTTAACTTGTGGCACCAAGAGTTTTGGATAGAGTTTTGAGATGATTCTTGTACTCTGTGGAGGTACCATTGGCTTTTTAAAATCTCTTCAATGGGAGTCACAGCTTTCAAGAAAAAATACATGCCTCTGCAAGAAGCTCTTGATTTTTCGTAAAAGAAAAAGTAGAATTCCCTTCACGTCCATAGGATGAATCTCCTTAGGCAGTGTTAGGAGTACCAGTAGAAAAACTTTACTTACTGTTCTGTACTTAATGGTTTTTTTTTAATAATCAATACTCATCTCTAGCTAGAATGTGCTACATGTAATATATATGTATATATTTAAAATCTCCTTGAAAGTATCTGTGCTATTGGGCTTTACAGATTGGTGATGCACAGT
The DNA here is from genome assembly GCA_013399175.1 of Odontophorus gujanensis. Classification (NCBI taxonomy): domain Eukaryota; kingdom Metazoa; phylum Chordata; class Aves; order Galliformes; family Odontophoridae; genus Odontophorus; species Odontophorus gujanensis. The sequence continues at coordinate 369,282 of VXAB01003185.1, read as the reverse complement.
TTTCTGAAGTCAGGCACTAATGCATATTTAATATGTAGGTGGAGTGGTGATTTCTTTTATCATACATTTCTGTATCCTATTAGGATTCTCCTGTAAACATGATAATTTGGTTATGGAGCTGAAGCAAGGACCAGTATTTTAGTGACCTATAAAATTCCTGAGAACAGTGGCTGTTTATTTGTCATTCTTGCTAACTAGTGGATGTAGTGGTGGTTGTCTGTATGTGTAGTTTCTGAACTAGAACTGCAGTTCAGAAGTAAAAACCGACTTTCTGTCAGGCTGTTTCCAATGGCGTATTTTGTCTCCCTCTTCTCCATTGCTGTCTGTCAATGGTTTACGGACTGGTTTGGCGAGGTTGTGCGACAGTTGGTGTGGGAGACCCACGGACCCATGTCCTGGGAGAGGGGAAGGGGAAAAGGGAGATGGGCCTAAGAACAAAACAGTGGCAACAATCTGAGGAGGAAAAGCTAATTTACTAAATGAGATATCAGAAAGCAAAATAACACAATATAATGCAATATAATTGGAATTGAAGCTAATATCAAATAAAATGAGCAAGAGAGAGTGTCCGATAAACCAAAGGCCTTATCCTAACGCTGAAGGCATACGGCAGCGAGCACCCACTGCTGGGTCGATCCCAAAGGAAGGAGAGATGTCCCGTGACCGCAGACAGTTTTTATTTTTCCCTCTGAGCGTAAACACGTAAAAATGCAAAGCATCACACAGCCCTCTGGGGAATGTAGTTCTTCTCTTCTGAGACAGGTATACCCATAACTATCGATGATCCATGGAGCTGGAGCATTAACTCTGTAACTCTTAATACACTACATGATGTTATGATGTGGAATAGCAATGCCTAAAATAATAAAACCATGACACTGTCTCAAGGTAAAACAGCTGTTCCACAGTTGATGTTTCTTCATGTTAAGAGTAATATGGATTAAAGTGATTGTAGAAAAAAGATGTATCCTCTATGAAGTAGTATTTGTGTATGCAGAACTACTACTGTACATACAAGGCTCGAATTCATAGTGGCTGTTTTATAGTTTGTAGAGTTCTGGAAAGGATAATTCCCTGATTGAGGCTTTAAATCAGTGTTCAAGTTCTGCTATGAGAGTCCACTCCTGTGTTACTGGTAGCAAACTCTACCTCAATTAATTGCAGCCTGTACTGCTTTTTAAAAGTTTTGTAGACCTACTGTGAAGAGTTCTGTTGATAGTCATACTCATCTTTGCAGAAGGGTTTTCTCTTTTGGTTTGAATTTCTGTGGGTCCTTCAGAAGCACTGCATATAGTTTAACAAGAACACTTTTATTATTTTTTTTTCCCAAGTGCATTAAGAGTAGCAAAGCAGACAAAGCAAAATGCTGGTATTTTGATACAGTTTAGGGAATGAATTATGTTCTTGTGTTGTACTAGGAAATCGTGGCTGTAGTAAGTAGATCTGTAACAAGCAGGGTTGGCTAATATCCTGCTTTGGGTATTGCCTTGTTTGCAGAGCTCCCTGTTGCTAATCTGTCTTCACTTACATGGGAGACTGTGATGGCAAAATAACTCCTTCCCTGGCACAGGTTACTCTTCAGCAGCAGAGCTGGCAATCTGTTATCCTTCCAGTGCTGCTTTCTATAGGCTTTTTTCTCTCTCATAGTGTTCCTTTGTTAGCTTGTGAAAAATGACTGTAATGTGTTTATAACACGTTCTTAGAGACTTCTTGTTACGTTCCTGGTTTTGTTTCCTCAGACATGTAGCACTGCTGTACTCCTGGTTGTTACTTAATGCTGCTGAGTTGCTGAGAGGGATAATTACTTTTCAGTTTTGTGTATTTCCTCTAGTATGCAAATGATCTTCTGTTATACTCTGTGATATCCCTTGTGCAGTTACTTTGGGTCACTTTGGCAGTTTCAATCGCATCCACCTGCTGCATAATTAATTTATTCTACGTATTGTCTTAAATAAGTTCTGTCTCCTGTCAGTTGGCTGAAGAGTTTCTTCGGCTGTCCTGGTACAAATGTGTTTTCTTTCATGAGGCTCAGGTGGATTTCTGTGTGTATTTTCTATATTGTTTTTGGAGAGGACTTGTTTTTCTTTGTGTTTTCATAGCAGCTTATGCCCTCTGAAGTTCTACTGTGAAAGTCTGTTTATTTATTTATTTATCCAAAAGGAGTTTGTTCAGTGTAATTTTTTGGAAGGTTCTAGGTAGAGAGAAACGTGATTAGTTTTTGAGCAGAGAAAAATGGTGTTAGGCAGCTAAAAACTGTCACTGAATTATTCTTCTTTTAAAATTAGATTCTGCATGTTGATTTTGATAATTTACAAATGCTATCAGTAGATTTCTTTTATTTATTTATTTATTTATTTATTTTTGAGATCAAGCCCTCAGTGCTGAATGGAGTGATAAGGATTTGTTTTCTTGTTTCAGGTGTGATTCAGCTGCTTTTATTGCCCAAGTGCATGTGCGTAACTTGAAAAGAAAATAAAAGGCTTGTTTTTCTTTGGTTCGGCTTAGAAAAGAATCCAACGAGGTACAGAGTTGAGAGTGATCTGACATTGTAGAAAACTCTTATGTCACAGTTCAGAGTTGGTTTTGCCTTTGGACGCCGTGTCAACTCGTAATGAAAGTGCTACAGATACACGTCCCATTAAGACCACGTACTTCAGCCCGGCTAATTGCTGGCGGTGTGAGCATGCGCGATCAGTGGCGGTCTGAGTGCTCCACCTGCCTTTCAGTTTGTTTACCAGGAAATCAAGATGTGTAAACTGCAGGAAGTACTGTTTGACCCTCTCTGACAGTATCTCATTACAATAATTGCTAATCTCTGAGTAAGACAGCCATGTTTTGCGTGTAGCACAGAGGGCGGTTGTGGTAGGTTTTAGACGCTTCCTCAAATACAGCTTTGGGAATGCTTGCTTGAATTTTGTTTTTGGGGCAGCTTTTGACAACAGACATCTGCCGACCTTTGGGCTCATTAGCGCTGGAGCACAATAGCTCGTGTGCTTTCTTCCTTCTTGACTGAGGGGGAGAAAAATACTTCGGCTTGTTTTGGAGTCTTGTCACTGCTCTGTAGCGACAGGATAATGGCTACTTCCTGATTAAACTGCTCTCCACAGTAAGCTGTTAATGTTCTGTGTCTGTTCTTCTGTAATGCCAAGATTTCAGTGCTTTTGTGTGCTCCCTGACCAAGTTAACAGTTTGAAGTGTTTATAGATTAAGGAAAGAATATATGGAGTTTAAAGTATCAAAATTTCGGTATTTTTTTCTAAGAAAGACATCTGCTGCTGTTTTGTAAATGCTTATTTGGCAGTAGCTATGAGAAAATAAACCTGATTTGCATGATTTTTTTAATAAAGCATGAAAATGTATTTAGATATTGGACAAACAACTTGCATTAACATTATGGTGAAAGATTCTATTGATTACTGGCCAAACTCAGTGACCAAAATATGCACATATACAGTGTCTGGTCATAATTTATTTTTATCACAGAGAGAACCTTTTCATGTCTAACATAAACCTAGTTAACGAATAAATCCATCTTTTTGTCACCTTTTCTTAAATGTGTAAGATGTGTTGTTTTCTCTTCTTGTTAGAAATGAGGACTGTTTTTCTTCAAGAAATTTCTCTATCATGAGTAATGTGTGAATGTGAGAGCTATGTACAAATCCAGTTTTATTTTGCTCTAGAGTGTTCATCTGAGAGACTTCATGTTGTAAAGTGACTTGCTGTTCACTGATGGTCTTACTGTACTCAGTCAAATGAGTACAAAATAGTTTTATAGCTGGTTTAAAATGTTAATGTGTTAATAGCATTGAATTTGTAATAGAATCATTGTGTACCATGAGAAACATTTTTGTCGTTCTGCACCAAAACCACAGATGCACATTCTGCTTTTTTAAACAATGTTTGGAAAGATACTAAGTCAAATTCTTCATTTTCAATATATATTAAAATGATATTGTGCCTTTGAGACCAAGGATTTCTTGTCAGTCAGAGCACGCCATATATTCTGCTCCCTCACCATCTAGCTGGTTTCCTTCAACCTTGACAGTTTTTCCCTTTGTCTTAGAATTCTGATGTAAAAGCATCCTACTTGTTCTTACTAATCCCTTGGCATGCTTGGTCACTGTAGAGGCAAATAAACACAAAGCTTGGTGTCTCACTACTGAAATTGTTGCCTCAAAGCTTTGTGCCTGCTTGCTTGACAAAACTGACTTGCTGTGGAACTGGAGGGATACCCATGATGCCTGCTGGAGCTGTTTTTGATGGTTAAACTGGTGCATGGTGTAGCACAGTGTACTTCCTTCTGAAACTGGTTCTAGGTTCCTGAAGAACTACATGTGTGTGGATCAATATGAGAATGTGGATATCATTTCTGTGTCTTAGCCTGGCTGCCTCATTTATAAGAAAGGACTTGAATTAACATTCTTATCCTTCCTGTTTCTTTGAGTACATGATGCATTTTTTGGTAGTCTGTGTAAGTTTAGGACTGCAGTGCAATATTATCCCATTCTCTGTATTTTCATTCTCTAAAAGCTGTGTGAAGAACTGTCCATGAAATTTGAGTAGGCAGTTTGGACTTCTGTGGAGTTCACATACACAAGTAGATGTCTGGGTTTGCAGTTCAAAACATTTTGTTCTCAAAATTCTTGAGCTGAGGGAACTTCCTTCCTTTATCTTATGCGTTTGGATTGTCATTTCTCTACCTAGTCATTTTCTAAACAGGAAGCACGATGATACCAGGTGGACAAAATATGTTGATTGTAGTGAGTTGTCTGGAAAGCTTTTGTGCATGTGTACTAGGACGGACGCTTGGGCTTCACCGCGTTAATGCTCTTATTAATGTGTTCTGTCATTCTTCAGAGGTAGTAAGCAAGAGGTAATAAGTTCAGTTACAGAAAATACTAGCAGGTTTTACACAAGTGTGGATTTTAAAACCCTTGAATTTTAACAATGTAAAGATGAGCCTGACATAGGAGGTTCATCAGGGCATTTCCTTTGCAAGTTTTCCTTAACCTTGGTTCTCTCTCTTGTAATTGCAGCTGAGCCTGAGTTTCAGCTGGCATATTAGTTTGTCTTCTGGACAGGGAGCGGAGGAGTACAGTACAGTGACCCAGAGATAGGGCAGTGTGCAATGGAACCAACTGTAACTAAGTCTTTGAGTAACAGAAGGCAGAAGTGTTGCACTTTAGTATGTGTTCATGTGTGAGTACGGTAAAAAGAATACAGCCAACTTAAATGACAAGAATTTTGTGATGGAGTGTCTGTTAGATTATGAAGAACCTCAGTAAATTCACAAGAAATTGTCAACAAGCTTCTGAATAATTTCAGAGATTTTGCTAATCCCTAAATTCACTGTGATGATTGTATAATCTAACAAAAGCTATGAGATGTTGTGCAGTTTTGTTTTCCATTGCTGCTGTTATTACAGAATGATGAATAAAAATTATCTGCTTCAAAAAAAGAAAAAGGTAAATCCTGGGTTTCAGTTAAAAGAAATTTGACAGAACGCGTGTGGTATGTTTTGGAGGGTTTCCTTAATCTGAAGTAAGGTTTAGTGGTTATTTTGCTTTAAACACTGAATAGCTATTTAATGTTTTAATCAAGACCTGCAATAAAAATAATAATAATCATAGTTCTCATGAAGAATACTGAAATAGTTTGGGAAATTGTAGATTTTGTTGAGTGGTATTAAAAATCCTGAGGTGCTTTATCTTATTTATTACCTTACTTATTGTCATTACATTATACTAAAGAAAGTTTAATTTCAACATGTTGTACATAAACCATTGAATTTATTTTAAACTTCAGTCTGCATAGTTTGTTTTTCTGTCTTACCTTGCTGATTCAGTGCTAATGTGCAGCTGTTTAGGGAACTCACTTAAATACAAATCAACTGGAAGTTTGTGGATTTTTATTTAATTTATTACAGATCTAGGACTTCTGTAATTATTAGAGACAAGTTTATGAAACAAAAAATAATGCCTGTAACAAGTGGTGTTCTCCAGGAGTCAGTGCTGGGTCTGGTCTCATTCGACAGCTTCATCAACCACATGGATGAAGGGATAGAGTCCCTCCTCAGCAAGTTTGCTGATTATACAAACCTGGGAGGAGGGGCTGACACACTGGAAGGCTGTGCTGCCATTCAGCGAGACCTGGACAGGCTGGAGAGTTGGTCAGGGAGGTACCAGATGAGATTTAACAAGAGCCAAGTGTCGGGTCCTGCTCCTGGGGAGGAATTACTGCATGCACCGGTACAGGTTGGGGGATGAACTGCTGGAGAGGAGAGCTCTGTGGAGAAAACCTGGGGGTTCTGGTGGACAACGGGTTGGCCATGAGCCAGCTGTGTGCCCTGGTAGCCAAGGAGGCCAGCGGCAACCTGGGGTGCATTAATAAGAAAAGCGTGGCCAGCAGGTTGAGGGAGGTGATCCTCCCCCCCTCTTCTGTCCTCATGAGACCATATGTGGACTACCGTGTCCAGTTCTGGGCTCCCCGGTACAAAACAGGCAGGGGTCTCCAGGAAGGAATCCAGTGGAGGGCCACAAAGGTGATAAAAGGCCTGAAGCATCTCCGCTGTGAGGAAAAGCTGAGATTTCTGGGACCGGACAGCCTGGGGAAAAGGAGGCTGGAGAAGGAGCTTTGATAAATATCTAAGGAGCGGGAGGCAAAGGGACGAGGGCGGACTCTCCTCAGCAGTGTGTGGCCATAGGACGAGGGAAAATGGCCACAAACTGAGGCAAAAATGTGTGTGGGAACTTCTTCCCAGTGCAGTGATGGAGCACTGGAGCTGCACACAGAGGTGGTGGAGTCTCCTTCTCTGGAGACGTTCAGGACCCACGTGGACGCCGAGCTGTGTGACCTGGGCTGGGAGCTGCTTGGGCAGGGGGTTGGACTCCATGATCTCTGGAGGTCCCTCCCAACCCCTGCAGTTCTGTGACTCTATGAAATGTTTATAAATATCTGAAGGAAGATGGGAGGCAAAAGGATGAGGCCAGGCTCTTCTTAATATTGCACAGCACTGGGACAAGGAGTGATGGCCTAAAACCGGAACATAGGAGGGTATGGTGTTGACATGCAGGAGAGTTTCCCGGTAAGGGTGACGGAGCACTGGAACAGGCTGCACAGAGACGTTGTGGAGCCGTGCGGGACCTGGCTGGACACCTGGTGTGTGACCTGTGGTAGGACACACACTTTGGCAGAGGAGTGGGACTCGAGGATCTCTTGCGGACCCTTGCAACCCCAGTGATTCTGTAATGCTGTTTTACTGATGTTTATTCAAAATTGAAATAAATATACTTGAGAATATACTGTCTGCTAGCTCTCCCCTTTGTTCCCAATGTTTCTAACTTTGTTCCAAATCCAAAGCCTTTCTCTTACATGTTGAAGTTTAAAATATTGCATCTTTCATCACTAAAACAAATGTAATAAGGAAAAATATCTTGGGATATGGATGTATGGAATCATCCTGGGTGTGAAAATATTTACTGTTGGCTGCAGTGATAAACAGTACAACTGGAGGTTTAAACATGGTCTCATAATTATTGATACAGTGGAAATTTTATTTTGTAGAGCTTATACTTTGCTCATTGAATGGTGAGGATAGAAGTGTTGTGCAAAAGGTGAATGAGCCTGCAGACTCTAATAAATAACTGTTGACAGTAACCTCAACCCATAGCCACTTAAGGCATTTAATAATTTATAATAACTGAGCGGTTGAGTTCTAGAAGAAAGTGGAAACTTTTCAGCTGTGAGGACAGGAATTTGTGTTAAATGTAAATAAAAATTCTTGTGTAATTTTCTATAAGTGTTGAATACTCATTACAAGAATTCTAAATTTGTGTTTTCTCTTAAGAGCATGTTTAATTTGTCTGTTGATGCTAATTGAATACGGTTTGAATAACAGTGTGAAACATATTTTCACGGGGCAGTAATTTAAATTCTTCTTAATGGAAGTATTTGTTTGAGTCAAATGTCAGTAGTGTTTAGATTTGTCTAGAAATGTCAAATGTTCCAAATTAAGCCTGTAAACTTCAGTGAGTCAGTTCAGTGTTTATTTGTAAACAGTTGTTTATGGCAAGTAATTTGGTTTAATTAAAAGTTCTCCTCTGAAAGAAAACGTGATTTCTCCAATGTCCCAGTCCTTGTCAGTCTCGAGTACTGTCAGATAAAATAAAGTCTTTTAGCTTTCCTTTTACCTTAGCAGTTTATCTTGAATAGTTGGATATAAAATGTCACTAATCTTCTGTGACAGCGTTTATGAAACTCCAGGAAACTATTATTGCTTATTTGAGTTTGCTTCATCTTGATAAATCAAATGTCGATAGATGCTGAACGAATCCAGTAAATATTTTTTTTTGAGCTGAGATTTGATGTAGTGGGGATAGTTGCTTGGGAAGCAGGTTGTGGGCACTGACTGCTGCAACTGATGAACCAGAAGGCTCCAAATGCCAACCACTGCTGCCAGCAGCAAGCCACCAGAAGTTGTTGAAGGATGATTTCTTGGAGGAATCCTCCAAAAGTTCTGGAAAGGAACCTGCTTAAATGCTGCAGCAACTTCTGTGCCTCTGGCAGCTGTCTCTGTTTGCTACATTCTGTTGTAGGCAAGGTCATAGAATCTGTAGAATTGGAAGGGATCTTTTAAAGGTTGTCTGGTCGAACTTCCCTGTAATGCACAGGGTCATACAGCTAGGTCAGGTTGCCCAGGACAAAGTCTGATGGTGGTTATTTTACCAAGTGCTGTATACCTTGATATTACCATTAAAAGATGAGAAAGTGCTCTCCTAAACCCTTGGGTATGTCAGCTGTTAATGGTGTGTTGCATGTAATAGTCAGGCGTTAATTTTGCTTCCCTCTCAGCAGGTGGTACTTAACAGCTCAGTGTATCATCTGCAGGGCCTTCCTGTGACATCAACTCTGAATTCCCTGTGAATGAGTTGGTCACTTTGAGGTACTGGGTTTGTTCTCCCTTGCATTACAAATGGGGACTTAGTTGGGAAGTGTATTTCTCACCTGATTTTAACAGTGTACATTTTCTTCAGGTTTTCCTTCCTGAACTGTAACATATTTGTATTAAAGGATAAATTAGATTTTATGATGTAGAGGAAAGGTAAATTGTTTTTATTAGGCTTGCATACCATATTAATCATCACCCCCTTTTCTTTGCTTCTAACAACATTTGGAAACTGGGGCCTTGATGTTCATAGTGCTGGGAGTCCTTACACAACTCAATTTTAAGAGTAGAGCAGAAAGTAATTCTTTGAGTCCCTAGTGTAAACTATACTACTGTATCAGGAAATACATTGTAAATGCCCCCAGTGGTCAGGGTTTGCTATTTCTAGAGAATACTTACAGGATGTCCATGTACACATATATTCATATATTTAGTGTGAACTTAGCAAAATTGTAAATAACAATGAAATGTGTTCTCTAAAAATTTTGCTGAGAAGCAATGCATTTTATTAGCTCAGTTTTAAAGATCACCAGATTTTCTTATTACTGGATAAATGAGATGCAAATCTGTTGTGTAGATCAAAATTAGAAGAAATAGAATGTTTGCTACCTTATATTTAAATATATACAATAAAAAGAAATAAAAACTAGTTTTTCAAATACCTGAAACACTGCAGGCTGTCTTCATGGTTCATTTTAACATTCCAGTTGTTGCATTTATTTGTAGAAACAGAGGTTCTATTGGGTAGAACTGAGGAATCTGTTTTAAAAAGCAAAGGAAAGTAGCAGAACCAAGACACAAAACCTAACAGCAGCAGTCAAAACTTTGCTTAAAGAACTTACCCACTTGCAGGTTTTTTTGTTATTCTTCATCACTGATTTTCAAACTATTATTGTCATGGGATTTCTAATGTGACTAATGGTTAGCTCTCTACTTCAGGTCTTTCCTGAGGGAGAATCTTTGTTTTATATTTAGAAAAATAATCTGTTCACAAATATTGTATAGTAATTTGATTTTGAAAATGGCTGAGGTAGTAACAAATACAGTTTCCTCAGCACCTTCACAAATTTAAGTTGTAGTATAAAATGCTGCCATCTTGCTTCTGCAGAAGAAGATGTGGTGTAGTAGGATCTGTTGCTGAAGAACAGATTATCCAAGGCTTGTAGTCAGGATGTGAAAAAATGGTTTTGTGGGGAATGGGAAATTAACTTTTTTGTATGCGAGCTGGATGTATGTTTCTAATCTTTTTAAGGTGAACTTGTCATATAAAAATATGTTTCTTAGAAACTGATACTAATCCCAAGTCTGTATAAAATGCTGTGGTGATTTGTCTCTGGAACAGCATCTCTGACATTACTAGAAATTTGTTTTACTTTGGTGTGAGAATCTGGCTGATATTGCATCTTGTGAGCACTTAACAAACCAGTGCCAGAGGATCCTTGCATTTGAATGGTCTTCAGATAGTATCATTTCAGCCTTTGCAGTCCTGACATTGTTGTGGCTCTGCATCCATTTTGGGTGGTGCCAATATTGGCTTACTGTTTCGGATCTGTTTAGAAGTGGTGTCATGCAAACACGTAGCACACCAAACACGTGATGCCCGTCATCTCAGCTCTTTCTCCATAACCCTGTGACTGTCTTCACTGAACTTCTGAGGAGTGGCCTCATCTTACTGTTTCAGGCCTGAGTGCTTATCTTCTCAAGGTGAATAGATTCCACAGCATTTCCATTAGCAAATCATGTTATGGGTCCTTTTCTTGTCACCTGTTTGAAATTTTCTTCACTGAAAGGAACATCTTGTGCACATGAGCTGTCACAGCCTGCAGCTTTGGAAAGGACTGGTTATGGTTGGACTAGATGATCTTGTAGGTCCTTTCCAACCTAATGTATATGAAAGGAGAGCATTTCAGATGGAAGTTGTTAACATATTCGCAAAAAATTATTTACCCAAATCTGTGTTGATGGGGTGGGTTGAGAGTGCCAGCCTTTCATGAATGAACTCGACAGTGGTGAAAGTAGCAGTAGATGGAGTTCTCATCCAAAATAAAAATGTCGACTGCTAAATACGCATGTATAAATTTGATAAGCACACGTAGAATAACAAATAAATAGTACAGGGAAATCTACCAGTGCATATAGACGTATTATTATTATTAGCTAAGCTTTTACATTCTTGTATTTAAATATTTGCTTGTTAAGCAGACTTCAGTTGTTTTAGCATTAAGTTACCATCTACAGTACTGTGTTGCCTGATGGATACCTGATAGAGCCATTTTCTTTTGTGGTATGAGTTGGACCTCTAGCATTTCTTGCCCAACATTATGCAACATTTGAGAATGTATTCTGAGTTTCATCCAAGGGAGAGCCATAACTGGGGCGATTTACTCGGTGCTTGGTCTGATGGCTGTGCACAGGGGGCAGGGGCAGTTAGGGCAGTTGCTCATGCTCCCAAGGCTCTGACAAGACTTCTGGAGACAGCAGTTAATGTTACAGATTTTACTGTGCAGCATTCAGATTCAAATGTGATGTTGCTCTGAACAGCTGTACGTAATTTCCTGACTGCTGCAGTTATACTGGATTATACTGGATAATGCTGGATATACTGGATTCCCGTGATCACTGAGTGCTGTTCTTGTGGTATAGATTTCACCTGAAGGTCTCACAGGAAACCGCCTGAGTACAGCTCCTGAGACATGGTCAGCGCAGATACTTCCGTAGTCCGTCTACTTGTGATTTCTTTTCCTGCTGTAGAAAATAGACCTTTGTCTCTTTCGTAGATATGGAGTCTGGAGAGCGGTTAACGTCATCGTCAGTCTCCTCTAGTGCAGCTGCTTCATCTCCAGTGTCTTCTACACCTTCCATAGCTTCTGCGGTTTCCAAGAGTGGCCTTTCCACTGGAGCTGCGTCGTTGAGTTCCACAATCAACACGGGTGGTAAGAATAACTCGATTTACATTTTGCAGTGTGATCTTAGTGGTTGTTACTAGTAATGAAATGATAACTACAAGGTCAAATATAAGATCTCACCAATGATTTTTATTTTGAGGAGGGAAATTTATATTATGTATAATACTATATAATATATATATATATTACACAGTACATTCAAAGTGATTTAGTATCAGCTCTTTCAAACAAGAAAGAACGTTTCAGTTCCCAAAAGTATGGGGATCATTTTACAGATTGATCTAGCAGACTCAGTGCCACTTTCAGATTTAAATTCACTAATCAGCTTCTTGAATACGCATGATGTTCTCAGCATTCCATTGTAGCTGGTTTGTGTTTACCACTAGAGAGTGGTTTTCTCTGTCTGTTTTCAATTTAAAATATTTTTTGTACGTTTTTACAAAATTAGTTCACAACCAACTTATCTTGCTATTTATGGAGGAAGGTTAAAGATGGAGTTATAACATACACTGATGTAACTGTAATCTGTACTTGTTTCTGTGAGAGCATACTCAATCTGTTAAAATGATACATCTTTTTTTCCGTTTTGAGTGTTTTAATGAGATAATCAGTGGTTTGCTGTTTATTTTTGCATGTTTAAAATAGCAGATATTTTTCTCTGTTCCAGTGAACTGTTTTCTTTAGCCAGCTGTTGAGAGTAGATGATTGTTACTTGTGTATATATAAACCATTATCCAGCTTTTTCCATCCGTTCAAGTTTTACACTATGAGACGTTCACTAGTACTATGAAATAGTGCATACATTTGGGAAGATCCAGAGTCCTGTAACTGGGAGTTCTGTAGAAGAAAAATTTTAGTTGCACTACAGTGATTAAAATGCAGCACAGAAAAGTGGAAAGCACACAGCAATTTCTGTCACTCTAAGCAATTCTCTACACTGCAGTCTAAGCTGGAATGCCCTTTACAATGTTAGAATATTTTTATATGTCTGCAGGTTGGTGCACTGATGCATTATATTTTTAGGCATTGGTCAAATATTATTACATACTGCATTGTACTGTGAAGTTCGTTAATATTAACAAAGGCATTCACAGTTATAGGTCCTTTACTAAAAAATCAGTATTGTTGAAATGGATCTTCTCCTTTAAAGTGATGCTTTTGGTCTTTTGTCTTTATAGTGGCTTGCAGAATTTCTAAGCTGTGCTCAAAAATATTTGGCCTCTTTAAGTAAAGAATGTTAAGTGCAGTTTAAAGTTTCAGTATGTGGTGCATGTCTATGGAAGGTTAGTAACTCGAAGAACAAAGAGTTAAAAAAAAAAAAAAAACCTAGAATTATAAAACTGTTAGGCTGATGTTTTGTAGGATAGTATAATTACAGCTCAGTTTATTGTTACAAGCAAACAATTGTTTGTTTCTGTTTGTCTTTTTAAATACTGGAGAAATAAAATGAAAAAGTGATGGCCTCTGCTTTATGGATAAATCAGATATAGGCATAAGTTAACAGACAGCACTGGTTGTGTATTTTCTAGTTTCTGTTCCAGCTTCTGTCTGTTGCCTCATATTCTATTGTTGCCACCAAAAGGAGTCTGCCCCCACAGACTTGACTCCTGCACTTAAGATATTTATAAATGGTTGAGAGATTTCTTCTCAGCATTCTTTTTTGCAGACTGACCAGTCTCAGATCTCTCAGATTTTCCTCACAGGGGAGATGCTTCAGACCTTTTATCACCTTATCACGTTGTCTCCACAACGTCTCTGTGCAGCCTGTTCCAGTGCTCCGTCACCCTTACCGGGAAACTCTCCTGCATGTCAACACCATACCCTCCTATGTTCCGGTTTTAGGCCATCACTCCTTGTCCCAGTGCTGTGCAATATTAAGAAGAGCCTGGCCTCATCCTTTTGCCTCCCATCTTCCTTCAGATATTTATAAACACTTCATAGAATCACAGAACTGCAGGGGTTGGGAGGGACCTCCAGAGATCATGGAGTCCAACCCCCTGCCCAAGCAGCTCCCAGCCCAGGTCACACAGCTCGGCGTCCACGTGGGTCCTGAACGTCTCCAGAGAAGGAGACTCCACCACCTCTGTGTGCAGCTCCAGTGCTCCATCACTGCACTGGGAAGAAGTTCCCACACACATTTTTGCCTCAGTTTGTGGCCATTTTCCCTCGTCCTATGGCCACACACTGCTGAGGAGAGTCCGCCCTCGTCCCTTTGCCTCCCGCTCCTTAGATATTTATCAAAGCTCCTTCTCCAGCCTCCTTTTCCCCAGGCTGTCCGGTCCCAGAAATCTCAGCTTTTCCTCACAGCGGAGATGCTTCAGGCCTTTTATCACCTTTGTGGCCCTCCACTGGATTCCTTCCTGGAGACCCCTGCCTGTTTTGTACCGGGGAGCCCAGAACTGGACACGGTAGTCCACATATGGTCTCATGAGGACAGAGTAGGGGGGGAGGATCACCTCCCTCAACCTGCTGGCCATGCTCTTCTTATTAATGCACCCCAGGTTGCCGCTGGCCTCCTTGGCTACCAGGGCACACAGCTGGCTCATGGCCAACCCGTTGTCCACCAGAACCCCCAGGTTTTCTCCACAGAGCTCTCCTCTCCAGCAGTTCATCCCCCAACCTGTACCGGTGCATGCAGTAATTCCTCCCCAGGAGCAGGACCCGACGCTTGGCTCTTGTTAAATCTCATCTGGTACCTCCCTGACCAACTCTCCAGCCTGTCCAGGTCTCGCTGAATGGCAGCACAGCCTTCCAGTGTGCCAGCCCCTCCTCCCAGGTTTGTATAATCAGCAAACTTGCTGAGGAGGGACTCTATCCCTTCATCCATGTGGTTGATGAAGCTGTTGAATGAGACCAGACCCAACACTGACTCCTGGAGAACACTGCTTGTTTCAGATGCTGTGCCACTGACGACCACAACTCTCTGAGGTCTTCCAGTCCTCAGTCCAAGTCACTGTATACTCATCTATTCCACGCCTTATTAACAAGGATGTGGTGGGAGACAGTGTCAGGTGCCTTGCTGAAGTTAAGGTACACAACAGCCACTGTTCTCCCCCAGTCTACCAAGCCAGTGATAATGTTATTGAAGGCTATCAGGTTGGTCAAGTATGATCTCCCCTTTATGAACCCATGTTGTCTACTGATAACGTCTTTTTCCAATTGCTTGGAGATGGCATTCAGAAGAAATCGTTACATCACCTTTCCAGGGATGGAGGTGAGACTGACTGGCCTGTAGTTGCCCAGTCTGTCCTGCTTGCACTTTTTGAAGACTTGAGTGATACTGCATATTCTCTAGTCTTTGGGGACCTCTCCTGTTCTCTTCCTCAACATTTGGAAGACAATACTGAGCAGTTCAGCAGTCACTTCTGCAAATTCTCACAGCACATATGGATGCATCCCATCACGACCCGTGCTTTTGTGTGCGTTGGTTTTGGTTAGATGCTCTCTGATCAGATCCACCTTGACCAAGGGGGAGCTTTCCATTCCCCAAACTTTCTCTCTTACCTCTGGGCCCTGGGATTCCCAAGGGACAGTCGTAGCAGTAAAGGCTGAAGCAAAGAAACCATTCAGTATTTCTGCCGTCTCAGTGTTCCCTGTTACCAGGGCACCCACGTCACTCAGTAGCGGTCCCTCATTTTCCCTAGTTCTCCTTTTACTATCGACATAGTTTAAAAGCCTTTTTTTTTTTTATCCTTGATCCTTTTTGCCAGATTTAGATCCCAGTGGACCATAGCTTTGTACTTTGCATCCCTGCAGATTCTGACAACATTATTTTCTTATGCACAAGTGGATAAACCCCTTTTCCACATTTATTGGACCTTTTTGTTCCCTTCGTGTTTATCCACGAGTGTGTTGCTCATCTGTGCAGGTCTCCTGCCACCTTTCCCACACGACTTTTAAGAATTTAATACTTTCAGGTTCCCTCAGTTTTCCTTCTTTCAGAATGCTGGACATCTGTCCTTGTACCAGGCAAGTCTTTGTTGGAAAATATATCCTCCAGCTTTACTTTCTACCTAACCATGTGTGCTGTTCCGTTTTTGTCTTAATGTTTCTCAGAGTTTGAAAGAAATGTGTCTTGTGCAGAAGTATAAAAACTCAAAAGTAATGTTAGTGTTGATGTTCTTATAACATTTAACCTATTTTCCTCGCAGAGTGGTTAAAGTTGCAAGGGACTGCTGGAGGTCACCTTATCCAGTGCCTCTGCTCAAGCATCCCTTTGTGCTCCTTTTGGGCTGCTGTAATGACAGGAGCATGTGCTTCTATGACAAGAATGGATATTTACCTCCTCAAATAGGAGTAAGGTACTGCTTAGCGGTACCTTATAAACAAAATAAAATATAGTCACTGTAGTCTCACAGAACCTCAGAAATGTACAAAAAAGTTTAGGAAAAGTATTCTAAATAATGCTGTTGCATTAAAGAACTTTAGAACTTAGAAGTTGTAAAAATGGTAGCAACTCAGTGGAAGTTAATTTTGCTGGAAAATAAGTACAAGTGATGATTTAAGGTGAGACTTCAAGACGAGAACAACTTAGCAAGTTTTTAAGTGTTTATCAATTGGATATATAATTAGCAACATGTTGCAAAGTAACCTCACTGCTATTTGTGAAACAAGTTTTTTATGTAGAGATGCTACAGGAAAAATGAGCAGAATTAAGATCCAGCTCCTGTAGCGTAGCTAGAATTTTTGAAATTAAGTGCTTTCATGGTGAATTACTTCAGATCCATTTTTTTCGTAGTTGTTGTAGACCTCAGAGCTAACCCTGTAGTGGTAACTTAAAGCTGTTTCTCTTGTTGTTGTTGGTGGGTTTTTTTTCAGTTCTAATTGAAAAAGGTTGGTGGGTTAATAATGAAGAAACCTGTGAATGCTAATCCATTTTATAATACTAGCATTTTAATTTTGTTGTGATCACTGTCATACAACTTTCTGTTACCTATTTGTTTCCAGAACGTATTTAAGGACCACAGCACTGGTAGGTTTGAAGGGACCCACCCCCCCAACCCCACCCCTGCTGTGTGCTGGCTGCCTCCCTAGCTTAGGCTGCCCAGGGCCCATCCATGGCCTGGGGCACCTCCAGGGATGGGGCACCACAGCTTGGGTCAGTGCCACGGCCTCACCACCCTGTGGGTAAAAGATTTCCTCCTCGTGTCTGACCTGAATCTCCCCTCTTTTAGTTTAAAGCTATTCCCCCTTGTCTTGTTGCTAACAGGCAGTGTAAAAAGTCAGTCTCCATCTTGTTTATAAGGTCCATTTAAAAATTGAAAGGATATACGTAACTTTGTATAAGTAAAACTGAATTGAAAACTTTGCTTCAGTGTCTTGAAACATTTATAGCCAGAGTTGCCACAAGAAATTCATGTTATGTGATGTGTCTGTTGTTCTCTTAAGTGTTACATGTGTATATTCACCTGTTGTTTTTTTAAACTCCCCATCAGAATTTAGTAAGACTACTCTTACTTCTGCATCAGAATATTCTTACAGAAATATTTTCATACATAATTGTTAACGCTGAATTTTGTTTTTTGTTTGCTTTGTGGTGCAGAATGGTGGAGAACAGCAGACTCTCGCTCTGGGGCAGCTTTTTTCCCACCCCTCTTGGGCATTTCGCCTCTCTTTGCACCTCCTGCTCAGAACCATGATTCTACTCCATTCCACTCAAGAACTGCAGGAAAAAGTAATCGTGGCAGTTTAGAAAAAGGTAGTGGCCTTAACTACTGGGAGAATGATTGTGGACTTGCATGATGTAGAATTTGAGCTTTACTTCTCGTTACCTGTTTCTGATAAGTTCTCTATTTATTTATTCTGTCAGTGAAGCATGAAATGTAAGTGTATGGGCTTTCAAGAACAAAGTATTTTTTTACCCCTTCTTTTCTCTGGGATGAACAGTAGGGAATATATTCCTTTTCATATTTATAGGGTAAATAAGTAATTTAAATTTTTTATATTTTTGAATCTGTCCTGCATATAGGAAGCATAAGGTAGCTTACTGGGTGAGGGAGCTATATGGAGGGAAAGGATAGGGCTATGACCTCAATAAAACCAACAGAGCTGGACTCCTTTTTTTTGAAGTTAAACTCAGTATTTTACATCTCCTGAAGATAGTAGCATATATTAGTTTTATGTACAAGCAAAACTTTTTTCTGTTGTTTTGGTAATTTTTTTTAGGACCTGGTTTGTATTTCAAAATCAGTTGGATAGTAGCTGTAGGATTGCAGGGTTCTTGGGGCTAGGGGCATTTTCTTAGAAAACATACTTTTTGACAAGGAAGCAAGCAAACTGGAAAAAAGTGTTATCTCAGATAGCATTCCTGCAACTTTTACTCCCTGTTTCCCCCTCATTTTTTACACTGCACAACTCCCAAAATTTTGGGGGCTTACTGAGGTTCTTTGAAGCTGACTGATTGTTCAGAATCTGAAGCAGACTGTTCTGCTAGATATTTATTGGAATGTAGCGTTTCTTTTTTTTAATCTTCTTCTGGAGAATCTTCTTATTCTGCCCCTAACTGAACTCTAGGTTT
The DNA here is from genome assembly GCA_013399175.1 of Odontophorus gujanensis. Classification (NCBI taxonomy): domain Eukaryota; kingdom Metazoa; phylum Chordata; class Aves; order Galliformes; family Odontophoridae; genus Odontophorus; species Odontophorus gujanensis. The sequence continues at coordinate 350,915 of VXAB01003185.1, read as the reverse complement.
GTGTAGATTTCAGATATTTTTTTTTCTTTACAGCATTACTTTTATTTGCACTTTAAGTGGTGAGTGCTCTGCATTTTGTGGTTTGGAATAAATTTTTGGGCAATTCAGACTGATTCTTAGATGATATGTTTTTGAGTGTATGACAGAAATTGGCTGCGAGTAGGCTCTTCTTAAGGGAGTATGGAAACTAGGTTACTGTGACTGGAACAAAACTGTCTGCTGTTTTAGATTTTTCAAGTATCATTGTGTAAAATCTGTCATCTTTAGGTATAAATGGATCACTGAATGGGAACAGTACCACTGCAACATCTGGGATCAACACATCTGTACTATCCACTAGTATTGCAACGTCTCCAGGGCAAGCGAAGGCTGTAACCTCAGGAGCAGGAGGCCGCAAATACAACCAGGAGCAAAGCAAAGTTCAGATTTTGGACACCAGAGCAGACAAAATCAAAGATAAGGTAAATATATGTAAACAATTCATGATTCAACTGGAAAAAAAAGAAAAAAAAAAAAAGGGTTAGTAAGTGGTTCAGTTTGTGCACACATATATTTTTAAAGTGTTTTACCCTAATACAAAAGTACTTAAGATTTTTCATCTTTGAGAGCATGATGTCTACTCTTGTGGAGTGTCGTTTTGGGGGAGGGCTGTGCTTGCTTTTTGTTTTAAGCATACGTTTTGTCTGAATAGTTTACACTATTTTCACTGTGTAATAACTGTACTTGATAACACAAGTTTATTTATATTAGGTAATTTAAAAATGAAAGTATATTTTAACACACTCTATAGCTAGTTGCATATAAACATATGTAATATATGAATGTGTATTAACTGAGAATATATATTGGAATCATAGAATCACAGAATGGCTTAGTTTGAAAGGGATCTTACAGGTCACCCAGTTCCAGCTCCTGCCCTGGGCTGGCTGCCCCCTGCTAGCTCAGCCTACCCTGGGCTTCATCCAGCCTGGCCTTGGACATGTCCAGGAATAGAGCACGCACATTTCTCTGAGCAGGCCGTGCTAGGGGCTCCCTGCCTCTGGGAAAGGATTTCCATCTCATATCTGACCTAAATATCCCCTGTTTAGTTTAAAACCATTCCTGCTTGTCCTGTCGTTACCACACTATGCACAGAGTTGTTCTGGAAGGCCACAGTGAGGTCTCCTCACAACCTTCTCTTCCGTAGACCAAACACCTGCTGCTTTCTCAGCCTGTCTTCATAAAAGAAGTGATTATTTAACTATGTTATTATGTTTCTTGTAGTTTAAAACAAAATTTCAGAAGCTGAGCTAAATCTTTAGGCTTTAGAAATGCTTTTCTGGAGTTCACTTTCTATTTATCAGAAGAAAGAAAAGTCAGAAAACTTGGCAGCCATCTGATCAATTGAAGACATTAAAATGCTTCAGCGTGTTAATAAAAGAACTTACAGAAAGAACCAAGCATTCCTTAACAACTTTGGCCTTCTTGAAGACCAAATTTTGGAATTAGTCAGCCAAAATGTAGCAAACACTGTGAAATTACAAATGATGTAATTTGAACAAATGTGTCTCTGAAATTTGTTGATGAATCCAATATGTGGTATGCTTTCTGTGTTACTTTGCAAGAAAGCTTTTGGCTTTTGAAATTTTTGAAAACAGTGAATTCTTTGGATTTCTAGACCTGAATTACAGACCAGTTTTCTGAGCTCCAATCTGATACGTTGCTTTGAAATGTGGAGGTGCCAACTGATCTACAGTTTATGTGCTCCAGAAACCGTTGTGGCAAAACCTAGTGACCTTTGTTTCGTTTTCATCACCTGGAGAAGTACTTCCTTCTCTTTAGTTCCCTGCTAAGACTGCCTAGACAGTCAGTTCTACTAAAGGATTACAGGCTCCTTTGCTCTAGAATCTTACTGTATTTTGTTTTAAAATAAGATGATACATCAAATTAAAACCAAACCATTAACAAAGCGGTCATCTTCCTGGTAGAAACCCAGAAAAAAAGCAGTAGAAAGCTCCAGTAACAGTGACAGTGATTCAGGCTCTTCATCAGACACATCGAGTGAAGGCATAAGCAGCAGTGATTCCGATGATCTGGAGGAGGATGAAGAGGAGGAGGAGGACCAGAGTGCTGAAGAGAGTGAAGATGATGAATCTGATTCTGAAAATGAAGCACATCACGAAAACAAGAACAAGGTATGACATCTCTCTCTGCAGCTTGCAGTCTTATCATTGGAAACGGTTTGTGGAAAAACATTATCTCCTGTTTTACCAGAGAATAATTATTTACCCACATATTAATGTGTGTTAGGAATGCTGGTTTTTACTTGGTTTATAAGTTTTTTGTTTTATTTTTTCCCTCCCTTCCTTTTTTGTATGTGTTTTTTTTGTTATTGAGGGGCTAAGAGGTTTATTTTGCTATGAAATATGAAATATATTAAAAAAAAAACCACAATAACTAACAACAACAACAAAACCAACAGCCCAGAACACCAACAAGCGAGGTGCTGTGCGTTGGTACTGTGTTAAAAGCATGTCTTTTCAATGTACTGAAGCTTGGCAGTTGCTTTTTTCCTAGTAAAATGGCTACTTTTCCTGATAACAAAAAGAGGAACAAAGTTAGAATAATAAAGTTGGGTAACTTGTTAGATTTGCTGTCAGATTACTTTTTAAAAGCAATCATGTTTTAATACTCTTGCTCTACTGTCTATTTTCCTCACGTGCTGAAATTATCTTGGAAAGAAAAAAACCTAAATATATCACAAGATTTATTTTTAAATGAGTATTATTCATCCTCTGCCAAGAACAGTATAATTATTCCTTTAGGATGGATGATTTATTTTTTTCCATAATCTTTAATTAATCTAACATGTATGTTCATAAATCTGTGTTTTGCAGGTGCTAATGCATAGTGGTGTAAAAGATATGAAAACTGATGGGCAAAAACCCTATGAGAAGTCCCAAGAAAAAAGAACACACCAGCAGATACCTCTTCTGTCTGATTCCCAGACTCATTCATCATTCCAGTCCCAGCAGAAGCAGCCTCAGGTTTTGTCACAGCAACTTCCGTTTATTTTCCAAAGCACTCAGGCGAAGGAGGAATCTGTGAACAAACACACAAGTGTAATACAGTCTACGGGATTGGTTCCCAGTGTGAAACCTCTGTCTTTGGTACATCAAGCCAAAAAGGAAACCTATTTAAAAATCATAGTTCCTTCTCCTGACCTACTCAAAGCAGGGAATAAGAATACCTCTGAAGAATCCATCCCTTTGATCAGTGATGTACGATCAAAACGAGTGAGTGAAAAATTACTGTTCTAGCTATTTGTAACCTGTGCTGTCTGCTTAACAGAACTTACATATCAAACTCTTTTAACTGTAATGTTTACTTTGAAGGTGGTCTCCAATCTTCTGTTGCTAATTTGGAATATTTTATTTGAAGTACACCTGAGGAATTTTTTTATTGTAAGATCTGTGATACAGTAAGCCCTGGAAACAAAAGGATATCTTAAAGATGGTATAAGCTTCTGCACGGAAGCTTAGGAGGGTTATAATCTTCTCTCTTCCCTTCCATGCTGACAGAGATTTTGTTGTGCAACAACAAAAATAAACATTAAATAAACACGAGCAGCTAAATTATATATAAAAATGAGAAGAGCAGTCCTGGAGAAATTGTATGGACATTTTTAGCTTTCCTTCTCAATGTTTTAATCAAAATGCTGTTTTAATCAAAATACCAGATGTTTTCCATATCTGGTATATAAGCACTGAAAATTTAATTTTCTGTTCTGGTTGTTCCATACAGATGGGAGGATGATCATGGATTAACTATAACAATTCAGTATAACCTTTGCAGTAAAATTTCTTTTGCTGATCAGGACCCTACAGTATGCTTATATGTACCTATGCTAACAGTTTTGTTGCTTTCAAAACTTCATTTTGATTTTGTACTTTGATTTTTAATTTACTATTATGGTAGAATCAGAATTTTTGTTGTCTAGCAGTGAGTTTTCAAAATTTCTGCTCTGTTTGATTTTGGTGGAGATTGGAAGGGAATAAAAATGTATAATCTTAGAAATGTTCAGGCTGGGGATGTGTGTGTGTATATATGAAACATTTGTCAAGACCTTTCATATTTTGAAACACCTTAGAAGTAATGTCAGTGAAAAGTGAAGTCTGATTCACAGATAACTCATGATTTAAGGACTGTGAACTGTTCTAGTATCTGTTATTTTTTTTTATTTTCCTAGAATGGAAACGAATTGTTTCTTCCTTCCAAATCCCCATTGCTTCTCAGAGTTTAAATAAACTGATAATTGATCTGAAATTTGTAAACGTAATCATGGAAATATCTATCTTTTTGATTGGAAGTGGTTTTTGATATCAAATTTAGGTTGAGAGTCTTTAAGTGGTGATGTCACCCATTTTTTTTAGTGTTTTCTATAATACTCTACTGGAAATATGCACTACATGAATATCTGTTTTATAGATCTTTGTTTTATGTTTAGTTATAAGTAGTAGCTTTTCCAGGAGTGTATTCGACTTATTATTTTAAAGCTGATTTAAGATTTAATTTTGTTTTTTTAATCAAAGTGCACTTTCTATATTTTTTGAAGAATTTGGAGACAGAATGCAGTCGAAGCTTCACATGCATGTGTTTCTGAAGCTGTAGTGTCTACTGTATGATTTTAAACTTTATGTGAAGATATTCAAGAATTACTTTTCTACAGGAATGAAAAGCTTGCATGTCACAGTTTTGAGGTGTAACATTTTTTTTCTTGCAGTTTTCTGTATGAAAGTTTCCTGTGCTGAGAGCCTTCTGTTGGGTTTTGACTCGTGCTGTATAGCCATTAGTGGGCTGCATTTACCACATGCTTTAAAATAGACCATTCCGTAAAGAGATTTAACATATTGAAATTATTAAAAAGTGATTTTATCCCTTCATAACTACGTAAGTGTGGTGTATTTGTTTCTCTTTAAGATCGTATTTAACTTCTTCATGAAACTTACCATCCAGAGCAATGCAGAAAGAGAATAAATGTTCCCTTCGTAATTTAATATCAGCTTCATCATAAATTCATCCTGTCCTACTTGATTTATACTGAAAGCTACTAGAGAGACACAAAGAACTTGCAGCTATTCATCTTTTGTAGCTAGCACTTACGTTCTATTAAAAGGAGCTTTTCTGAAAGCAGGTATCTGATAGAGTTGATCTGTCTGAAAAAAAAAATCAGATAAATCAGATGTTATTCCTCTTTCTCCTTATTTCTTTAGGAACAATATAAACAGACGTTCCCAGCAGCACAGCTAAAGAAACAGGAATCATCTAAGAACCTGAAGAAGGTTATTGCATCTTTGTCAAGCTCAAAACCAACATCTAGTTCACCAGCTCATCAAAAACTCACATCTTCGGAAAACAACCATTCTAATCCATTCCTGACAAATGCACTTTTAGGTAATCACCAACCCAATGGAGTTATTCAGAGCGTCATCCAGGAAGTTCCTCTTGCACTTACTACAAAACAGAAATCCCAAACCAAGATCAATGAAAGTGTAGCCATTGCTAGCAGTACCCCTTTTTCTTTGCCAGTGAACTTGAGTGCATGTGGGAAAAAAACAGCTGGTAACCGGACACTTGTTGTGCCCTCTACCTCTCCTGTGTTACCTGGTTCAGGAAAGGATAAACTGGTCAGCAATAATGCAGTAAATGCAGTAAAAACACAGCACCGCCTTCCTTCTGCAAAACTGGTGGTGGAGCAGTTCAGAGGGGTAGACTCAGATGCCCCCAGCAGTAAAGAATCTGACGACTCAAATGATGATGATGACGACGATGAAGATGAAGATGAAGACGATGAAGATGATGATTCTGATGATAGCCAATCAGGTGGTTTAAATTTTTTAATAGGAAAAGCAGAAACTTTTTTTTTTGTGTGTTGAAAACATGAATTTCCCACAGTATTTTTGAAATAGGGGAGGGCAATGTTGAGGCAACATGGCCCACCCAGTGTCTGATAGATAGCACAGAAAGTAGCGCATGCCTCTCAGTCCTTCCTTGTGTCACATCCAAAATCATGTTCTGGGTATTCTGGTACTTGGTTGCGTGGCAAGCATACTTTCAGCTGTCCTGGTAAGCAGGGTTCGTGGGCCTTCTGGAAAGGCTGTCAAAGAACTAATTAACCAGATAAATCTCCCAACCTGCAATCCGTGTACTGTTTCGATGGTGGGGTTCACAGGAGAGGATTGGAGAGGATGGTCTGGTTGATGGTTAGTTATTCTGTCAGGTAGTACCCATCTGCCAAGCACCCTTCCTCAGCCAGAGAGGCACTAAACAAAATAACCTTCAAATTTTCGAGACTGGTTAATAAATAAATAAATAAATAAGCATATTTCTAGGCTTTATTCAGGAGCACAGTGGTGATCGAGCTTGGACAATCATACCAGGACAGTTGTAAAGGCTGCATTATTAGTAGATAACTTTCTGATTTGTTTTTGAAGACTCAAGCGATTCAGAAAGGCAAGACTTGTTTTGAAGAGTACATTATATTCCCTACCACTCCCTTCCAATGTATGCCCACATCCCTTGTGTCTAGCTCCACAGTTATTCTCTTCTTATCCTTTATGTACTCACCTTCTGTTGTCCTCAGAACTATAGCCTCTTTTCCATTCCTGATCCTGTCTATCCTTTACCTTATCTCTAACTTTGCCCTGATTGCCACACCTCCATTTCTGACATCTCTCTCTGCACCCAGTTACGCAACTTGCTTTCTCCTTTTTCTCCGGCATTTCACAGCTTGTGTAGTTGCCCTTCCCATGGCAGTTCACAACTGCTGCCAGGCTTGCAGGGCAATCTAACTGTAGTTTGTCTTATGGTAGACAGTCCCTTCGAACACTTCTATTTCTGTCTCTCTTCTTCTCATGGGAAGCAATAGTGCATTGTAACACAGAACTACTTTCTACTGTCATGATTTTAGTCATTTTGGAGTTTAGCTGATTCATTATAACCTCCTTTTGCTATTCAAGAAATGCTAGAAAAGTTTTGAAGTCAGGAAACCTTCTTATTTAGTAAGACCACAGACGTTACAAGTATTAAACCTTAAGTGTGTTTACTGTTAATTAGCTGGTCTTTGTCTTTTGCTGTATATTTTTTTTAATAGAGTCTGACAGTAATTCTGAGTCAGATACAGATGGGTCTGAAGATGAAGATGATGAGGATGATAAGGATCAAGATGAATCAGATACAGACACTGAGGGGGAAAAAACTCCACTGAAACTGAAGAAAACTGCTTCCTCCATGAAGAGCTCTTCCATTGGTCCTGCAGCTCATTCCACTCCACTGAATCTCCAAGTAGCAAAGACCCCAAGCTCTGCACCATCTGCCTTATGTCCTGAGACCCAGCCTGCAGTTTTTCTTGGGACAGCACCACCTGCTCTTACACCAAGTTCACACTGTGGTATCTGAATGTCTTTTTATATAATACAGTGTAACAACTCAGAGACGTGTTGTAAAAATTCCTATGAAAAGTATTTTTAAACACTGGTATCAGGTGCTCTTTTCACAAGGGTTTGCAAAAGTCTTTGAAATCATTCAGCAGGATTACAGGTACCTAAAAACTTAATGTTGCTCTCAGTCTAGGACATCTTATTCCATGTAATTTCGTACTTAAGAGAAAGTACGAAGTGATATTCAAATTTTGTTTTTATTATGCTAAAGCTCTTTAACATATTACTCTCAGCTAATAATGTTTAAGACTGTAGAGATCACAGAATTTTTTTTTAAAAAGTTATGGAAAATCATAGCCTTTTCCTGTTATGTTTATGATTCTGTACTGGATAACTAATTTGAAAGATTTGGTAATTAGAACTGCTGCAGAAAAGCCTGCTTTTTTTTCTTTTGTTTGTTTTTTTGAAAGTCAAACAGGCTTCTCAATTTGTACGGTAACAAATCAAGTTGCATATTTACTGCTTTGAATTGAAAACTTGATATTTAAATAACACTCAAGTAAAGTAAGTTTTTAATTGCAACATCCACTCATACACTGGTCTTAGTAGTTTGATTCAGTGGAATAGAAGAGGATGCCATGTCATCAAGTACATTAACTTTGAAGGAATATGTGATTGACTTTGTGTTTTTTCCAGGAACAGGCAGGTGAATGACAGTTGGTAAAAGAGTTCACGTATATTGGGAATAATCCTCATTCTTTAAAGTACAAAGATAGTTTTGTTTCTCAGAAATTTGAGTTGATTTATGATGCTTTTAAAAGGCTGCTAGATTATTGTTATTAGTGTATGGAGATGGCAGGTTCAGAGCATTAATTTTGTCTGCTTAGGTTGGTTTCAGCACTTCTTTTCCCTACTAAGAATGGCTATAGTGCTATTAAAATGCTCTCAAGTCCATCGTACCTAAAGGTAGTCAGGTGCTGAAGAGGTGTGTGGTCTCTGTGTTTTAGATTTTCACTACTCAGGTTTTTCTCAATTCAACTGTATTTGGACAAACAATTTTTCACCCTCTGCCATTACTGTTAGAAGTAATGTGAAGGTACTGTTAGTTTAAGACTGCAGTTTAAGACTTGCTTGGCTGCCAAACTTCCTGTATCCAGGAAGTTTGGCAGCCAAGCATGGGCAGCTCCATGGTGTTTTCTGAGAAGGACTGTAATTGTTGCTTCCACGTCTCCTAGATATCTCCATTGGAAACCTGTGCTATTACGTCATAGAATACTCCTAACTGTGAAACCGTGGAGCTAGTTTGGAAGGTGTACTCTCTCGTGTCCGTTTACATGGGCAAGAGACATGTCACCTTCTTCAAAGAAGAGGTTCAGAGTACCTTTATGAGAAATACATCTTTCCAAAGATAACATAGTTGATAACCTACAGTTCTCTGAAACAACCTGAGGAGAGTACCAGCGTTCAGCACTCTTTAAAACCCCACATTTGATTATTTTTTTCCTCTGGTATTTTTGATTCAAGTCTTGATTAGCACCAAACACAGCAAAAGGTATTTGAATTCTGGAAAGCTGGAATAATTTTTCTGCTTTTGGCAGTTGACCACAGTCTCACACAAAGTGCAGTTTGAGGACAGTCTATTCATACATGGAATTTTAAAGTAAGGAATATATCCTTTTTCATTTTCTGCATTGGAAAAACTGTCTGGTATAGAAATTCAGGTGTGCATGGCGTTGTTGTAGTATCTGTGTAATATCTGACAGAGATAAACAAGCAGCTTAGCATGGTATGATTGCGTTTTTTGTTTGTTTATGGTTTTAGAAAAAGAAGTTAAAGGAAAACTACTGGGAAAAGTATTTTCAAAGAGCAATAAATTGCATTGATTTTCTTGGTATTTTAGATATATAACAACTACAATGTAAAAATTATTTAACTTTTCATTTCAGGATGTAAGTTTAAAGTTTAGTATAGTTTAGGAACATGTTACTTTCTTTTTTGTAAACTCAGATGCTCATAAGAATTTCTTTTTTAGGCATATCCAAAAGACGAAGAGTAACAGACGAACGTGAACTGCGTGTTCCTCTGGAATACGGGTAAGTTGTGTATCTCCTTAATATTCCTTAAGTGGGAGATAATGCCTTCAAAAATCAGCTGGGAAAGAGATGATGTATTTCAGCCCCGAGAATTTTTAAAACAATAAAATGTCTACAAGGGTTTAGATTTCCAACTCTCAATGACAGTAGATCTCTTTAGAAGTGTCAGCTTATTTCTTGCATTCATTTATGCATCGAATTTACTCCTTTGCAAACGTGACTTGCCTTTTAGCAGTTCTGCCACTGGAAATTAGTGCTTTCAGTTCTGGGCTCAAATAACTCCTTGAAATATTGTTCTAAAATCTTGTATTTTATGAGTACCTCGATAGAAATAAATTCATATGCAAGCAGAATTTTGACAATCAACATCATAACAATTTCTCTTTCTTCCTGTTTGTTTGATAATCTTGTGAAATTAGCATGCAATTTTTGCACTTGAGGTGAAAATCTGAAATTGGCGTAATTATTTCTTAAGAAGTGTATTGTTAAATGCATCCGTTTCATGCTATTCTAGCTGGCAAAGAGAAACCCGAATAAGAAACTTCGGTGGTCGTCTTCAGGGGGAAGTAGCATATTTTGCACCTTGTGGGAAGAAGCTGAGACAATATCCTGAAGTAGTAAAGGTATTAAATTCTTTTCTTCTGTGTTCTTATGCTACCAAGCATGTTTGCAATCAAAGAATGCCACTTTTTCTTCCAGTAAAGATCCTTATTTCAAAATATGTGACGTGAGGAGATGATAATACTTCTCAGCGTGATTGCTTATTTGGTCTATATATCACCTTGATCAAATATACAAAGCATTACACTCAAAGTTAGCTGTACATCAAAGCTGGGTTGTAATTATTTACAAGCTGAAGTGGAAAAATATGTGATTTTTTCAGTATCTCAGCAGAAATGGAATTATGGATATCTCAAGGGACAATTTCAGCTTCAGTGCAAAAATAGGAGTCGGTGACTTTTATGAAGCCAGAGATGGACCGCAGGTATCCGCTTTTTAAAAAGTAAAGTCTTTGATCCAAGGAAAATTAACATAACTTTGGATTAAGTAGTTTTTGCTGCAGTCTGAAGCATTCATTGTTTTTAGATAATTCTTTATAAAAATTCTGCGTATTTCTTAATTTATTGTGAGTTGCTTATGCCTTGATCCCTGGCAGTGTTGAAAACTGCCCTTCACAGTGATTTCGCTAGGAGCTTGCAAGAGTTTGGCATGGCCCCATGACCAACCCTGAGGAAGGAAAGAAATCAGAGTTGCGTGTTTTATCCGAGTCAGTGTTCAGTTATTTCTTACTGAAACTTGTCTTCCTGTTTTATAGAAACCTAGTATTGGTAATAATTTCTGTGTATGCCTTAAATCACATGGTTTTTGTGTATTCATCTTCATAATGTGTCTAAAATACATATTTAAATACAAGCGTTTGGTTTATCATGAAGCAGTAAGAAACATCAGATCATTAAGGAAGGGGAAATTAGGGTTATGCTTTACAGTGGCAGAATTATTAGATGCGATGTACAGGAGCCACACAAGAATAAGTAATACCAGAATTCTGAGGTAATCATTACTTTGATTAATGCTTTATTTCTCTAGGTTGGTTGTGCCTTTTCTTTAGGATGTGTGCAAAAGATTTTGGACTTTTCTCAGTAAATAGATTTACTTCTTTAAAATATAAAGATATTTGCTATTACAGCAGTGTGGATAGATCATCACACTGTAGTTTTTCCTTCTGTGATTGTGATACCATTTAGAAGTACATAATATTTGCATAAACTTAAAACATAACAGCAACTGAATTCATGGTAAATGTCAGAATATCAGTTCCCTTTTTAGCCTGTGAGGTTGTTTGTGTGTTTCCCATAATCCTTCCATAACCTTGTTCCCTTCCTCAGTTATCTCTTTCTTCCTCTATTTCAGTTCCTGGGGTAACATTCAGGTCTTGCCCTTCTTTGGTACAGTAAGACTTGAGAAATGAGGAGTGGTAGAAGGGCACATTCTAGTAGGCAGTACTGGCAGTACGCAGCATGGTACATCTCAGTGTAGTTTCTGCTTGTGTAGTTTGTTTACAAGGAGGAGGACAAATCTGAACTGAATTCAGTGATGATGCCAGCTACTTGTAAAGTGCCTGTGGTTTTGTTCATAAGTTTGACCAATAAGCTTTCAACTTTATTCTGCTTCCCTGCATAGTTATTCTGTACCTTTGAGATAGCCCTACAGTGTTCTTTCTGGCCTCTAGCTATTTTTGCCAGAGTACAGTGCCAGTTAGATGTCTGATATCCTCTGTCACGATTGCTGGACCTGAACAGATGTCCTCATTACAGTAGGGTATTGCGTAGACATGAATGTCAGAAACTAAATTACAGAAACTAAATTACTGGTTGGATTAGTTTCAGCAATAAAAGGACATTTCACAGTATTATTTCCATTTCTTTCTCTATGTGTGCAGTGAAGCTTAGCTTATATAGAAGCCACTGTATCTCTTATATTGATACTCATCCATCCTGGTTGTTTGTTTTTTTTTTTTTTTCCGTTGACATATAGAAAATTCACAAAATATCAGATTGTATGTTTTTTATGATAGAAATGTGTTCTGGGTCAACTGATTTATTTATTTATTTATATCTAATCCCGAAACGTAGGTAGTCAATTATTCCTTCTTTGTAGAGAGACATTGTCACGCTAGTCTGTAGTTGTTGAAGTTCATTGCAGAGTGCTTGCCCTTGTCACATACAACTGGAGGAATACTTACATGCAGACTTGGAAATTCTTTATTTCTTGTTTTTCTGATTTTTGTATTGTTCTAAATGCAAAACTGCTGTAATAACATAGTGGCTAAACATGGTGTTGTATGTGGCTAATATTACTGTTATTTGTAAAATGCAGGATTAAATAAAACTATCAACTTGTGTGGTAACAATTTCACAGCAGTAAGATATATGACAGATTATTTAAGAGTGTTTTCTCGAGAATATAAAGAGAAGTCTCAAAGTAGTGTTTTTTTTTTTTCCACGTTAAATACGGATAATAAGAAATTAAAATTCTGATTTCTGTTTGCACTCCTACCAAGATTTTTTTTCCGTGATGTTTCAGCCACCCTAACACTAAACCAATTATAAAAGTTAGCTGTAACCTTGCAAGTTTAAGTGCAACAATTGGATTTCAAGTGATTTAAAGCATTAAAGCTTATTTAAAACTGAATTGAGATTATCATCTAGATGTTAGCATGGCAGCTCTAAGGTGGTCTTTTGAAGTCATTCATGAAAAACATGCTTCAGGGTCTTAACTGACATGTACCAGCACACTCGCTAGTGATGAACTAGTGTGCATTTACTCCAGGTGAAACTCTCCTTCCTTTATGCCATATGAATATTGTGCTGCTATGAAGTGCTGCTTCATTCCTCCCCACACCCTTAAATTATCAGTAATTTCATAGAAGATTTAGGTAATTGAATGATATTCATTAGCTTGCAGTGTTTTTTTTGTGCATAAAAAAATAAGATATCATCAGAAAATCAGTAATAATCCAGTAAATTTCATTCTGTTCCTCTGTAAGCAGAGTAATTTCAGTATAGAAGAATAAGAATGGCCATACAGGTACAGACCAGGAGTGTGTCGAGTCCTGTGGTCTGTCTCCAGCAGCAGCTATCAGTGAGTGCCGTGGGGAAAAAAAAGCTGGCACACTTGTATGAATAGTGTCTCCTCCAGTTTTCTCAGTATCCATGTGTTTTCGGATAAAGGGTTGTCCTGGGACCTACTATATAGTTTGTCTACTCTGTCTCTCAGTGGATCTTGTTTAAACTATTTTTGTGAAATCACAGTGTCTGGTGAGATGTTAAGTAGTCGTCTTCCCTTTTTTTGAAACGATGGCAGTTAATGCTTATTGAACCATATTCCTTTTAACTTCTAGTTTCTCTTCTGTGAGGATTACGTGTAACTGTAACATGCATCCATAATCTCTGGTACTAATGATCTCATAGATGTCCACCTTACTTTTGTAGATAGAGTTCTGTACATTTGTTATCTTTAGTATTATTGTCCATAGAAAATTAAATTGAAAGCAAAATAAATCTCCATTGCAAGGCCCAAGGTGTACAATTGAACCACGGCTGCAGCTTCTTGTTTCTTGAATGCATTTTTGTTTGTTTGTTTGCTTTTTTGGTCACATAAAATTTGAGGTTTCATAGGTTCAGTGTTAGTGTAGCTGATAAATATGGTATTAAATCTAGCTTAGGTTGCTCAGCTTTATAAACTAAACCTCTGATAAACTATAAGGCAGGTACTAAACAGTAAAAAGAACAGTGTATATGTTTCTTTTTAGAGAAATACTCCTTTTTTTAAATTGTAGATGTGATTATATTTGAAAGTCCTCTGCAGTGATGTACTGTACATGTCGTGATATTGTGATTCTGAACAGTTTGTCTTTAAGACCATAATAATGTAACCCTTTGGAATCTTTGTAAACTTTGAGTGTGAGATGGGATCTTGTGATGATCTGAGTTGGGAGTGGTTCAGACTTTCTTAAAAATTATGAAAATTAAGGAAAAAGAATTAGAAGTAAATTGTCAAAATATGCAAAAAATGTATTTTATGCTTATTTCAGTACTTATGCACTTGCTAATGAGAAAAATTTGGTAATGCACATGTATGTTTTTTGAACATGTATTTAATAAATGTGTTCGGTAAGATACTGACATGAATTCTTGATTTAGCAGACATTTTCAAAACCTTTTAACAAACTTTCTAGGCTAGATTATGGCAAAGTCTAAAAGATATGTAGCTTCCATTTTGTCCCACCATGTTCAAAAGACTGTGAAAATGGTAAAATCTGTTATGTAGAAACGTATGAGTAGTTTGGGTTGTAAGGGACCTTAGAGATCATCTAGTTCCAGCCCAGCACTGTAGGCAGGGGTAGCTCCCTCTAGAGCAGGTCGCTCATAGCCCCATCCAGCCTGGATACAATTTTGGCATAGATGTTTAACCAGGATCAGATAGGCTAAACTGCTCTGTTGTGTTCAGTAGCTGCAATAAGCTCTGCTTCTTATCAGTTAAATGAAAGTTATTGCTAACATAGTATTTCAGTATTCGCTTTCGAGATTCCGTGAAGAAATAGTAATCGTAGTGAAAGAAGTAATATTACTGCATGCTTTATTAAGCTGGAAAATATTGTTTCTATGGCTTTTAGTTAAGACAGAAGTTACAAGCTCTGATTTCTTTCCATTCAGTTTGGTATAGAAATTAATTTTCTTGCACAAGGAACTAAACTGTACTAAATACTTCAAGATTAAAATGAACTTGTTTTTTTGTTTGTTTGTTTAGTTGTTGTAAAACTAAGGATATACAGCATGCAGAGAGCAGTTTTTGTTGATAGACCACTGCATTTTGTTCTTCTTTATGCCAAAGATCTATATGTTGACGTATTTTCATTTATGTTGAGAGGTGGATTCTCTGAAAGCTGTGTATTTATTTCTTTGTCTATGTGACGAGCCGAATTTGTTTCTGCTCTAACATGGGTTGAGTATTAAGTAGCATGGCCTAAAATAATCGTAAGTAATGCATCAGTGGCACTGCTGCTATGTAATTACTGTGTATGCCACTGAATAGATTTCAATATCTTGCATAGTAGTACAGTTGTGAAATGCTTTGTAGTGATGAATTGTCAATACGTAGTTTCTGTTTATCATTGAAACGCTGTACTACCCAAATAGTTTATTCCAGTTTTTCTATATACGTGAAGTTCTAATTAGTTATATATATGAAATATTTCAATCTATATTAGAATATATTTTTATATTTTATTTTTATATTATAAAATGTATGCTGTTCTTGTTCTCAGAAGTCTTTTCTTTTTTGATTCTGTGTTGATAATACTTGTTTGTGAAATGTGTCAATTTAAAAGGGCATGCAGTGGTGTCTTCTGAAGGAGGAGGAAGTCGTTCCATGTATCAGGGCTATGGAAGGGCGTAGAGGACGACCACCAAATCCAGACAGACAGCATTCTAGAGAGGAATCAAGAATGAGACGTCGCAAAGGCAGACCTCCAAACGTTGGAAGCACTGAATTTCTAGACAGCACTGATGCAAAGCTTTTAAGAAAGCTACAGGCTCAAGGTAAAGAGTACTTCACAGCTATCGCAAACACGGGAGAGTATCAGGACATGGAGAGTTGATGTTTTTTTCAAATAGGTGTATTTTACTAGTGTACAACGTTTTGTTTTGGAACTTTGAGAAATGCTTTTATTGAAGCCCTTTCTTATTTCACTATCACTAAATATATATGAATCAAGAGAAGTGTGGGCACACAGATGTGTGTCTGAAAGCTTATTCTGTAATTGTGTTATTTAGTTACACAGATTGAAAAAGCAGGCATCCAATGTTTTGGTTGCTCTTGATGTTTTCATTTTAAATTTGCATAAACAAAAAGGTCTGTTTAGCCGCTGTTACCAGCTTAAACAGTATTGTTACTAGATATGAACTTTTTCACCCTTTTTAGAAATACCTTTACACTGTTTGTGATTGAATGAAAGAGAATTGATCTCAATAAGCAGGGAATGAAGTTGTATGATTTAAGCTAGAGGGAACAGGATGAGGTAATTAGTTGAAGTAACAAATACAGAAAGCAGTAATTGTATGATTTCTGAATTAATTGTTGATCTAGTACTCTGTAACAAATAATTTCTCCTTCAGAAGGAATGGAAACGGCTTTTAAACGAAGCAGCATTATTGGTCAGATGCTATCTCACACTTCATGAAGTAATTTCTCCTATAAGAGCAGTGCATTATTTTGTGTAGAAACTGTTCATATTCTTCTTCTGTTGCATACCTGCTTACAGTACACATATGGGTGTGTGTATATATACAGTAGTATGTATATATACCACAGAGTGATTGGTGGTTGAATGTTTTCAAGATAAACATATGCAAAAATAGATCAACTGATTTCTATTTCTTCACTTCATATATGTACATGGGAATATGAGTTGTGTCTTTATTGTTAGCACTATTTTTATGAACTTTTCCTTGTTGTAACAGAAATAGCTAGACAGGCAGCACAAATAAAACTACTGAGAAAACTCCAGAAGCAGGAACAAGCTCGAGCTGCCAAAGAAGCAAAAAAACAGCAAGGTATGTATCAGACCTGTGAGAAGTTAGTTTGAAAACTGTAGATGTGAAGTTACCTGTCCATTATCATTTTCTGCTGATACTGACTTTTCATTTGTGTTTCTTGAAGCTATTATGGCAGCTGAAGAAAAGCGTAAGCAAAAGGAGCAGATAAAGATAATGAAGCAGCAGGTAAATTGAGATCGCTAATTCACCTCTTTATTATTTCATAATATAGTATATATTTTTAAAGCTCTAAATAAAATTTACAAGCTTGACATGGGAAGAGAGGGTTCGAGGTTTGACTTCCACTGTGTTTGTTGTATTACCTTCAGTCATCTCATCAACTTACTGATTTGAAACACCTCCTGGCTTTCAGACAGCATAAATCTAAAGTCTCTTTCAGGGAAAATGTGCCCTAGGTGGTGTAGAATCTTCAGAGTAACCTGAAGACAGGTGACTTTTTCTATTGTATTTTACTTGACAATTTTTCCAGAGATGGATTATTTAAAAGTTTTGGAGGTGAAGTTATACCTTTGTCAATCTTTGTTTTAGCTTCTGTTATAAAATACATATCTTCAAGTTGCTTTGTGCTTCTGTTTGCAGAAGTTATGTTTGCAGCTGAGTTACTTTTAGAAATGGACTTGTATTGGAATCTTACTCAGATTTGTGCAGAAATCACTTCATTTAGATCACTATAGAACCTTCCCAACTAACATTTGTATTCCATGGGAAATTAACAAACCAAAATGGACCTGTTTTGGTTTCATTTTTTTAACTTCATGGAACAATTAATGAGGATGAAATAATGTATGATCTTACTGTCCCATTTAGAAATATTATGGGAAAGCCAGTTCTTAGATTTCAAAATAACCAGCGTCACGGTAGAGGCCATTCACATCTTTGAAAACCAGATACTAAAAGCCAGTGAAAATCTTCATTAACATAGTTAACCAAAGTTGATTTTATTGTAACCTACCTTAAATATTGCAGGAATAGATTACAGCTAATAATTGCTCATAACTAATGTCCTTACTGGATTTTTCTATGAAGAAGTTGCTCAGTATAGTAGGCTGTCAGCTGGTTGTTGTTACCATGCCACCTTAGTGAAGCTTTGTAGGTAGTGACAGCTTCAGAGTTTCCACTTCTGAAGGCAGTGTTTGTGCTTTGCTGTTGAAACTTCAAGATTTCAGCTGAATGTTTAGGAATGCTTTGTTTTGTGATGATCGCTTCCTAGTTGTTGTCTCAACTAGCAGTTTTGACATAATAAAGTTAAAGCACTGTGCTGACATTTTTTTTCAGTAAGAGCTTGGGCTACTACTGTTTTACAGGCAAAGCCATACAGTATGGGAAATGTGACCTCGTTGCTAAATCAGTTGTTCAGATTTCATAACTAAATTTTGAAAAATAAATTACAATATGGGATAAATAATAGAATTCTTAGAATAGAATACATTAGAGTGGGAATTATAATCTGTGGAATACTTAGCTTGTTTCTTTTAAAGCTTTTTTTTTGTGTGTGTGTGTTTATGTGAGATGAAACGTGCTTGTGTCAGCCCGTAGCTGTTGGCTCATTTATATTTCTGTTATTCTTGTTACCCTTCAGTTCCACTAGGCTACAAATTAAGACATCCCGATCTGTCAAAGCCCAAAATCTCTATCTGGAAATACTGAAGTCAACTTAACTGTGAATGCGTTTTCCATGTTACAGGGGTGTGATGTTAGTGGCTGATATACTTTGGGTTTAGCAGTACTCAGATTCTGCATGTTGCCTCAGTGTGTCACAGCTGATGGAAAAGCCACTAGAACAAAGGTAGAAAATAACAATTCTAGATCTCTAGATCTGGTTAGGTGAGATTGCATCAAATCACTCTTTCGTGGTATAGCTCCCATTTTAATTCATTCCTAGATATCTCTACCACTGTCTGTTAGGTTTGAATGTTGATTACGGTGTCGCCTGGTCCCCTTAAAGGTGTAAAAAAAATAAAATACTGCTGTGGCCTAACTGTGAGCATCTGCGCATAGCTGTGAGTGTTGGTTCCTTCAGGGGCATATGAGACATCTGTTTGTTTTTTTGGTAATGTAAAAGTAAATGTGCTTTTCTTCATACTGTTTTTAAAAAACAAGCAAACAAAAAAGCAACTTTCATCCCTTTGTAGGAGAAGATTAAGCGTATCCAGCAAATCAGAATGGAGAAAGAACTTCGAGCTCAGCAACTTTTAGAGGTAGACATAATGGCTCAAATAATACAATTTTTTTTTGTAAGAATGCTGTCCTTTAGTACCCTCACGTGTAGTGAGGGGGGGGGAAAAAGAAGAAAACAAAGAAATCTGACTTAAACCCAAATCTTGGAAATACTCATGGGTTCCTCACTTTCTGCACAGATAATTTTGTTATCCAAAGACCAATAGAAGTAGGATCATGCCATACTCTGTATGAAATGCAGCAGTTGTAAATATATATAAATAATATATAAATATGTACTGTAGTATATAATACTCACATACTGTCCTTATATGATAATATAATAGCAAAGATAGATTGCTAGTTTTCAAATTTCTTACCATACAAACTCTAATATTTTCATCCTTTTGCTGCTTGTATGTTTTCTAGTGTTCTGATTTTGATAGTTATAAGAGCCAGATGAAGAATTAAATAAATTATGAATGGTTATTCAATGTGAGGAAGAAATTGCTTGCAACGTATTCTTAATACATAATGCCGTTTTGAATGCTTTAATAATTTATTTCTAGACAGGTTATTTTCAAATTGTGGTATTCTTGTTGAGTGATCTGTTTTACATACAGGCAAAAAAGAAGAAGAAAGAAGAAGCAGCAAATGCTAAATTATTGGAGGCTGAAAAACGAATAAAGGTTAGTTTAGATGTGCTGCAAATGTGAGTTATTTTAATAGCATGTTAACAGAGAAAATCAGTAGCTATGAAAAAGAACATCTGAAGAGTGTGAAACTGAATAGATACGGCATATGAATACATTTGTTAGAGTACATATGTTGTTGTTTTTTAAATGCGTAGCATACTCCATTTTGTACATGTATGTGATGTACACAAAGACTGAAAAGCATGTTCATCCAGATGCTGTTTTTTGTAAACTGTTACTTGAAGTTTTTCTTCCATGATAGTTAGTTTGCATAACTTAAAATATGTGTCCAGCAACATCATTCACAGTATTCTTACAAGCACACCGTATCACAGAATGTTACTGTTTCCCAGTAAATGAAGTCTTGTATTGGCTGTCGGAGTAGAAGCCTGGAGAACTTTTCTGCAAACACTGCAAGAAATGGTTCATATGTGCGCTTCTCTCACTGCTTTAGTATTTCCGCATGGTGTACTTTAACAATGAATTGCCAACTTGGAATACATGCAAATTACTCTTCTGTAGCCAGTATATGTAATAAAATTTTTATTAGGATGTGCTGTTTCAGTACACCAAAATGTGTACATATTAGGATGTACATTTTGATATATCAAATACTTTTCTTTTGTTTAAGGAAAAAGAAATGCGAAGGCAACAAGCTGTTCTTCTCAAGCACCAGGTGAGTATGCACTGAGTTGGCCAGACAGGCAGAATGCCAATTGTAAACCAGTTCTTAAGCTGTATGGGGGATAAAAATCTTTAAAATATGCACTTTTTAAATTTTTGGGTTTGATTCCTGCGCATTTTTTCTTTCATCTTATGATTTGTTGCTTGCTTCGGTATTGGGGTCTTTTGGGGGATTTTAAAGTGGTTTTATGACTTTGTGATTTCTGTTTCATAATATTGTGCCAACTCTTTCTACCAGGAGTTGGAGAGGCATAGACTAGATATGGTATGGGTATGTTTATTTTTGTACATCTAACACCGCATTGTGATTTGGTTGTGATATGGTTGTCATAGCAATGCATAAAATGTAGCACTGGCTGCTGTCATATTACATACTGCTGCATGGCTTTACAGCACAGTGCATTGCATACATCTGCTTGTCTTGTCTGTTAAGGAAAAAAAAAAAAAAAGATGGGTCAAACATATAAATAGTGTGACTATCTATAAATGAGTTTTTAAACAGAAATCTGTTGCTGATGTCCCATTGGACTACCATATAAAGTCAGGGAATAATAAATGCAAACATTAGTAGGTTGTCACACAAATAATTTTCTAAACATTGTCCCATTCATTGGGAATGTATCCAGAGGTTTTTAGCAATGATTTGGATTAACTTGCTATAGAAGTTAGGATTGTTTCTCTCCCAAGTTTGTAAAGTACTGAGCAAGTTAGCTGTCAGTCAGTGTAACATGGCATTATAACTAGGTGAAACATCAGTCTATAAATCATAGCCTTACTGAACTACGTGATAAAATTTACTTTGCTTTTACTGGCGTTAAGATCTACTCTACAGCTGTTAAGACTTTTAAGGAAAAAAAACATACTTAGTGCTCTAGAATGCAGCTCCTTCATGTATTTGAAGTTACTGACAAAGTTTACTGAAGGACAGGCATCAATAAATTTAGTGCGTGTATGCATACGTGCCACCCTTAGCTTGATTGGAACTGATCTAGAGCTGCAAAAAGTCATCATACTAATTTGTTGCTTGATCATAAAGATGTTAATATTTGCAATATTTAAAACAATCATTTTCAAAATTTCTGCTGAATTGGCTATTGAAGAAGTGAATGTCAAGTTCCCTGATAGCAGATGTAAGGTAACTGACCTGTTCCAGCCAACCATTATGCTTTTTGTTCTGCCAGCTTATGAAGGAGCATCACAACTGACCATAAGTAAATCTGTATGCTTCTTTTTTACACTGTCTCCATGTTCATTGCTTTACCTTTTTGCTTTTGATTGTTCTTGTATTTTGCTTTCTAAACCTGAACTAAAACATGCACAGACCTGGCCATTCTGTATTTAGTATTTACTGTGACTTGTCTATTAATGCTAAACTTGCACTCAGTTTTTTATCTGGTGCTAGTGAGTGAGATTAGTTTAGTTATAATCTTATCTGCTTCAATAGGAACGAGAGAGGAGAAGACAACATATGATGCTTATGAAAGCCATGGAAGCTCGTAAAAAGGCTGAAGTGAGTAATTAACCTTTGACAGTTTGATGTTTTGAATATTTCATTCTTTGGTGATCTGTAGAAGAGCTTTGTCCTTCTCGTACATGTAGTTACTGTCATGTGGTATGTCATTTGTACACAATGCATTACCAGGAAAAGAAGCAATTGGCAGAAATTTAAATAGAACCAATTCCTTTTAAACATAAGAAAACTTGTTTTACTTTGAGGATGGCTTAACAATGGGACACAAGGGTAGCTGTGAAACTCATCCTACTGGAGTGGGGTTTCTTAGTATTTCTGGTGATTGCTTTCATTTGTATAAACCTACTGTATCACATCAGGATCTAATAGCACTTGAGTATTATGATTAGTGTTGAAGATTAAATACACCTTCTGTGCTGCTTAATTGGTTGTCCCGTGGCCAGAAGAATTAAGGTGAACTTCTAAAGTACTGCAAAATTGAAGTGCTTTTTGTAATTCAAATTGTAACCTTGTTTATAAATTAAGGAGTATTAGATGGCTTAGAGGTGGGGAAAAAAGCGTTCATGAGAAGTTGGTAGTGTGCATCTGCACAACCTAAAGCAATACCTATCAAAACACTCTCTTCAAGTACGCTAATCACACGCTTAACTAGTTCCTCTTAGTCATAGCACCATCTGAAAGACACCAAAGTTTCCATGCTCTTAATCTATTGTAATCCTAATTAGGAATCCTAATGAACTTAGTTGAATAACTAGTTCAGAAGTCTGGACTCAATTTCATTACAAGGGTGCAGAAGGAATTAGGTTTTAGCCTTCAGTAGTTGAGGATTTGTAGTGAAACTGCTTGCGTTTGTGACTAAGTTAGCTTTCTTTGTATACTTTTAGTAGAGAAGGATAAATTACTTTGCATCTTAATTAATCCAGGGAGGTTGTTTGCATATACATCCCTGATATTATTATAAGGGAGTATCAGTGCTAAAACACAGTATTTAAATGTTCTGTTTAACTACTGATACTTTGTATGTATATGAAACCGGAGACTATTTATGCTAGTGATGGCAGAAATGAGAGATAGTTAAGAGGTTAAAGTAAAATAACCATTATTATATAATCTGTTTGTCAGATAAATAGTTAAATCTTCTCTCAGATGCTGAATAACATTCATGTATTTAATTTGTCTTTAAAAGTAACAGACTGTAATCCAGAAAAAAATGAACAGTAGTTCTTAAGTGTAAGGAAGTTGGATTGTTATCTTTGAGGGTAACTAACTGGACAAACAAACCACAGGTGAATTATTGCTGGACATCATGCTCACCAGTGCTCATTACAGAGGTTAAGATTGGGGGCACTCTGAGCTGTGATGCTCACATCTGCCCTGGATGAGTTTGTGATCTCAAGGAATCTGGGCTTGGTGAAGGGGTAAAGTCGAGCAAACTTCTGCTTGTTTAAGGAATCACTGGATGAGATCCCCTGGGAAGCAGTCCTTAGGGGCAGGTATGGAGCAGAGCTGGCAACTCTTTAAGGATGCCTTCCTGAGCGCACAAGAGCTCTCTATCTCCCTGCACAAGAAATCAAGCAGAGGAGGCTGGAAGCCAGCATGGCTGAGCAAGGACCTGCAGGTCAAACCAAGGGATAAGGGGACACATACAGGCAGTAGAAACAAGAATGTGTGTTCCAGAACGAATACGGAGCTGGTGTCCAGACACGCAGAGATGGGATCAGGAAAACCAAGGTGCAGATGGAATTGAACTTGGCAAGTGATCTGAAAAATAATAAGAGGGGATTCTACAGGTACGTTAGTCAGAAGAGAAAACCCAAGGAGAGCGTGGCCTCTCTGAAAAAATTAGAAGGGAGAATTGGGTGCAACAGACATGGAAAAGGCTGAGGGACTCGGTGGTATGTCAGAGGACAAAAGAAGCATAACTGTACCTGGACTTCTGCTAAGCCTTTGATGTGGTCCCATACCACATTCTTATCCAATTTCTATGTTTTATTCGTGATGCATTTTACTTTGGTATTGTAGAAGATTTTCTTAAAAACTTAGGACCCAGATTTGGCGGCATTGAAGTGCTGGAAGATCATGCATTCAAGCCTCCTGATAAATTCATGTTTAGCAGCATGTACGAGCATTTTTGGTGTAACTAACTCAGGATCAGTGAACAACAAAGCACTTCTAAATGCGTTTTTGATACCCACTGTCTTTATTAGAGTTTTGAATGCTTAGTCATAACAAAACAGTGGTTCTAGTATAATCTGCCTTTTTATATGCAGTTTGGAAAAAAAACACAGTTCGTAGCATCCACGTGATTGCAAAGAAGTATATATTCTGCCATTGGGAATTCACATGTTGTTACATGGGGGACAAAATATGTAGAACTGCAGTTTTACTTAACTGAACTGCTGCATTAACATTTCATATGGAAGCTGGTGCATGAAAACTACATGTATTAATTGAAATAGCTCAGAAAATATATTAATTTAATAACTGTGCAAATAAGGGTAGAAGGGACTTAATATTATGAAGACCATTTTCCATAACAGCAGTAAATAAAGGTCTGATATCTAAAAAGGCCTTATGTTCTGTTTAATAAGTAGTTAGGTTTTTGTGTCATACAGCTGGAGTAGAATTGAAACCTAAGAAACAAGTTATTGCAGGAAAAAAAAGATTGTTTCCATATTCCTTGTTTTATTTTGGCTGAAAACATTTTGTTGTTATACCTCTACAGTGAAACTGTAAACACGTACTCTCACATATCCATTACATGGAGAGTGTGTGCAGATGCCAAGATCGATTCACTTAGATTTCACTTAGATTGTTATTCTTTTCTATTCGTGCAGTTTCCACCTTCCTTTTATTTCGGTGCGTTCCTTTAATTGCTGTGGTAATTGTTGAAATTATGTAAATAACGCTTTTCATATTCGCAATTCTTAGATTGTTCCTCTGTAAATATACGGATTTGATTTTCTGCCCTTTTAATTCTCTTGAAGGAAAAAGAACGATTAAAGCAAGAGAAACGCGATGAAAAAAGGTTAAATAAAGAGCGTAAACTAGAACAGCGAAGACTGGAATTAGAAATGGCAAAGGAGCTGAAGAAGCCAAATGAAGATATGTGCTTAGCAGACCAGAAGGTAATGGTGAGAGTTTAAAAAGTACATAGGTTGCTCAGAAAGTATTTTTTTCCATTTATTTCCATGTAAACTGCTGTAGATAAAAAGGGCACAACAACAGTATTTCTTAGAGGGCATTCTCAGCTACAGGGCACTCTTTTTCAGCGTAGTTGTTGCCACTAGCTATTTATTTTCAGCAACAATGAGCAAAAGTCTGCATGCTGTGCTCATGAAAGTCTGCAGCAGTGGAGGTGACTGCTGTTGTCTCTGCTGAAACGCACCACCCACTGCCTCACTGTGCTCACATTCACTGTTTGTGCTCTGTGAGTGGATGCAGTTTTTTCTGCATGGAGGAATTCAGTTTTATGCTTTTGCTTTGTCTGTACTTGCGTATCAGATGCCATCTTGTCAGACTGCCTCTCTGGTGCCACGTGTTCCACAGCAGCAGAATGTCATGAAATATTGGTGGGAAGGTTCAGCCATACCACCTACATCTGCCTCTGATGTTGTAGGCCAACATAATGACATATGAGACATTGTTTTCAGAGCAGCCAGTGTATTTTCTTGCCTTATTTCTGTCTTCGGCTGTTAAGAAAATATCAGTTTTTTCTTGCAGCCATTCCCAAAGCACTCAGGTGTTGATTTGAATAATTATATTACTATTTGAAATATATAAATACAGTATAAGACAAACTTTGAAGTCGCATGGTTTCCTTAGTTAAAACACATTGTTGTTTAAAGGTGGACTTCTTCCTGAAGAGTATTTGCACAGTTGATATACGTTAGTCTGAGTTGCTTTTACATCAGAAGCATGCCTCTTTTCTCAGCATGTAGGCACTAAGTAGAACTTTTCTAAAATGTGCAAC
Organism: Odontophorus gujanensis; assembly: GCA_013399175.1. Classification (NCBI taxonomy): domain Eukaryota; kingdom Metazoa; phylum Chordata; class Aves; order Galliformes; family Odontophoridae; genus Odontophorus; species Odontophorus gujanensis. The sequence goes on along the minus strand of VXAB01003185.1, from coordinate 325,306 downwards.
TGCTGTAGGCCATTACTCCAAAATGCTATTCTTCCAGGCTTCTGTGTTCTTAGTTCTTGTCCTTCAGGACTTTACCTATATCAAGTTCAAGTCCACCGTTTTAAGGAGAAATACACTTCCTACTACTCCCAGAGATTTTTAATACTACTTTTTATAGTACTTTGGCTCCAAATAGAATCTGAAATCCTCTCCTGTCCAAAAATAAGTTTTAGTTTGTCTGTGCCCTCCAAAAATAAATGAAAAAGATAAACATTAATGAAGGATTTTTCAGCATTGTATTAAATGTATGGATGGGACGTGGGGGAGGCAGCTCCTGTATTGCCTTCACTTTCTGTTGTTATTTTGCTGTAGTTCAAATGAATGTACTAGTCAGAAAAGTTACATCTGAAATACACTACTGAATCTTTAATTTTTTTTTCCATTTCAGCCTTTGCCAGAGCTGCCTCGCATCCCAGGCCTTGTCCTGTCTGGAAACACATTTTCAGATTGTCTCATGATAGTACAGTTCTTGTGTAACTTTGGTAAAGTTCTTGGATTTGACGTGAATACAGATGTGCCTTCCCTGAGTACTCTTCAAGAAGGCTTGCTAAACATAGGGGACAGCAGAGGAGAAGTACAGGACTTGCTTGTAAAGCTTGTCTCTGCAGCTGTTTGTGATCCAGGACTTGTCACAGGATACAAGGTACTAAAAAATAATCCATAGTGGGGGAAAAAAACAACTAACCAACCAAACAAGAAATGACCCAAACCTTAGCCTTACGAATGCTTTCTTCGTAGTGTGTGTGAAAATGGTCCACTTGGACCATGTCTTTTCTTATTTAACCTGTTTGATTAATATTAGTATTATCTCTATTCTTAACAACATCTAAAGTTACAGACCTTCTCTTTTTCTCTCCATTAAAGATTTTCATTTGGGTAGTCAAAAGAAATATCCTCAATGAAGTCCTTGTATAAAAAATAGCAAATAAAACCACGTAACTCTTTTATAAGTAGTAATGTAGAGTGCAGTGAAAATAGCATTTTCAAATGTGATTGATTGAAACATTCTTCTTTTAGGCTAAAACTATTCTTGGGGAGCACTTACTGAATGTTGGCATCAATCGAGATAATGTGTCTGAGATTTTGCAGATATTTATGGAGGCTCATTGTGGGCAAACTGAGCTTACAGAGAGCTTGAAGACAAAAGCTTTTCAGGCACATACTCCAGCTCAGAAAGCAGCAGTGCTAGCTTTCCTTGTCAATGAGTTAGCATGCAGCAAAAGTGTAGTCAGGTAAGTTATTTCTCAAATAGATATTTAAAAATTGTTATTAAAATGTTATATTTAAATTACTGTATGGACTGTTTTGTGCCAAGATCTTTCTTGACATTCTTAGAAAGTAAGCTAAAATCTGCTCTTACTGTTTCTTGTCCTTATCCTTACTTCTGATATTTTAGGAGAGTAGCAGATCTACTTGTTTGGTCTGTTTTTTCTTGTTGCTTTCAAAACTTGAAGTAAAATTTCTGTTGCTTTTGGAGAAGATGTGATGGATTACGAAGAAATTCACTAGGTATTCTGGGGGATAATTAAAAAGAGTTGTGTAATGATTCTGTAATACTCTGTTTTCCTTTTGATTTTGTTTTTAAGTCCTCTTCTGTTCAAATGCAAAGTAGGTCATAAGCTGAAGTATGAAGCCTAATTAATCCTGATATTAATTCAAGAAAGTGTGTGCTTTGTGTAGTCAGTGATGTATACCATTCTATAGTTAGAAGAAGCTATCACATAGAACATACAAAAGCATAGCAATATGTGATAAAAAAAATAGGAAATGCCTTAAATAAAAAAGTAGAAATCCCTTGGGATACCTGCACCTCTTTGTGCTTGCTTACTGAATACTGTTTCTGTTGCATTGCCAATTCTGTTTCTCTTGGTGTATGATGCACTGGAAAAGTTAACCAGTCTGTGCAATGTAAGAATGAGAGAAATTCTTTGTGTTTTAAAAAGCTTGGAAATGGCAAGTTGAGTGGTGCAAGTGCTGTGCAAGTAGTTTGCAAGAGTGATAATGTGCATTTAATCAAATTAATGACAACAAGGAACTCCTTTGCTTATTGCAGATGACCAACTGTAAAACCAGATTTATAAAAATCTTTCAAAACTGATTTGTGCTTTATTTTTCATCATTGAAACAGGTATAAACTGCTAAATTGTTGAGGCTGGAATTTCTCTGAGGAAGGCTTCGAGTTTACTGTACTGCAGCACTACTGTTCTTCAATTTCTGTACAGATTAGTTTGTAGGTGACGGATCCCAGGGAGATAGTATATATGTACTTTTGATAATGTGTACTGTGCCTAGAGCTAGGTGCTTTTTGGCTAATTAGGTTGGAGGCTTTACCTTCTATGCAGGCTATTAAAAGAAATGTCAAATTCTTTCAATTACGTACTTCTGAAAACTTGCATCATATTGTGAATAAAAACTGCCTGATGTCTGTACAGTAGTACACCCCACAGATACTTCTAATATTGGAACTTACTAACTTAAAATTATTTAGGTTGTATTTTAAGCATTTATCCAGATAATTCATTGAGACATAGAATCTCTACGTAAATGCTTGTCAGAAAAAGATAGGCAAGTTCACAGTTAATGATATTTCAGTTACCTTTGGATTATTTTGTCTTTGACAGTGAAATTGATAAAAATATTGATTATATGTCGAACTTAAGGAGAGATAAATGGATGGTTGAAGGCAAACTTCGAAAGTAAGTTTCATTTCTTTAACTATTACAATGTATTGCTTTTTTGTGTTTGCTCATATATGCTGCTATATGGTCTGTTGGTTCTAAGGACAAAGTTAGCTGATGCCATTACAGGTTTACCAAGAAGTTAGTAACTGAACTACCTAATTAAGGTGGGTGTGAATTTAGAATGGCCCTGCACTGGTCCTTTATAACATGCTGAGGAAGCATGAGATTCAGGGGGTTTTTGCCCCTCATTGTTGGAGTTATGTCCACTCTGTATTCTTTTGGAAAAAAGTGAAACTTTGTATTCTTTGGGAAAAAAAAGTAAAATCTATTTTATTGGAATATTACAGGAGCTGTCATATTGTGATTGACATTATCAGTTTATTTGGACCTACCATACTTAGCAGTGTTCTTTCTGAAAGGCATTTTAAGACATGATTTTCATGTAACAGTCGCCCATCAGTTTTTACCAATTTATATTACATAAAATTAACACTTCCATTTTATGTTTGTTGCATCATTCCCTATACTTGGGATCATCTCTATCATGCAAACATCGAGATATTTTAATATTTTTATTTAAGGTAAAATTGGAATTTTTAAAGGGTCTTCAACTTCATACCCACTGTTCTCCCATCCTACAAGACAAAATTCCATACAGCAAGCATAATGGCTCCAACTACCAGGAGGCTAGAAGGCATAAATTTCATGAATCACAGGTGGTAAAAATGCATAGCCAGACTACTTTCTTTTTTCTTTGTCATCTTTACCTCTTAACAGGAAGGGTGAATCCTTTCTTAATCCTTGCTTTAGGTACTTATGTTTCTAATCTTGTTTCTCCCTTTTTTCCCTTTAATGTTTCTTCGAAGGAAGAAGGAAGAAGTAAAGAAGAAGAAGAAGAGGGAGGTATAGGAAAAAATAAGACCAGTAAAAAGAAATTCTCTACTAATAACACAAATCCCCATCTACGTAGGGTTAATGCATTTTGTCTTTCAGGATAGTACACATGCCTTTTCCTTTCTTCATCTGTAACTCTTCTATGTCTCTATATAGTTCTGAAAGTGTCGGTAAAGTCCTTCTAGTCAGTTATTCCTCAATAGGATGGGACCCTTGCCTGTCCCTGTCCCCCATGGGGCTACTTAGTCTTTCTCTCCCTCCATCAAACTGTAAGTACTTTAGATTAGAGTCCTCCCTTTTTTCTCATGATCTTTCTTTTCTTTGCCTTCAAATAGTGGGGATAAGACCTAAAGTCCCATGCTCCTCTTCATTTCTACAACCATTTTTCTATTTCTTGCTTTTCCCCTTCCGGATGTGAGGTAACAGTAGTGCTGATCCTACTGTAAAGAGTAAGTATTGTGGGGGTGTTCGGTGACATTCTTTGCTTCTTTGAAGTCACTAGACTTGACTCATCTATCTCATCTTTGTTTCAAAATCTTTGAATTTTCCACTTTTTTTCTGATGAACATTCAGAAGCTTTTAAGAAAAGCCTTCATCGATCTGTTTAAAACAGTGCTCTCTTGGTATGTCAGATGATGATTTTTACAAGCTCTTGCAACTGTTCTGAGGCTTCTCTCAAAAGAAACTTGTCCATTTAAGTCTACTGTTTGAACTTTTTTCTGCTTCCAGGTTTATGTATGTTATCTTCCACAACCATTTCAGAGCTCGGTCTAGTTTTCAAACATTCCAGTTCCAAATAGTTGCAGGAATATCTGGTCTTTTGACTACTTGCCATATGATCAGTGGATGTGTACACTTCTCATATGCACACAAACCTCTACTTGACCCTCAAAACACAAACTTGTCGTATGTGGAAAGCATGTAGTAGTAGAATAAAGGATACTGAGAGGTGGATATATTTCAGCTTAGCTTGGTTTACCAGAGTATGTCTGTGTACACTGTGTAAATCATAATATTGTGATGTCCAGATTGCCTTAATTACATCCAGGTGGTATGAGAAAAGATTCTGCAAGTGTCAGAAGATTTTTTTTTCACTGATTGTTTATTACGCTTACACTCCAACTGTTGATGAGATTAGCTCCTCAACTGGATACGCAGAATATCAAAAGGAAAAGAAAATATAGATTATATATACACGCACATGCACACGCACACAAAATCACGGCCTGTATGTTCATGTGTATGAATACACACATGCCTAAAAAATTCAGTTGGTAGGATTTATAAAAAACATTACAATCCATAGCTGAAAAAAGGATTCAAAACCACTAGGAGGCTTTTTTCCCCCCTTTTTTCAGTCTTTTTTTTTCCTTGTTTTTTGTTTCCTTTAAGGATCTGAACTGAATTCATTGATAACTATAATATTCACAGTCAGAAACTGAACTCTGATCTGCTTTGACTTCTTCTGGGCAGTGAGGGGTTGCATCTAGTGCCTTCTCTATTGCATTTAGGAGTGAATCTTGATACCGATCACAATTTTTGTAAAAACCATCTGTGTCATCAGGTCATCTTTCTTTGTGCTTTCTATATCACAGATATTGTCAGAAGGCTGTCTCACCTGAGATGATTCAGCTGATTTTATTACTAGATAATCATAACTTCCAGTGTCTCCTCTTCTACAACATGCAGCCTCCTTGACATCTTCAGTCACTTGGTCAGTGTAAAAAGCAATTAAAAAAATAAATAAATAAAAAAAACCCGATTTCTTTACAAAGCTTTGAAATACTGCAGAACAAGATTTTCTCTACAACAATGTTATTTTCAACATTCCAGTATTATGCCATACATCTTAAAAGTTAATTACTCTCCAGTGAGATCGTCTCAACTGTAAATTATGATAGTAAATGAAAAGCGTTGTTCCTTTAGGTAGGAATTATATCCTGAGTTCGGATAGGATGTAATTCTGATTTGGGAAACTTTGATTATATGAGAGCTAAGAATAATGTTAAGAGAATGTGATGTTTAGAATTTCTTTTCCTTGCTATTTCCTAATATATGATTGAGGTATAGAAGTTATGATGAAGGCTTAAAAAATAAATCAGAAGGTGAATTTTTCTTCCATGATCTGATGAACATTATAGATTAGGAAAAGCAGGCTTAAGTTACATATCTTGACTATTGCCTGCTGTTTTTTGTAGTGGACTTCTCAGCTCCCTTTATGGTTATAGAAGTCTTTTTGGTCTTTATGTGAAAGAATGTTTTCTGAGTGAAGGTTTTCTTCTGTTTGCCATACAGCCAGGCAGCAGCAAGAAAATTATGCCACACTGACAAATCTGAACATTTTTTCTGTGTTACAGTGTCATTGATTTCTCCCTCTACGAACTTTGTATAGAAAGAGCTGCTTTATATGCTTGCGTTGTTATAAAAAGTGGGCATCTCTGATTTATTCCTCGTCCTACTTGTAGTATCATGCAAGCTTTCTTTGGTGCTTTCCAACATAGTATCTCTGTTTTCAGTTATAGTAGAAGTAGCTTTTTTTCATTTGTTGTCGTTTATTTTAGATATGAGTGTGTTTCCTGATCACTGAACTTCATCTGCTAGCTTTTTTAGTGAATTGTCTTCCAGATTATCTCAATCTGATTTGTCTGAAATTGTTCCATCATACGGCATTCAGTCCAGTCACAGTCTGATGACTTGGTCTGATGGATGATTACTGTATGTAGACACAAGTTTCCAGTCCAGCTGAAATGGTCTTGATAGTGTGAAGTTACCGTATTAAAAATAAACCTTCTAAAAATTTAACTCAGCAGATACCTCGGCAGAACCTAGTGACTTAAGCCTTTTTGTACCAGAGCTGAAAATAGAACTTGCTTCCAAATTCACTGGAAGAAGGATCAAGGAATTTTTTATCCAGAATATTATAAGTTGCTAAAATAGCTACAAAAGGGCTACTACCAGTTGAGCAGTGACGACTTCAGTGAAATCTGTACTGTTTGGTACTGGCATGGTTTTATCGGCATTTTAAAGAGCTGATACTTTTGTCATAGTACATCTGTCACAAAGCCAGTGCTTCTACAACACTCATCATATTTGTAGCCACTTGCTGTATGGAATATTGTGTTGTAGGATGGGAAGAGAGAGAAGTATGACAAGGGAGAATTACATGCTGGTAATTGTGTTTGTCGTTACCGTTCTACTTTTCCCATCCTACCTTCTTCCAGCCATCTCTTAAAAAATCTTTGTCTTCCCTACACGTTTATGAATCTCTTCTAAGTCAGTTGCATTTTTTGGTCTGCATTATAAGTGATTAGGCCTGGCTATCTATACCTCCTGCGATTCAGCATGTTTGCCTGCTAGCTTCCTGATAGGTGGAACTGTAATTTTTTGCTGTGTGGAATCTTGTCTTATAGGATTTTTATAGAAGAAGAAGGTCTACAACAACCATAATTACTGGTATGTAAGTTTCCTTTTTCTTTCATAAAAGGAAAAATAAGGATTTGATTGAGTAGTCTCCTAATTGTTTAGGTAGCCACGGCTTCTCAAAAAAGAAAATATGTTGTAGAATTGAATGGTCAGACATTTACATGGAAGAAACAGAAATTCTAGGCAGAATTGGGTAAGAGGTTTAAGGGTTTTCTGTAACCTAATTTTTTTCCTGTTGCTTCATGGCAATAAACAGGTAATAAAATGTGGAACATCATAGAAGAGAAGAGGTAATTTGTTATAAAATGGTTCATTTTTAATCACGCAGGAACAAAGGTATGTTTATACTACAAACAAGCTCCATAACTTCACTCCTTGTCATGTTTTTAAAGTCTTAGAATCATTCATGCCAAAAAAACTGGCAAAAGAGATGCTACGGGAGGTGGTGAAGTAGGAGAGGAGCAGCATTCTTTGGAAACACCAACACCAGGCCGCAAACGGAGACGAAAGGGTGGGGATAGTGATTACGATGACGATGATGACGATGATAGTGATGATCAGGCAGATGAGGATGATGAGGATGAAGAGGAGAAAGAAGATAAAAAAGGAAAGAAGGCGGAAGTTTGTGAGGATGAGGTGGGAGATTTAAAATATTCAAATGGAACTAACTGGTAAATTGAAATTTACTTCCCTTCTTTTCCATGCAACATTAGGGTTCTTTGCACCACTTCCCCCAAAATCTTACAGTAAGGTTGTAAAATATTTTTCCTTCATTCATTTTATTTAAATCTCTTTTGAATAAGTTGTTTTCAAGAGTGGTTTTTTTTTTTTTTTGCTGGCTTTCTGCTTGTTTTGGCTTCATCTCAATTTTCCTGAAATTTTGAGAGAGTGCACAAGATCCTGAGAACCACGGCATTTTTTGCAAATGAGCATATAGTGGAGAATAAAGGTCATCTTTGATTAAAAAGATGTTTTAAGTTGTCTATAACATTGTCTATTAAAAAACTTGTCTATGGCATTACACACGTGCCTTTTCATAACTTTTCTAGGATAACGAATATTGCAGAAAATACATTTCAGTGCTTAATTGTACCTGATACACAAGTTGATGTTTTTAATAGTCAGTGTTGGATAAGATGCAGGAAGGATCATTGAACATTGTTAGTTTAAGCTGAATTGCATCTACTGTAGACAAAACGAGTTTCTGTAGCAGTGCCGTGGGCTTGTAACATTGACCATAGAACTCCAGAATTTCATGCTGCATGAAGAGACAAACAATACAAAATACCAGTGGCTCTTTGAACAATACATCTATGCAATTCGTGAGCTCAAATTTTTGAAAACACTCTTTCATTAGAAACCCAACTAGTTTCTCGAGTAGGAGCAGCTCTTTTTGCTGTTCCTCTGGATTTATTGCAGTATACTTGGTATGAGTTTAAGAAAACTTATAACATAGTCTTCTTACAGAGTAATACTTAAAAGTTTAAAATAGCTAATATTTAGAAATCTAATCTCATAACATCTTTTGACTTAATCTTTTACCCTTAAATACAATCTTACAGTTTGGTACACTGGAATTCCTGTAACTCCTCTAGCAAAATGATTCTGTTGCATTTGTGCTGTGTGTAGTGTTTTAAAGGCTTCGTTCTGGTTCTCTGATTTTAGAGTAATGAAATACAGGACCATCGTCTTATGTTGTAAGTAATGGGGAGCACCAAGGATTATTACTATTTAATTTCTCATTATCCCCAAAGAGTTTCCTCAACTAAGTAAAAACTCTTCTAATGGAAATAAATTGTATGTTTAACTGCACTAAGAAGAGGGAGGAACCATAGGCTTGGCGCATTTCTCTTCAAAAATCAGAAAGGATAATACTGGAACTCCTACAGTGATTTGTTCTTTCAAGCGGCCTTACAATTTCTTGCAGACAATGAAATAAGTTACAAGTATGCTCTGATGAAAGACTGACTGATAATACTCAACAGATCGTTATTTCATGTGTGAAAGACTTTGAAATACACTCAAATATTCAAAAAGCTTCACAGAATATAAGATTAAATTCAATAGTTGCTTATGCACAAGGAGAATTTCCTCTTCCAATATAATAATGTTTTTGGCCAACATTTTGTCACTGTTTTTCTCCTACATATGTATCTGGGATGCTGTTTCATGACTTTTTTTTCCAACTATGTTGTTCCTAGTCAAATGTATTCAACAGGCAAATATTTGAACATTTTTATACTTCAGATTTGCCTTTCATATTTGATGTCTTATATTCTGTTACATCTTTTAGAGTGTAAAGCTAGTAAGACATAGTATGATTTTATCCTGAGATGGATTTGATATGATGGTATGTTTGTTGATTATAGGATGATGGAGACCAGACAGCAAGTGTTGAAGAACTAGAGAAGCAGATTGAAAAACTGACAAAGGTGAGAGATCATCTTGATTGCAATTCATATTTGATTGTGGGATTTCAAGAGTTAAGATTACAAGCCATTGCCTTCAGTGCTCTCCCTTATTGTAAATTGAAATGAGGATCAACTTTCATTTAATGAAAATATGAATTCTACAGCTGTTTATGACTCCTGAATTTTAGTTAACAAGTATTTGTTCCATTAGTGGATTTCACACAGCCAGTGGTTAGAAAGATGTTGATTATATCTTTCCACATCTCAAGTTTTTGTTCAGATCTACTTGATTTGCTTATGTCTGTTATAAAGTGATCATAAAGCTTTGTGTACAAGAGGCAGTGAGATTTTCATTATACAAATGGCTGGAGTTCTTTCCTACAGTTGGCTAGTTGTTGCAACTGTTTGAGACTGCCAAAGAGAACTCTTTGCTTCAGATTTCAAAAGAAGAAACGTGAAACAGCAAGAGGAACATAATAATTAAGAGTGCTATAGGTCAGGCTCCTAATTGTGGCCCACGTTTTTATTCATTTATTCTTTCTGTCAGAAAGTCTGTCATTTAAAACTTTCTCCTGGTTTCTCTCATGTCCAAATTACGAAAAGATAGCAGTCCAAATTATACCTGCCTTCCAACAGTGTCAGTTTAGCAGAGCAAAAAGTGAATAAATGAACTGAAATTGTTGTCTCCCCTCAGATAACTCTTTCTTGTTTGAATACTCATTTCTGAACTGGTTGAAATATCTCATTAGCTTCCCATCGGGCTGCAGTAGCACACAGTGTTTAGCAATGTTCAAGTGCTCTCTATACCATTTACTCTTATTCCTTAACTGATTGGATTTCAGGTGTTCTCTTACAATGTAATAATTAATAGCTTCCTTCTGTGAGAGCAAATGTTAAAAACGTCAGGTCCTAAGATTGCAAAAATGTGCTGTAAAGAGAAGCTGGTAAACGTAAGGTGAATCGGGAAGTGATTAAATTATTTTTTTCAAGGCATCTCTCTAAGTAAAATAATCAGGGTGCAATTATGAGCAAAAGAGTACCATATAATACACATATAAAAAAACCTTTCAAAGTGCCTCATTTAAGTCTCGAACTTCTGGTCTCTGGCAACCCGAAGTTTCTTTTAATAAAATCTTTTAAAAGTTTGTCTGTTTTTCACCTCTAGAATTATAATGCCTTCTCTTTCTTTAAAACAGCAACAAAGCCAGTACAGAAAGAAGTTATTTGAAGCCTCTCATTGTTTGCGTTCAATGATGTTTGGTCAAGATCGTTACAAGCGCCGGTATTGGATTCTGCCCCAGTGCGGTGGTGTTTTTGTAGAAGGCATGGAAAGTGGTGAAGGTAAGAAACGTGGAAGGGTAACGCCATACCAGAGAATGCTATGGCAAGACATGCTGCCAGTCTGTGGGCAATAATTTTGTTTAGTGAGGTCTTTAGGCTTTATCTTCAACCTGAGGCTAAACAGGTAACACAGTAAAAATCTTCTATTCATATGGTCTTTCCGATACCGTGTTTCTGGTTGCAGTGTGCCTACACTTGGTATATTTTAGCTCTTTTGGAATTTTATTTCTTTGACAGTTAAGTCTGCATATGAAAGCAAGATTAACGTAGTAGAAATGCTCATGTCTTTTTGTCATGTTCTGTTGCTTTTTTGCGTGCAGATATGCTGAATATTATCTGTCTGAAGATTTGGTACATGTCTGTGTGCTTCTTTGGTTCGGATAGTTTTATTCATGCAAACTTGTATGATGCTGTATTTTGGATTTGTAATGAAAATAGTGCTGATAACACAGCAGTGGTATAGCTGTTGCTGAGCAGCGCTTATGCAGGGTCAGGATCTGTTCTGTTCATCAGACTGCCTGCCATCAAATAAGTTGGGTGTGCACAAGAAGTTAGTGTTGAATTCTCTAACCCCTTGTCCCTATTCTATCTTTTTTCTGTCCTTAAAAAAACAAAACAAAACAAAACAAAAAAAAACAACAAAAAAAGTAGTCTTGAGCTGAAATGAAAAAGGGTAGAAGAAAGATGGTTAATAAAGACTAGAAGAGGAAAGAAAACAAATATGGTTTTACTGTACATTAAATTTATGTCTTCCCCACCTTTAATATTTGAAGAATCTGGCATTAGTAACCAACTTCTGACTGCATTGTCTGATCACATCTACCTGCTTTGCTGTGTGTAGGCAGTCTGTCATATTGGGTAGTTCTTCAAACATTTTTAAACTGTCAAGAATGTTGGCATTAAACTTTATGGTCTTAGTCTATTAATGATTTTTATCTAAAAGGGTAAAATGTTTAGTGTTATGCTTCAGTGTTTTGAGAATATTTGATTTCACAATAGGAATAATTTTACTTGTTTTAGTAGATGGTTGTCTGTTTCACAAAATGGCCTTTTGCAAAAATAAATTTAAAGGCTGCGTTATACCCAGCTGATGTAAGTGTGTGAATGGCTGGATAAAGCCAATTGACTTTCTCAAGAAGAAAACCACTAAAAATACATCTGTCACAGATCTTGCGCTGGCAATAAGAATACTATGGCTGTATTGACTACACTGGCATCATTTTTCCTCCAGGTGTTAGAGAATCTGCGTGTGTTTTTATATTTGCTTTGTTGTTTGAAGTGAGAAGTAATTTTGTTTATATAAAATAAACTTGACGTGGAAGGGGGCAAAAAAAACTTAGTTGTTGCTCATCTGAGATGATGAATTAGTTTAATATTTTATTTCATGTACGGTTTTTGTACTTCTTTAGGTCTAGAAGAAATTGCAAAAGAAAAAGAGAAGTTAAAAAAAGCAGAAAGCATACATATCAAAGAAGAGGTATTTGAGATCTCAGAAGAAAAATTAAGCTGTTTAAATACAACTCACTGTGAGCAAAAGGAAGATCTGAAAGAAAAGGACAACACAAATTTGTTTTTGCAAAAGCCTGGGTCATTTTCAAAACTAAGCAAACTGCTAGAGGTTGCAAAAATGCCACCTGAATCTGACGTTATGCCCCAAAAACCTAATGGTGGTGCAGCAAATGGATGCACTCCGTCTTATCAAAATACCTCCCAAAACTCTCTGTGCAGTCTTCAGTCCAGTGTAACACAAAGCAGCAGCGAGAAGTCTGAGTCTAATAATCTTTTCAGTCCTATTGCAAGCGGCACTGGCAAGTTTTACAGTTCTCCATTAATTCCAAGTGACCAGTTGTTAAAGACTCTTACTGAAAAGAACAGACAGTGGTTCAGCCTTTTGCCAAGAGTACCCTGTGATGACATGTCGGTTACCCATGTAGATACACCAGCTACTGCAATTCCACTTACTCCTCAGTCACACCCACCGTCAAAATCACCTTCACCTGTTCCATCACCTCTTCTGGGCTCAACCTCTGCGCAGAGTCCAATGGGATTAAGTCCCTTTGCATTGCCACCACTGCAGGTAAATAAATAGTTGTTTTAGATAGTATTAATTTTGCTATGCCTGTTTGGCAGAATTTCTTTTGAGCCCAGTTGTTTCACAGATGCGATATTGTACCATCATGTTTCTGTTTACTTGATTCTTTTTCTAAACGTTAATAGTAGTTCTGTGTGAAATAGATAATACTAGATTTTTATAAAAAAAATAGATAAACCAATGTTTGATGTTTTATTTTAGTAAGTAAATTTTGCTTTTAAGGGTTTGGCTATTGTATTAAATGAAAAACAGATTTCAGAAATTTGACCTGGCCCTCAGAAGATACTGTTCCTTAAGCAATCACAGCTTCGAATAGGAATTACTGCACTGTTGTTACATGTTTTTCCTGAACTGCTCGAAGTACTAGGCAAATAAAGGCATCCTTCATGTTTTGATTGCTGCTCGAAAATCAACATCATACTGATAAATCTGGTTTCTTGGTAATACTGAACAATACCAGTTGTGATAGTGTTAAAAATATTTTCTCTGTAGCAGATGAAGCCTGGACTACCTGTCATGGGACTTCAGTTTTGTGGATGGCCTACAGGAGTTCTTACTTCAAATGTTCAATTTTCATCTCCTTTACCTACTATTGGATCAGGGTTGGGATTGTCAGAAGGGAACAGTAACTCATTCTTGACATCTAATGTTCCTACAAGTAAAAGTGAATCACCAGCTCTGCAGACTGAAAAAATAGCTTCTGCCACCTGTACTGCGGTAGAAGTGACCAAGCCAGTAGATCACCCAAACCCAAAACCAATACCAGAAGGTAAGTATGGGCAATCATGTGGAACTCTCTGGTTAACTTCTAGTGCCTCTATGCTGTACAGTTTATTGTTCTCTAATCTTGATTATAATCATATGAAAAACACCTTTAAAGTATTTATATGTTTGTCTTGCTTTAGAAATGCAGTATGGGTGGTGGAGGATTACTGATCCTGAGGACCTAAAATCTTTGCATAAAGTGCTGAATCTCAGGGGAATAAGAGAAAAGACCTTACAAAAGCAAATACAGAAACACATGGACTATATCACTGTGGCCTGCGTCAAAAATAAGGATGGTACGTAATTGGTATTCACATTACACGTGATATTGGAGCATAGTATTACTGACTGAGATCTCTCCAGGATGTGCTTGGATACAGAGATGGTCATAGTAGCCAGAAGATAGGTAAAAGGTCTCAAAACTGCCTTTATACCAGCCATGTTCTGGAAAGTTAGTGTTGAAGAAACCCTCTTTAATATAAATTCCTCTAGTGGTTTAAGTGCTGCTAACTTTTCAAGCATTTTCTGTCTCTGTAACAATATAGCTCAGCCTTCCCTTCCCCTTGCCTTCAAATTACAAGCTTGAAATCCTATGGAATTTGGTGGTCGTATTGGATATCTTAAGAGCTGTACACTTTTGTAACAATTCTTCAACATTTAAATGGACTGACAGGTAAATCAGCTTGAATTTACTTGGATAAGTTATAATAATTTAACAAAATATGATTCTCAAATGCAGTTGCAATTATTGATAACAATGAAAATGAAGATAACCAGGTAACTCGAGATGTTGTGGAAAACTGGTCAGTAGAAGAACAAGCAATGGAGGTGGACCTTGCTATTCTTCAGCAGGTGGAAGATCTAGAGAGGAGAGTTGCATCAGCTAGTTTGCAAGTTAAGGTAAAACTAACTTTCAGTAAAATTTCTCTTTTAAAATAATGTTGCTGAAGTGGGAAGAATTTAAAGTAGATAGTAGTGGACCTTTTGCTGTTGGTAAGTGCCTTCTCATTCATCTGTAATTGTCAGCAAATATAACAAATCCACTGCAGCACTATGATGGATATCTGTTTCAGGTATTTCATTGCAGTTGTATCTTCAGCTAAAGGTGATCAGAATGACAGCTTCTGAAGAGTTCTTTGACAGTGTGCAGTCGTGCACATTTGGCTAACCTTTCATGAATGCCAAGATTTAATTTCATATAGATGACTTAATTTTAGTGGGGTTTGCCACTTTTCTACCTGCTTTGGGTTCTGCCAATAACTTTTCCAGGGTGAGTAGTGATACCAAACTGAGCATGTTTGGTTCAAGTCTGGCTGTAGTATTCCAGATGTGGTATGTTCTACTAGAAGATGCCGTTTCTGTGTGACCAATTGATACTGTCTCCTGAGGCAGTGAAACAGGACCTATTCTGATGTTTTCACTGATATAATAGGATACTTCAAAATAAGATAAGAATGTGGAATGTTGCAGAAAAATCACTTCAGAAAGTCTGGTAATGCTTATATATTTTTGATTGATTGTTTTAGTTCTCTGGAGATTTTGGAAAATGTCTCTACAGATGGATTACAAGTTACCAAGATGTACTGGAAACAGCACTTCAATTTTTTATTCTGATTCTATAAAACAGTTCCTCTATTCAAACACTAAGTTAATAGCAACCAATAAATGCACAAACCTTTCTATTAACATAGGGCTGGCTGTGTCCTGAACCTGCATCAGAAAGAGAAGACTTGGTATATCATGAACATAAGTCAATTAGTAGATTGCACAAGAAGCACGATGGAGATAGTGCTGGAGGCGGAGAAGGCAGTACCAGCTCTATAGAGCGGAAGAGTGACAACCCTCTAGATATAGCTGTAACCAGGCTTGCTGACTTGGAGCGGAACATAGAGCGAAGGTATCTGAAGAGCCCCTTAAGTACCACCATTCAGATCAAACTGGATAATGTGGGCACAGTTACTGTCCCTGCTCCTGCACCATCCATTAGTGGTGATGGTGACGGGTAGGTTTTTGAGATTAACTTGAAAAATTATTGTGCTTCTTTGCTAAGTGGAGCCTATTTTCTATTGCTTGTTATCTATGTACTTTCTTGTATGTCTGTGATCCATATGGATCATGTTATTCTGCATGGTGCTTCATAATGATATTTTTTGTTATGTTTGTTGATAATGCAAAGTTACCTTACATTTAACTGGTTGTGACTAAACTTTGAGGCTCGTAGCCACAGTCTGTGCACTACATCAAATTTAGTTGCTTATTCCTTATACTTAATGGCTGTGTACGTTTTGTCATTGCTTGGCTTTCAGTGTGATAATGCTTGTTCCACGTTCAGATATCAGCAGACACGGACGTGACCTATCTGATTTCTCTATGTTCTAATGCAGAACTGAAGAGGATATTGCTCCAGGGCTAAGGGTATGGAGAAAGGCGTTGTCAGAAGCTCGAAGTGCTGCACAGGTAGCCCTGTGCATTCAGCAGTTACAGAAATCAATAGCGTGGGAAAAATCTATTATGAAAGTTGTAAGTGTTTTTTATTAAGAAAAAATATCATAACTGAACTAGTTTTGCTCTGTCCTGTTTTCACATTTTAGGTATTTTAAGAGAACATGATTTATAATACATTTTTTATTACTGCCTGTAAAACTTAATATTAACTACATTGTGCACAGATGAGCATAAATATACTGGAAAGGATTATTCCCTTCTTGCTGAATCCAGTATCATGAACATTCTAAGATGAAAGGCCCTTGAAATTGTTTACTCTGTATAAGGTAGTAATTACTCTTCATAATTAACGTCTAGGTAAATAGTAATTTATGATTTCATCTGATGGAAGATACTGTATTTAACGGAGTATGTCTTTTATCTCATCCGTGACGTAAGCCTAATGTTGATTCAGCGTTGCTTATCCCAATTCAATTTTGTTCCTGGGTAGCCTTTTGATTAGCCCCTCGCATACTTCATTCATTCCTTATTATTGCTAAACTCTGAGATAAAATGACAAAAAAAAAAAATTCAGAGTGAGTTGTTTGAAAGGGAACTGCAGCTTAGGTACCATTCCTGTGCTTCAAAGCTTAAAAATTGAATTGAATCCATTTTTCATGTGTTATAGTACTGCCAGATATGTCGAAAGGGAGATAATGAGGAACTGCTGCTGCTTTGTGATGGTTGTGACAAAGGCTGTCATACCTACTGCCACAGACCCAAGATTACTACTATACCAGATGGTGACTGGTTTTGTCCTGCCTGCATAGCAAAGGTAATGCTTACCATAAACTCAAAGTGACATACAGTGTTCCTCTTGTAGGTGCTAGAACATAACATGCTGTATGCCTGCCAGTGCTTTTTTCAACAAAAATAATTATCAGTATGTTTTATGTTGGATGGCAGTTTCAGTGGCAGTAAACATTGGTCATAAACTTTAATTTTTAATGTAAATATATGCTAAATTTTTTTCGGTGATTCAACATTATAGCCTTCTCTTCATTTTATAATACTTTTCAGTATTAGTGTTAAGAGCTGACACACAAATGGCTTAGATTGTTTGGTAAGAAATAGCAGAGAAAAATACTTAGTAAATCATTGTCTTTTTTTTCAGAGCAGATTAGTTTTACTTTTTTGGTGCAGCACAATATATTTGAGAGAATCTGAAGTATTTTTTTTCCTTCAAATAAAAAGAGTCTGAAGAGAACAATAGGATAGTTCTATCTAAATGACTCAATTAGCAGGAATTATTATTGCATGTCCACATTTTTTCTAGTCTGTGTGTAGTCCTAAAATTAAGAAAATTTTTGATTTGTGAATAGTGTAACTTTCAACTACAGTGCTCAGTGTTGTACATTTTTCACATGTTTTCAATGTGACCCTTTTTGGGTGTATCTTCGACAAAGTAATCAGGAAAGTGCATTGTTTTTTAAACAGTGTGCAGCACAAGTACTGAAAATAGGTCACTATTGGGGATTCACTGTGTAGTAGAGGTAAACTCAGGTTTTAACCTTTTCCTGTAGCTATCAAGGGATCATATTACAACTTACCTTATTATAAGAATGGAAATTATCCCATCGTGCTGTAAGGTTGCCCTGTTGCTTCGGAGTTTTTTATTTTTTTTTTTTGGCTTGTTTTCCTTTAAAATAATTGTATTTCTAGTATGACAGAATAACATTTTTGAGGTGTTTCTTGTCCCAGATTTGGCTGAAAGTTGGAAATCTGAAGGTATAAGAAATCCAAAGTATAATTTCACCTGAACTTCAAAGTATGTTGAACAGTGATTGAAAATGCTATAGAACAGAGAAACAATTTTAAGACAAGATATAAACTGTGCTGCCCTAATTAATCTCAACTTGAATTTTTTTTTGTCTAAAATAAGACCGTCAGCCACCTGCCATTTTCCAGTTAATAGAGAATATTCCCTTATTTGGCCTTAGGCCTATTGCCTAATAGGCTATAGATATTCAAAAATGTTCTGTTCTCATTGGTTGACTTTGTATTTTTATCCAGGTGGCTGATAGTCAGCATTGTTCTTTTTTTTCCTTTACAAACTGATGCACTTGGCTGTTTCTCTAACCTTGGACAAGGAATATACATGTGATACCAAATGGCATTAATAGAGTACATTTATTTCCAAAACATTCTAGTTTGTTCAGTGTTAAGCAAAACTAACTCTGTACACAGCGTGCATTTTCCACATTACAAATCAGGTGATAAATTTATTAGCAAACTGAGCACATTTCTTGTCACACTAGCTCCAATCAGATTGAAACTGCTTGAAGTCATTTATGAAATTCATGAAAGGAAGTAATTTCTACTCAAAAGTGTAAGTGGGTCTTTGCCAATAGCATTGTATATTTGACATTGTGTTCTAATGATCTCAGTGATGCCTTCAAATACTGTCTTTTTATAATATTTTCAATAACCATAACAACTCTTGTTTTAACAATAGTTTTAACAATAGTTTACAACTATTGTCTACATCTTAAACACATTCTGTGTTAGTTTCACCTCGTTGTCTATAAATATTTTTCTATTAGATTAAATAGTAATCCTTATTTCTAGATTGTACCATTGTTGTATTTTTGTTCTCCTTTCAGGTCTTATTTGTATTTATCTCGTGTTTAGGCTATTTATAGCTTTCATATCTAGCTTTTATTTACATTAGTCGATCCCTACACTATCTTGACTTTTAAAAGCTCTTTTCTATATCTTGCAAATAATACAGATGCTTGGAAATGGATGTAGAATTCCAGTTGTGGTTATATCAGTCTTTTGAGAATGAAAAAATACAAGGGTTGCTCTGGCAGTAATGCCTCTTAGTTTATGGTCTTCGGCCATGACATCAGAGGCAAACAGTGTTCTGGTAGTAGAGGCTGAAACTTCTTGCCATTATTCCATTACACTTCATCACTGTGCAATAGGTGGCAGCAGAGGGGCTCTCTGACAAAATGGCATCTGACATGGAAATGCTTATGAAGCAAAGATGTGGAATTGAATTCCTTCATGCAAAATAGTGGCACCCGTTGACATTCATTGATGCTAGCTGAATATTTGTGGGAGACCAAGCAGTGAATGTCAGCAGAGTGAAGCAGTGGGTGGTGGATTTCTGCAATGGTAACAGCAGTCAGCTCGACTGGTGCATATTTTTATGAGCGCGACATGGAGGCTGTTGTTAATTGCTGGTGAAAATGCATAGCAAATGGTGGTGACTGTGCTGAAAAATGGTGTTGTGTAGCTATGAATTGCCTCTGTCAAATAGTGTTATTGTGCTTTTAGTAGTTGTTATGGATTCCATGGAAATAAATAGGAGGTATCGCTTTCAGAGTGACCTACCTATTGAACCTAAAACTAGGCCATCCTGGTTTGCTATTGCTAGGAGCTATTGTCATACCAGCCTGAAGGTCAGGTGCTTTTACACTGTACAGGTAGGGAACCTAAATCACTAGTCACAGGGATTTCTGCAGCCTTACTCACCTTTATAGAAGAGCAAAAAGTGAGTAATTGCCGTCATGCTATGGCTGTTTTATGTGGCTGTTTGATCTTCACTGCTATCTATCAATAATAACAGGTTTCTGTAATTTCTTGGTTATTGCTTATTCCTTTTTATTTTCAGGCCAGTGGTCAAAGTCTAAAATTAAAAAAACTTCAAATCAAAGGAAAAAAAGGTAACGAACAAAAGAGAGGCAGGAAATTACCAGGAGACACAGAAGATGAAGACGCTGCAACTGCAAGCACCTCATTAAAAAGAGGGAAAACAGACCCCAAGAAAAGGAAAATTGATGAAAGTATTTCTGTAAGCCAAGGAAAGCAAGAAAATTTCACTGCTGTAAAGAAACCTAGAAGAGATGACTCCAAGGACCTGGCTGTATGCAGGTACAATCTGCCTACTCATAAAGCACCTAATTCTAAACTTCAGTGTGTGTTGTAGAAGCAGGTTGTGCCTCATTACATAACTGTGTTTTCAGGAGCATGAACCCTCTTCTCTATTCTGCATCTCCACAGGGGTTCTGGTGATTTGACTGTGATTTTAAAAGATTTTGTGTGCTTGCAGGGAGTAATTGGCAATGTAAAGTACTTAATCACGGAGTGCGGTATGTGATTTGTACTCCTGCATACCCTTCCAAGAGTAGAAAAATCCCTGAGAGCTGTGATATTGACAGCTTTCTTAAGTGTAGAGAAGGTAGGTGTTGCATTGCAGATGGTAATGCGAAAGCACCGTCTTCTGTAGTGTCTTTGTGTCTTTTGGAAAGCTAGTGTCAGCACCTGTTTTACTAGTTTGCAGATTGTTATATTTTAGTGCAACTTCAGTACTTCAAACGTCATCTTGCCGAAGTATCTGGAGAGAGCTAAGTGCTACTTTGAATCGTCCGTTTTCCGTCTTTGCTGAGACTGTTTTCTGTCTTACAGAGGGGACAGATTTTATAAGGGTGAATAAGTTCACAATACGTGAGGAAATTAGGGAACAGTGAACAACTTTCCTGATCGTGCAAAGCCTAAAATTACTGATTTTAATCCTTGTTTTATTCAGCATGATTCTTTCCGAATTGGAAACTCATGAAGACGCTTGGCCTTTCTTACTTCCTGTAAACTTGAAACTTGTTCCTGGTTATAAGAAAGTTATTAAAAAACCTATGGACTTTTCCACTATTAGAGACAAGCTAACTAGTGGACAGTAAGTAAACTTATTGTTAATTTTACTTACCCTGAGATTTGAATGCTCCCTACGTGCTTATTGGTAGACTTGAGAATTGTACTGCATTTCTTTTTAACAATTCCTTTGCATACTGGAACACGATTTTTGGGATAAGAGAAAGAATAAAGACAGCATTATGGGATTAATCCAGACAGCCCTTACATACCTTATTGTTCCTCTTCTGTGTAAATGAAGCTATACTAAATACTTCCTCTGTAAGGACTTAAGGCCAAGAAAAGAATAAGTGGAAAATACCATTACTATTTTAACCAGAAAAATGTTGAAGGGAAAAGGGAAG
>VXAB01003185.1:228166-304110 GCA_013399175.1 Odontophorus gujanensis | reverse complement strand
TAGGGTTAGGGTTTTTGGGGGGGAATGTTGTCCAGTTCAGGCTTGAAATTCTATCTTGAATTCTGTTTACGAAAGTAACCAAAAAAACAATGAAAAAGAATTTGCTTATGCTAAGATTTATTTTCCTGAAAATATTAAAATTAGATAACTTTGAGTTTGTTCATCAAACATTCACTACCTGTTCTGTAACTGGTTGTAAATGCACTGATGTTAAGAAAGTTCTTTCCCCTTTGATTTTAACTGTACCAGAAATCATTCACCTTTTTCTTTTTTCAGGTACCCTAATGTTGAAGCATTTTCGCTAGATGTCAGGCTTGTTTTTGACAACTGTGAAACCTTTAATGAAGATGATTCTGACATAGGCAGGGCTGGCCACAACATGAGGAAATATTTTGAAAAAAAATGGACAGAGATTTTCAAATTGAGCTGAAGTTACCAGAACTCATTTTTCCCCTTAAATGAGGACTGATAAGACCAGCAATGTGAACATGAAAGTGCAAGGCACCTGCATAACTGATGACTTTTTTTTTTCCTTAGAAGTATCACAGAAGAGTGATATTAGTTCTAAAGGCTTCACTCCTACAGCAGCCATGGCCCCTTGGTTCTTGGTTTGTATGTTTTAACAAACTAATTTAGGTAGAACAGGGAAGCACACCCAAAGAATTTCAAAGAAAGGGGTGTTATAGTGCAATAGCAATTTAAAATATATCAAAACGCACTGAATATTCAACCACCAGAGCTCTACTCGGGAAAATGGTTCTTTTCCCTTCCAATAAATATCTATTTTTCATTTGGTTACTTTGTAGTTTATTTTTTAGTGAATGTATTTAATTTTATGAATTATTTATGATTATACAGCATCCAGAATCTTCGTTTTCTGTGAAAAGGAAGAATTAGAAAATTGCTTTAAATCTTGAAAATACAACAAGGAATGTTTTAAAATGTAAAACAAAGCCAAGTAAAACTGTTTACACTGATGTGCTGTAAAAGCACTAAAAATAAACTTTACTGTAGAGTTACAAGTACATTTATATATATGTTGCTGCATCACTTGTGTAGTTAAATTGTATTTCAAGACAGTGAAGAAAAATTGAGACATGTATATACTGTTCATTATTGTTTATATTAAGTCTTGTTTTAAATATGTATGATGTGTACATATTGTTTGCAGATATTATTGTTTATGCCTTAGGAGAACAGTAGCATTTTATTTTAGTCTTAAGGTAATTATAGCTATATGGCTTGTACAGTAATTATCCTCTACCAACACTGTGGAGTCTCCTTAATCTTGGTAGTGCCTGCCTTTAAAAACAGGGTGTAGGGGATATTAGTTTTCCATTTTTCTATTTTGTTACATAATTTCAAGCCACCACAGCCTCAATTTCAAATAAAATCATTTGTATCCACATGGAATAAAATCCTGACAATTTCCTAGCACACACAGTATTTTTTCATAGAAACATTTTCCTCCATTTGCCTTGCCACAGAAATGACAAAAAAAAAAAAAAAAAAAAAAAAAAGAAAAAAAGGAAAAAAAAGACATTTGTAACCACTGTGTTTTATCTACTGTGTGTTGTGGTGGCCTGTTGGGGCAGATAGAGGTGGGGGGAGGGGGGGTTGGTTTTGTTTATTTTATTTTATTTTATTATTTTATTTTGTACTAATGTAAAAGTACTTGAAGTTTTATTTAAAAGAAATGTTGTGGAAAGGTAGCTTTTTTTTTTTTTTTAGGAGTGTTATTTTTCACTAGTATGTGTGGCACGGATACAATAAAAGACTGTTTTGCAAACCAGATTTTCTTGGCAATTTTAATACTTGAGCTCTTGTGTGTACAGGAATATTTTTAATAATACCTTGCACTTAAAAGTTCTTAGGATGCATCAAATTCTCCTGGCCTTTTTACTGGTACCTCCAAGCAATTGCCAAGCAATCAGAGGAGCACTTGAGTCACCTTCTTGAATGAGTGGAGATAACATTGGTTAAAGCTTTAAGCGTGTAGCGACTTTGCTTCCCAGTACTTATGTTAACTTTACAACAGTAATGTGAATAGATACCGTATGTAGTTTTACTTAAAACTGATGACCATATATGTTATGGTTTGTTTTTGTTAGCTCTTTTTCTCTGTAGAAGGACACTGGTTGTTAACCATTGCCCTTACTAAAGAAAATAGATTTATAGATGCATAAACATAACTTCCTGACTAGTAAATATCTTTTTTCTTTTAAAATTGGACTGCTGTGTTTGAGGCTCAGTCTTGTTTTATATACCCCCTTGCCATTATATTTCCTCCCTCAGCTGACTAACAGTAAGTGCCTGTTTTTTAACAGTTTTTAATATGTTCTGTTGCTCTCTCCAGAACACATCATTGAATGTTATTTTAAGACTTTCCAGAAGAACTGGTGTAACCTGGAATACAAGAATCATGTGTGGATGTCAGGCAGCTCTTTATTCTAACATTAGCTCCACTGACTGCTTAATAGCTTTTAACCTCTTTGTCATGTTTCTGAATGTTTCAGTAAAAAGCTTTGCTGATACATTCCATAGATATGGAGAGTAATCCGTGTTCTCGGCATGTAACAGTAGGCTTGTGTGTTTTAAAATATGTAGATTGCTGGCAAAAGCATGACTTTGATGTAAGACAGTTGTTTTTATTTTCTCGGATTCTGTACTTTATCCCCCCACAAGTAGATCTAATTAGTTGTCTGAAAAGTCAGAACAGCATTAACATCCACGTTACACACACAGCTGCATTTTTCAGGCTGTGTCCTGATTAGCTGTGCAGCTGGTAAAGTTGAGGAGCTAGTGGGACATGCTTCACCTCTCTTAACTTTGGTACATTACCAGTGTATTGCTTTACTCACTGGTGGAGTGTTTTCATTCGTTTCAGTAAAATGAAATTTTCAGAAATTATTATATTTGAAAAGTGAGCCTGAAATGTAAACACACCATCATCAATCTTTGTAGAAAAGAGTGGGATTTATTTAACTGCTGGAAAAATGTGCTTAGTTTTTCTTAATCGCTAACCTTTTGTCCTGTTAGTGTTCCCATCCCTCAGTTTTCTTAGAGGAAAAGTCCAGTGTGCTTACTTCCTTTCTGAACAAGGTAAGCTGATATTAATTTGCAGAGTTCACTGACAAACTTCTGAACGTTTGAAATCGCATTTGTGGTGGTGAGCGAGGAGTTCTCTGTTCACTGCTTCGTGTTCTCTTTGTCTCTTTTTATCTCTTTGAAACAGATGGCACAAAGTCACCTGGAAATCAGAAAATGTAGTTGTCTTTGTCCAAAGACATATTTTGTCAGGGGTCTGAACTGCACAACTTTTTATATGATTTATGTTGTTTCAAAATGACATTTGGTTATCTGAGCACCTCTACGCTTCTGTGAATGGGCACAGAAATCCGAAGAACAGTAATATTGTATGAAATGCTAAACTTGTGATCGAGAGGACCTCGTTTACTCAGCGCACATCGTATTGTCCCCAGAAGCTTTTGGTTTCCCACAGCATGCCTGCAGACTGAGGACTGAAATGTGGGGCAGCCCAATCAGGCTGTTGGTTGTTGTGACTGCTGTAGCACTCCCCTGTAAGCAGGTTCTTTTATAGCCGGTATGTACACTCAAGAAAATGAACGGTATCTTTAACGATGGTAATTCTCATTGCCTGTACTGCCCAAACTGAGCAGGGTTAGTGGAACTGAGCTCAATTTCCAGGTAAGCTGTCGGAGCAGTGAGTAATTTCTTATTTCCCAGCTGTAAAGAACGGACCTGTTTAAAAGCACGGCATCACGAGCAGCTGTTCCTCTCATCAGCAAGAACGTCGCCCAGCTGGCAAAAATAAACGGTCCGCGTTTGCTCGGAGCTCCCTGACCTCACCGGAGCGGCCCGGGCGGGGCCAGCCCTGGGGAGCCGTGCGGGGCTCGCAGCGCAGCTCTGCTTCTGCCGGGCCGCCCTGAGAAAGCGTCCGTGGGAGCGGCAGCGGCTCCGCGCGTGCTCGTGCTGAGGCGCGGCCCTGCCCGGCTCCGGGCCGCCTCCCGCCCGTGCTCGCGCCCGCTGTGCGCAGACAAGTGCCGGCCCGGCGGGACCCGCGTGAGCGCGGGACGTGCTCCACGGTTAAATGGTGGCAGTGCAACGCGCGTCGAGCGTTGGGAAACGTGCAGACGAAACGGGGCAGAAAAGACACCGCCATCTGCAGCGCTCCGTCAGGGGAAGGGCGCGCGCTCCGTGCGTGGGGCCGGGGGGGCGGGGCCGGGCGCGTGCGCGTGCGCGAGGCCGCCGGCAGCGGCTCCGGTGAGGGCCGTGTGTGGCGGCCTGCGTTCAGCCGCCATTTATTCTATTTTAATTTATTTTATTTTAGTTTATTTTGAGAGAGCGAGGTGAGGGAGCTGAAGCGGGGTGCCGCCCTCGGAGCTGGCGGCGGTGGTACGGTCCGTTCCCGGCGGGCCCTCTGCAGGCGCTGCTGTCCCCGCGGCCTCCGAGGCCGAGTGCTGCCGTCCGTGCGGAGCGGCTGCGGGGCCCTCCCAGCGCTGCCCTGAACCCGTCCGTGGAGAAACAAGTGAGTGCCGGCCCGGCCCTGCTGCTGCTCCGCTGTACGGAGCTTTGTCTGCAGCCATCTGCCGGTGCCGTGAGGGTTAAAGAGGGAGGTGCTGGGGAAGCTGGTGCCGTGAGTAGCGCTGCAGCTTTTGCCCACGAGAATCAACGTGCAGCTGTAGGCGCTTCCTTTTCGCCTGGATGCTTGGCCGTGATGCGTAGCGTGAGGGAACTGGTTGCGATGTACTCTGGGGGGGCTTTCCCTGACCTCGGCTGCATGGCACGCTTGCCTGATGTTGGTATCTGTGTGGTACGATGGTCCCACAGCCTCAGCACCTGGAGAATGCTCACGGAGTTCCTCTTGGAAAACTAAATGCAATTTCAGGGGCAGTTCAAATTCCGTTTAGCAACCTTAAGTAATATTTTGACATCCAGTGCTAATCACGCGTAGAAAGAGATTTTTGTTTTATATGTAGCAAGTAGTTTATAGGTTAATAGCTTGGTGACTGGATTCTGCAGTGCGTAATTCATTATGTTTTGTGTGTGTGCAACTGTGAACAAATTTGAACAGCAAACATTAGTATAAACAAAAGTACTGGAACAAGGCAGAATCAAATAGTTTTATGTGAGCTTCAGTGTTGTATTGCAAACTTGCAAGCTGACTTAAATAAAAGTTAGAACATGCTTTACTGTAACCAAGTCAAAATCTCCTCGTTTCCATATTTTTTTCTTTGCTTCAGGTTGAGGATAGAACAATACTGAAATGAAAAATTAGCCTCTACAAGTCAGTTATTCTGTATGTTAGTAAGGTACTATGTCTGTGTCGTGTACAAAGGAGAGATGTCTGTTTTAACTTCAGGTTTTCTTTTTTTTTTTTTTTTGGGCAGTAGATTAAATGGCGACATTAATTAGCACTTTAACAGATCACAGTGATGATGTCAACTGTTGCGCCTTCTCATCGTCATACTTGGCTACTTGTTCCATGGACAAATCCATTCGTATTTACTCTTTAAATGGCTTCATTGAGCTGCCATACTCACCTTTGAAAGGTCATACATACGCTGTCCACTGCTGCTGCTTTTCTCCATCAGGACGCGCTTTAGCTTCGTGTTCAACAGATGGCGCTACCATCATTTGGGACACTGGCGATGGTCGGATGCTGGCAGTGCTAGGGCAGCCCACTGGCAGTCCGGTCAGAGTCTGCCGTTTTTCTCCGGAGTCCACGTATCTGGTGTCAGGTGCAGCTGATGGAAGCATTGTTCTTTGGAACGTGAACTCGATGAAACTCCACAGGTGAGTGGCAACGTTTTTTTCACAATGTTGTTTACTGTTATGGAAATAGGGTCTATTACAAGTGCTGCTCTGTTAGTATGCTGTACTGTGTACAGACTTGCAGATCTTACACTTCTGGTTTGTGTGACAAAAAATAAAGTAAGAGTTTAGAAGAACAAAGGGTTATAAATAGGAGAAGTGCTGAGTGTTAGTGTTTCTTTTTAACGTGAAGCAGTACAGACTCAAGAAGCTTTATTATTTTATCTTTCATTTAATCTCGTGTTTGTTTGGTTTTAATGTACTGGTTTAACATGAAATCAGGATGCATTGCATATTATAAACATCTTGTTTCTGAACTGTCAACAAACTATGGTGTGTTGGTCAGCGGGGCCTGGCTGTTTGTGTGCTTTATATTGCATGTACTGTAACGCTGTAATGCCATGGAAAGTGTAGCAATTGCAGCAGAGTAGCAAAGTCCTAGGCCGTGGGCACAGAATCAAAGGAAAGATGCTGCTTACCTTCAGAAGGCCTCAGGTATGTGGGGATGTCCAGCGAGATTCCCTTACCTCCACTGCCAACCCATACATGAGACCATAGAATTTGTCAGAGTATTTTGTCTTTCAAAGTGTGAGTCCGAACAAATTGTCTTTAGTTTGAATCTTACTTTATCACTCAACTGAAATGCTTTTACCTTGTGGTGTCGTCTCTTGTTTTTCCTCAAAGAGCAGGTCTTGGATCCTACAGCCATGCTTTTTGTGCATCTCATCGCAATTGCACAGTTTCTCTGTCCTCTGTAATCAAGTTCTGAAATAGAGAAGTTAGTACAGTTTGGTTTATTCTATCAGATTGCATTTGAGAGATTAGCTCTTCAGAACATTGCTTCTAAAATCAGTTATCGTATACTGTTACTTTTCAGATCTGGAAACGTTAAAGATGGTTCTTTGGTGGCCTGTGCATTTTCTCCGAGTGGAAATTTCTTTGTCACTGGATCATCATGCGGTGATTTGACTGTTTGGGATGATAAAATGAGATGTCTGTGTAATGAAAAAGCACATGATCTTGGCGTTACCTGCTGTGATATTTCTTCACATCCAGTTTGTGGTTAGTTACTTGACTCTCCAGGGGAGGAACATGCATGGTTTTTTTGTTTTTGTTTGTGGTTTTTTTCCATAAGTGCTCAGGAGGCAAGTGACACTGGGAAGAGCTGAAATTTCTCCATATCCTTGAATACTCTTAAGTAGTGGTGAGGTTGATGATGAGGAATATGCCGGGTCCACAAACAACAAGGTGATTAGCGTGTTTATGATAGCTTTAAGTAGCTAATTATTCTACCTGGGTCTTGGAACATGTTGGGGCAGCATCTGTAAGTGAGGCCTATCTCCTGGGTCTAAGAATGATGGTAGAAGGTGCAGTACTTGATTACCATTTCTACTTAACTCTTACTGTGCATCCCCAAGGAATAGAACTGGATTAAAGCAGTGCAAAGGACTGTAAATATAATAAGCAGGATGGTGAAGTCTTGGGGAGAGGTGAGCCCACAGTCTTATGAGGTTTGCTAAGATGTAATAATAAAAGCAGCTTATGCTAAAAAATTATAGTGAACCTTAGTGGAAAAAAGCAGTGTGTTCTCCTTCTGAGGTACTTGGTATGTACAGCACTGTAATGCCTGTTAATGGCTGGTAGCATATAAAATGTGTACAACTCTTTTGCGCTGTGAAAGAATTCTCATTCTGACTGTTTTACCAAGAAATGTGTTTCTACAACATTATAGCTAAGGCATGCTCCTCATCTCTTGATGAGACCCAGATCTTACACAAAATCCTGGGAAAATGAGGCACTTTCATATTTAGCAGATCTGTGGCAAATCCTAAGATCAGCCATGGCCACAGTAGCTCTCATGGCTCCTGTAAACTGCTAACAGCTCTGTGTACGTGAGGATTTTATTGCAATAATGAGATGAAAGTGAGAACACAGGAAAACAAGAGATGAAACCTTAGGGGTAATTTGATAAGGTGCTTAACTGTAACTGTTTTGACATGTCCAGTGACTACAGAACTGGAAATATCGTTCTTATTTAAGTTTTACATATTATATTATACTTAGGTTATTATGCAAACAGCTTTTACAGTTTTCTAATTTTCAGCCTTAAACCTGGGGATTGCTGTAAGAGTTTTAAGAGTCGATACTTGCAGAGGTAATACTGCTTAAGGATTGTCACACGCCTGTGTCAGGCTGGTATGTCAGCCCACTAGAGTAGGAGAGCAGGAAGAATTTGGCTGCGAATAAAAGAAAATGAAACAACACATGGGACATGATCTTAGTTGGAAATGTTTACATCCTTGAATAGAAAGAGGGAAAGCTACAAAACTATTGCTACTACTGTATGTCATCTTTGATAACTAATACTTGAACTGCAGTCCTGAAACATATGTTTCTAGACAGGAAAAGGTAAACACTGAAAATGATGAAAGTAGTTTGCCACATTCTCAAGATTTGTACATGTGTAAATGATTTTAAAATTTGGTTATTTCCACTTCTTCTACAGTCCAATAGTTCTCATTTGCAGTGGAGGAATGACCGCAGATTATGGGTTAAAAGGCAATATTACTACACTTGGCAGGTAGAAGAATCAAGTGCTTACCGTCCAGAAAACTTTGCGTATGAGCACAGTGGTACAATTCTGAGCTTCATCTGTTCGTTCAGGAAGCAATATAGTGGTAATACATATTCCTTATTTGCAGATATTTTTAAAACTTCTGCAATTATTTCTATCAACGTTTTTTTAAAGTAGTTCTGAGATTAAGGAGATTGACCAAATTGTACTGAAAGAATGGTGATGGAATGTACTGATATGCTATTATTTTTTGTGCTTAAAACTTTCCCATTAATGGTTTTTTATTTTATCAGATGGTGAGCGTGCATCCAGATACTTCCAGATGGCTTCTTGTGGTCAAGATAATAAGATCAAAGTCTGGTTTATTTTGTTTGGAGACTTCTTAGGTGTGTATAGTGACGCTTCTTCATATTTAAGTGTCTTAACTCTTTAATGACAACTTACATCTAAGATAAAATTTATATTGCAAACCAAATTGGAAGTGTTCTTTTAATTGATTTACTAGAAAGCAGCTAATGCATACTGTAGTTTGTGAGATTGGACCCTGTAGCTTTTTATTTAGTGATGTCTTTAGCAATAATAGTAAAGATAAAAAAAAAAATTCCCTGTTCTCTTAATATGGTGGTAATTATTTGCTTTTAATTATCATTTTCATTTTCTGTTAATGAGTATCCTACACTTACCTTTGGGCACATTGATAGTTTGAAACCTCTTGATCTGCTAGGCCAGGGAGAGTTTTCCTTTCACCTTTCAGTACATTTTGGCCTTTTGAACAAGAGCTGGAGGAATGAAAGCAGTGTGGCCACTGGGGCAGGGGAGCCCATGGACCCACATCCTGGGAGAAGGGGAAGGGGAAAAGGCAAGGAGAGGGGCCTGGAAACACAACAGCGTCAGCAAACCAAGGGGAAAAAAATCATGTACTAAATATGCTATGGGGATGCAAGATAACACAATGTAATACAATATAATTGGAATTGAGGCTAATAAATAAAATGAGAGAGAGAGTGTGTCCAAAGCCAAAGGGCTCATTCTAATGCTGAAGGCCGACAGCTAGGGAGAGCATACTGCAGAGCCAAGCAGTAACAGGAAGTTCATCTTGTGATATACAAACAGTTTTATCTTTCCCTGTGAACGGAAAATGGAAACAACCGTGAAAATCTTCTGGGAGAAATAGTTCTTCTCTTCTGAGAACCAGGTACCTGGAACCATGGACTACTGGAGCATTAACTCTTTAACTCCTAGTGCTCTACGTGATGTTAAGATGTGGAATGCCAATGTCAAAAATTGTAAAACCATGGGAACGTGTGACTGCTGTGTCAGACCAGGCATGTGCCCAGAATTGTCTCCTGTGGGAATTTTTGTCATTTCTTACATAGAAGTCTGTAAGAATGAATACTGTATGTACAGATACTCAATTATCTAAAATTTTGTTAGACAGACTGTGAAGTGAAGTGGTCGTGGAAGTTAAAATTATGTTATCACTGTGATCCATTGTCCCTTTTTCTGTAGGCAGGAGGTCACAGAGTCAGGTATTTGAGGCAGCTTTATGCCCCGAAATCACATTTGGCTTAATACCTCATCAAATATATCAATTTGCAGTAATTTACTTTTTGTATTTTTAGGTGGTGAATTGAGATATAAATGCACATTGAGTGGACATTCTGCCCCAGTTCTGGCTTGTGCATTTTCTTATGATGGGCAGATGTTAGTTTCAGGGTAAGCAGTATCTTACACTTGTTGAAATTTCAGATGGCTGTTCAGTGCACACTGAAGTATTGTACAACAGAAAATTTAATTGAGTTGCAGAGTTCAAGATATATTTGAACTGCAGAATAGTTCTCTGCCTTCAAGAATTAATGAATCGTCTTTCCAGTTTGTTTGTGTCTGGTGGGGATTGAGTTTGAAGTCTAGGACTTTGCAAGCTCTGTTATCTGTGTATTGCAATGAGATTCATTGTTTCTGGGCTTTTTTGGACATTTATATGGCCTTCATTTAATTTTTACTAAGTTACAATTCTTCCTTAAGTTTGCTTTGCAAATAAAAAGATTTTAGAAATCAGAAGTGCTGAGAGTAGTTAATGGATAGCCAGATTCTGTGCATGGTGCACGGAAATACCTGCACTACAGATACTGCTTGCAAAGACCTATTTGTACCTCGTGGGGAGCCATGGAACTCGGGGCCAGTTTGCATGAAGCCTCCCTCTGCTTCAGAAATTATGGAAGTGCAGACTCTGGGATTTTATTCATTGATTTAAAAATTTGCTGCAGGTATACAGCTAATGAGTGTCCTTGTCTTAAGGTGGAAGTAGGTGGAGCTTTGCTTTCCACAAAGCTCTGTTATGGTGAGTTCTGTTGAGAGTTCTGTGTGTTTTACTTGTGGGAAAGTTGGGGTTTTTGTGTTTTGTTGTTGTTTTTATCCCCTTTTAATTAGGAATAGTTTGATTCCTTGTTCCCCTATGTGCAATTTTAATGTCAGCGTGTTTGCTTTTTTTCTTTTTTTTAAAGGTCTGTGGACAAGTGTGTCATAATATATGAGACTGTAAGTATGATGTAGTTGTAGGGTTATTTACGATGGTTCATTTGGTCGTTGTCTTGAGATATTAGCACTGCTTCTGCAGTGTCCCGTCGAGGAAAGGATATATGGAATAGGAACTCTGAAACCCTTTCTTTTTATTTTTTTAATCTTCAGTAAGTGTAGCTTGAGGTAAAATACCTCCTGGGAATCAGTCAATCTCTCATTCTTAATTTACATTTATTTGAGTGTTTTGTTATTTGATTTCTTTACACTGCTCTATATGACAGTATTATTCAGTGAATCCTTTGCTTGTATGATCTTCTTATTGATGCAGAAGGAGTTCTGCTAATCTTAAATTTCATCCTAGCATTCACAGCAAGAGGAATGAATGGGACCTTCTGGCATAAAACAGGGATAGTGATCACAGAAATCCTTTAGTAATTGTATGTAAACACACATTGAATAGAAACATAATAAATAATTTGAGACAAAAATTACATTAAATACAGTGACCTTTCTTTAAAAGCATCCTCTTTGGGTGTTTGTGTAAGACTGTTTTTACATCCTTTGAGGTTCACCTAGCAGTGGTATTTACCTTTACTATTTTGTCACATTGAAAATAGCGATTTTGCTGAAAATGACAGATGAACAAGTTCTTAGCATCTCTGCACTTACAGTTGTATTGATACAATTTTTCAATTGGGGTTGCATGTTTCTCACCAAAATCACTAACCTGATGCCTTCAGTTTTGGCCTCGTATCTGTTTGTCAGATTTTTAGCCTGAGATTTTTAACATATGGTACTGTTGCCATTATTAAGAGTGAGGGAGGTTAGGACAATAAATCTTCTTGGGAGAGAGACGTTTTGGCCTACAATAGGGCACTTTCCTCATGATGAGTAGTTGAAGAAAACTAGATCAGGTAGTGTCTGGGAACAGCTTTGCTCCTCATCTTTTAATTCTGTCTGTACCTGCCAAAGAAATACTACCTTTAATCATAAGGAAAGTCTATCAAATCATATGTTAAAACTGAGGAAATTCAGGGACTGCTTTTTAGTAGCATCTAGTATACAAATACATGAACCTCTGATGTAATCCTTGACCAATTGTTAAAGATTATAGTACGAAGTCTGTTTGAATTTCAGTTATCACTTCAGTTTCACTTCAGGTCCTTTTTAATCCTAGATTTGTAGAAGAAATGTTTTTATCCACACACTCAGCCAACATGGGTATAATTAATTCAAATGATATTTCTGCTGTTATTCCAGTGGATTGAATAGAGGGCCTCACATAGGAGAGCCGAGATACATATCTGACTTTGCTGCCGATCAGCTTAGGCAAGGTCATACACCTTCTCAGAAGGTAACTGTCATATTCAAAGAAGAAAATTATTACTCATCTTTAGAAGTGTGTGTACAAATGAGTGAATTCTTGCTGTACTCTTTATGATTTAAATGCACAAATATTCCTTTTTGCAGAACACTGGCAGTATCCTTCATACTTTGTCTCGGCATACCAGGTATGATTTCAGTGTGATGATTCTGTTTTACTATTAATAAAGAAAAGAAATTCCTTCAATTTCCTGTCAATTTTCACATTTTTAGATATGTTACAACTTGTGCTTTTGCACCACGTAGTCTCTTACTTGCCACGGGGTCAATGGATAAAACTGTGCACGTATGGCAATTGGACAATAAGCAGCCCTGTGCAGGTCAGTGCTTGAAGTATTTTTAGCCTGTTCTTTATGCAACAAGTATTCTCTATTAAAAAAAGAAAAACAGACAACTTTATAATGATATGAGAAGAATATTAGCTTCCTTCATTTTTCTGATATTTTCCATTTCTTACTTTCTGGGTAGCATTTAAGATGTGAGCATTAACTCCCAGAGCATTGAAATACTGATTTCAAAGACATATTTGGCAGAATTTAAAGAGAAAATGTGCCAATTGAAAGCACAATTGTCAACAAGAAATATAACTTTCCCGTTGCCATAGAAGGAAGCACATAACTAATGTTACAAAATATAGAAGCACCTGAAGTATGTGGAATAAAAATAAATGGATCTTTGTTCAAAGCACAAGAATTGAGTCTGGAATTTGGTCTGCTTTTAGAAGGAGATACGATATTTGGTTTTAGTGTCTGCTGACACTTCAGTCTCTAGTTCAGTTCTGACAGTTGTCAGCCCCTGAGAGGTTACATTCCTCTAAACATTGAAAATCGATAAAGACAAACCCAAATGACTGTCCCCAATATGAAGGAATGTTTGATGAGTATTGCTTTTATCAGATGTTAGGGATTGTGGAATAGTGAGAGCATTTGAAAAATGCTCATTGCTTCTGTAGTTCTTACTGGTTGGGTTTGCCTTTTCGTTTTTCATTGTTTTGTTTTATCTTTCCTTTCCAAAGGAAACACTATAGAAAATGACTCTAATCTTAGAACTGCTGAGAACTGGTCGGAGGATGATGTTTCGGCCTGGCTTTGTGCGCAAGGCTTAGCAGAACTTGTTGGGCTTTTCAAAGCAAATAACATCGATGGCAAAGAACTCGTGAATCTAACAAGAGAAAGTCTGACTAATGAATTAAAAATTGGTAAGATGCGGATGGATTAGAAGGGTGGACTTTTTGGTGGATGAGGAGTTGGTTGAAAAGTTACAGGCAGAGGGTTGTGGTCAATGGCTCTGTGTCCAGGTGGTAACAAGCCGTGTCCCCAGGGGGTCTGTCTTGGGTCCTGTACTCTTTAACTCTTGGTCAGTGACACAAGATTATGGGACCAAGTGCACCCTCTGCAGGTTTGCTGATGACACCAAGCTGAATGGTGCAGCTGGTAAAGCAGAAGGAAGGGATGCCATCCTTGATAAATTCAAAAGGTGGGTTCTTGTGAACCTGATGACATTCAACAGAGCAAAGTGCAAGGTTTTGCACCTGGGTTGAGGTAATCCCAGATATGTATACAAACTGAGAGAACTCCTTGAGAGTAGCCCTGCTGGGAAGAATAAATTTAGAGTCCTGGTTGATGAGAAACTTAACATGAGGCAGCAGTGTGTGCTCACAGCCCAGAAGGCCAACGCTGTCCTGGGTTCCATCAGAAGAGGGGTGGGAGAAGGGTGAGGGAGGTGACTGTCCCCCTCTGTTCTGGGTCTAAAGGCCCTCAGTGAATCCAAATTTAAGTTAGTAGTAGTAGTGCTATTTTGCCATAACTAAGTGCCAGGCATTTATAAAACAAAATATGGAGTTCAGCAGTTCATTTTCTGTAATCAGAGGCGCTGAGGTGCTGCAAGTCTTAAGACCTCTTTCATGAAACAGGAGCATGCAGCAGTGAAGCATAATTTGCAGACATGGTATACACACTTCAGTGTAGTTGATGTTATGAGGGGTGGTGGAAACACTTGTGCACTCGTATTGCACTGTTATATTTATATTCTAGTTTAAAGGGAGGAACACTCCCGATCCTCCCACTCCATCACTATTTTAGCTACACTTAGCTTTGCACATACAGCAGTGCATGTGATCCTATTTTGCATCAACTAAAATGCAGTTTTGCCCAGTAGCTGTGGCTTTGCTGCAACACTGTGCTTGGATTTGTTTTGCCATTTGCTTTGATTCCTCCACAGAACTGTTACTATCTGTTGGGATTGGCGTGCTGCAGTTAACTGCTTGTTGCACTGGGCAGGGGTCTGTGGTTAGGGTTAGGGTTCTGTGTGTTCTTCTCTGTGTTTGGTGGGGATGGGAGGATTGAGCTGTATCTCTGGCATGGCAGTAAATGCATGAACCAACCTCTCTGCCTGACATGATGGTGTTTTTCACTCTGTATTCCAATAACTTTTCAGAGTCTCTTGGCCTGCGCAGTAAAATCCTCCAGAAGATCAAAGAGCTGAGGGTGAAAACTGTCTCTGTTCCTGATGAATTCTTATGCCCTATAACACGGGAGCTCATGAAGGATCCTGTAATTGCAGCAGGTATGACTTGAGCAATGTTGAATAATGTGAATAGCTTAAGGGTAGAAATGGACATGGGAACATAAAAAATGGGACACATCTTTTCTACAGAGGATAAATGTTTTTTTAATGCTCTTTTTGTGCCTCTGCAACTATGTATTTAAATCCTAATTACAGAGTTGTCTTGGTAAATACACAATGCAATTGTGCATAAGGGAAACAACAGCAAAAAAACACAGGCTCATTACTAACTTTACACAACCGTATATATGGCACTTACTTAAAGAGTTGTAAAGGAGGTCAAATATCCCACTAGTTTTGTGGCTTTGTTCCTCTCTTTTGATGCTTTAAGAAAAAAAGATGCAATTAAAATGTTTTGTTGCTTATATATTAACAATATTGTATTTTTTAACGAGGGCTGCTCCAAAAGCAATGCCTCCTGTTTTGTTCTGTTGGCCTCGAACATAAGAGGATTATAACATAAGGATGGTGGTGGGATGGCAGCAGAGGCTGGACCGTCCCTCCAGTATTCTGTTGCATGTTGTTGCTGTGTGACAGATGGCAGCAGAGGGGCAGTCTGATCAAACAGTGTCTGACATGGAAGCGTTGACGAAACAAAGCTGTCATTCAATTCCTCCAGGTGGAAAAAATGGCACCCACTGACTTTTATCAATGCTTGCTGAATGTTTATGAGGCCCAGACAATGTCTGTGAGCACAGGGAAGCAGTGGGGATTGCATTTCAGCTGTGATGAGTGGGTCACCTCAGCTGGCAGAGATTTTTTTTACACGTGTGGCATGCAGGCTCTTGTTCGTTGCTAGCAAAAATGCACAGCCAGTGGTGTTGAAAAATGGTGTTGGTTTTTTTTTGTTTTTTTTTTTTTGTTTGTTTGTTTTTTTTAATCTGAGAATTTGCTCTATCAAGTAGTGCTGTTACGCTCTTAATAGCTATTGTAGCTTCTGTGGAAATAAATAGGAAGCATTACTTTTGGAGCAACATATTTGTATACCTGGCCCATCACAGTTCCTACTCACTCAATCAAGCTCAGGCAAGTCAAAGGTTGGCTCAAAAGAGGCTGAACACTTCCACATGTCCTGTGACATCCTCACCCCATTATTTACTGCAGGAACCATGTCCTGATCTCAGTACTGCTGTACAAACTGTTGCTGTAATACTTTTGACTCCATAATTTTTCTACATCTCAATTTTCTTATTTGGAAATACGCATTCCCATCTATCTCTTATGGATATAAAATATATAGTGTGTAATGCAAGCTCTGCTGATGGTTTCTTTGCAGATGGGTATTCCTATGAAAAGGAGGCAATGGAAAACTGGCTCAGCAGTAAGAGACGATCTAGTCCCATGACAAATCTTCCTCTCAACAGCCCTGTGCTTACACCCAATAGGACACTGAAAATGGCCATCAGCCGTTGGCTGGAGGCGCAGCAGCAGCAGAGTGGTGGAACCGCTTCGTTCTGAAGTTATGTACTAAAATGAAGGTAAATGCCATTGGATGTAGCTAGAGATATGTGTCAGAAACACCTGGGAAGAAAAACGTGCCTTTCTTCCCTGGTTGTCACTTTAATGTTTATGCTAGAAGAGCGTGTCCGTGGTCAGAAAAGCCTGAAAAAATTACTGTATGTTTTTTAAGTTATTTGTACTTTTACGCAGTGGTATTTCTGGGTAAGAAATCCAGCACACACACACCCAGAGTCACCACTTTTCAAACATACTTTCTTAACGCCTTCCTCTACATTTATAAGTCTCTGAGTCTTCGTTTTGCAAGGTGAGTCTCAAAGCATAGAATTTGTATTTTATTTCTGTTTCTTAATTAGAAGAAACATATTTCCCTGTTTCGCGTGAATGAATGTGCATTTGGAAGAGCTGGGAAAGAATTCTTCCTGAACTGTCAGTGACTGCATCTTATCACACAGCTGTAATAATAACTTTTATTTTGTATGGAAAAAATACAGTAGCTGTGCAAAAATAGAACTACAGGACAAGAATAATATAACTTGTACAAAATACCAAAGGAATAGTAAGCAATAAATAAGCTGAAGCATAGTAATGTGAACTCAGGAAAGGATTTATAAAAACGCATACCGCTGTTTACAACGTACATACACCACTGTACACACAAGACCTGAGAAGTGACAACCTCAGGTTGGCCACTCCCGCCCAACGGCAGTCAGAAATGTCACAGCATCTGTTTAGTTTCCAAATATTCTTGCTGCTATAAAACCTTATCTCCTCTGAAACAAACTCCACAGCTTCACCCTATAAAGTAACTGCACATGCGCTTTTCCTCCATCTTTCATCTGCATTCCGTTTCCTGGGTTTCCTCCCAAAATTCTTCCTAAACATTTCATTGCTGTACCTTTTCCATGGATAAACAGGCAATAGATAATTTTGCTTTAAAGTAAAGTAGCACCCAAAGGTGATTAGGTAAACTATATAAAGTGCAGTTCTCGTTAACATGCTGTATGTTGTGTTACTCAGTGCAATAACCAATATGGTCAAAGCCTTTCAATACACATGCAGATGTTACTGTTTATTTTACTTGGTTTCTCCTTCTTACTAAAAATAGATATATTTACATGTCAAAACATGGCTGCTTTGACTTGCCTCGTACGGAAATTTTGCTTCCTAAATGTACATCATGCTCCTCAAATTAGGTCCCACTAGAAAAGTGATAAAAGACTATCTTTGATTAAAAAAAATACATATACAGATCTGAAGAGTACGCAGCATCTATTTTCTTAACACTGTTTTGAAAAGTAAGCACTTAAGCGTTATAGAGGCACAGTTATTGTGTAAGTGATGAGATGCAGTACAACCAAAAGCCAAGATTAAAGCCCTATGGAGAAATTATATATATATATATATATATATTTCTTTCTGGGAGGT
The DNA here is from genome assembly GCA_013399175.1 of Odontophorus gujanensis. NCBI lineage: Eukaryota > Metazoa > Chordata > Aves > Galliformes > Odontophoridae > Odontophorus > Odontophorus gujanensis. The sequence continues at coordinate 286,346 of VXAB01003185.1, read as the reverse complement.
GAAGTCTAATGGAAAGAATTTCACTACTTGACGTCCTAGTTTGGTGGATTGCTTGACTGACTGATCCTAGTTGACTCTCCCTACACACATCTGCTATTCCAGTTACTGTGACTGTCCTGTGTTGGTATGAACAGCTTAAAGTGGTTGTATCCCACAAAGTACTGGTCAGCATGGGCTGAGTACACACACTCAGGAACAGCCATCCACTGCCCCACTGCAGAGGGAATATCCTATGGTGTTATAAGCAAAGTTTTACAACTGCATCATATACAAAGTAATATTTACACATTTGATTCAATGAATGATCGCTTTGGTTTTGTAGAGGTGATGTGGCTTAAGTGACCTTCCTTATTGATGTGAGATTGTTGTTTTGGTGGCACATCTGTGTATAAATGCAGAACCTGTTTTGGTGCTCTGCTGTCTTGACAGTGGGCAGGTGTTTGACACTTGAGCTCCTCGTGTACTTTAGCTTGCATACCATTCTGGTTGCTCTCTCCTGGGACAGTAACAGTAGAGGAAGTTTTAGTTTGAGAGTTTTTGACTGAGAACTGCTCGAAATTAGAAGACTGAATGCTCCCAGAAGAAACATTTGTTGATACTGCATCTGAGGCCTGAGAATGCCAAGAGCGACTGGATTGATTACTGTGCTGCTGAAACCTTGCCGTCTTATCCATGATTCCCATAAACGGCGTATTGCGAGGCCTGTGTTCAGCAGCAGCACCATGAACTTGGTTAACTTTGTTCTCCTTGAGTCGAACGTCTGGCCCTAGCCCCTTCATATCTGAAAAACTACTCACTGAAGTCAAGCTGCTGGTTGAGCTGGTAAGAATCATGCTGCTGGAAGGAGAGCTAGAAGAGACCGCACTGGGTACAGGACTTTGCTGCCTTGCTTCACTGAAATTCATTTGAAATGGGGCTGGTGATGGGTCAGGGGTTTTAGACTTCTTTGTGAAAGAGTGCTGTGAGATGAATTTGTCATTGCACAGCTCTGAACTCGCACCTGTGGGAACACTCCCGGCTGATAATGTGCTTGTCCCATCCACATGCTGAATGTTAGAGTGTCGGACTGGCAGAGGACTTTGGGAAAGATGCTGAAAAGGGGATTGTGTCTTCATCTTACATTGACTGCTTCCCAGTTTTGATCCAGGCTGAATGGAGCTCAGGTGCTGATTAGTTTTTACAATCTGTGCTTGCTTGGTTGGCTGCATGACCAAGCCTGGCTCTCTTAAATATTTATTTCCTGTTCTGCCTTGAGGGGACACAGGTCTCGCTTTGTGCTGAACACTGTCTTGAAGGTTTCTGGTGTATGATGAAGCAGCTGAGGAATGTTGCAGTCTCTGTGGAGAAGGAACAGACTCATCAGGGTGGGATAGTTCTTCCTCTCTTTCTTGAAGATGGAAGTTCGCATTCACACCTTGAGTAGCATCCTCCTCCTCCTCATTATCAGAGTTGTTAATTTGCTGTCCTGACTGTGGACACTGTTGCTTCTGTTGTTGTGTTCTCTGGAACTGCTTACATTCCTCCTCTACTCGTGCCAGGAGACGTTTAATTTCTTGATTGCTAGGACACAGCTTTGTGGCTTCATGTAAGTCAGCGAGAGCAGCAAGTAGCTTTCTGTGTGAAAAAGAGCCTGGAATTATTAATAAAAACCCGGGACAAGTTTGAGTTCCAGCACTGCCTACTAAGAAGTAATATCCAGGCTGTCTCATGAGCCCTTCAATGAGATTGTCACAGCACGTACTAGCTAAACTCTGCTCCCTGTCAACTTCCTATTCTGCTTTGCCCTGGCACCACTGACCCGAGCAGCATGGCTGCCTTGTGCCTGGAGGTGCCCGAGGCCATGGATGGGGCCAGGAGGGCAGCCAGAGCTGCTGGGGGCAGACAGACCCTGGCAGGAGTGGGGCTGGGGGGGCTGTGGAGTCCCTTCCACCCCAATATGGTTCTATGAAATAGGAATACATATCTTTAGCCAACAGGGTTAAGTAGTTCTGCAACTTAAAGAGACAGTTTCTCTTCTCTCCTGTTGTTACCCTGAACTGCTAATGATTCAATATATCCTGTCCTGTGTTCATACACCTGAGTATTCCTGGTGCTAAGCAATTCATAGCTGGAGTTTGGTGGTGCACCACTGACAAAACTCTGCCGAGTCACATGGTGTAGCAGTCCCACCCACTCTTGCATTTTAAATAACTCACTCTGCATCAGTTTATTTCTGTCTACTTTCTGGACTGCCCAATAATTACCTAAATGAGTATTCAATATTGCTTTTTGTGTTTGGTTGGTTGTAAGCAATAGAGAGACCTAATACATACGGAAACTGTGCCAAGAAAATGATTTTTTCTTTCTAAATTCCAACCACAACCAGTGGAAAAGAAAAGCAGTTACAGAAAGCATTACAAAGTTTAAAAAAAATGTACGTGGACTTAGGAAGAGAATCAACAGTACCTGCTGTTCCTTTTAGCTCTTGCTCGAGCATAATAGGCTTCGTAGGACTTGGGTTTCAAATCCAGAGCTTTGGTAGCAAACTCCTCAGCCATACCAAAGTCCTAACAATTTAAACAAATGTACTTATTATATATTGACAGTAACAGAAGGCCGTGTGCTCTTTATTCATAGTACCACTTCACAAAGTGCAGGTAGCTTATCCATGACAGAAAGTCATCTCTGTCAGTAAGGAAGATCAGCCACTTTCCTAAAGACCAGGAGCAACTGTATCTCAGTAACATTTTCTCTGAAGTCTTAACAGAAACTGACTCTGAAGTAGTTAAGAAGCAGTGTTACACAGTTATCTTCAATCCGTGTAAGTTAAACTGCTAGAGGAGACTGCATGTTTAACAAGGTTAAGTGACTCCCACAGATAAAAACACTCTGAAATGCACTCTGAAAAAAGAAAGAATAAAGACCTAGGAATTAGAGAAAAAAGAAAAAAAAACAGGAAGTGAGTTGTACCAGGACAGGGCTTTCTTGGATGAGGTGTGTGTCCATGTTAAAGAAAAACTGCAGTAAATGCAATATATCTGGTCTTAACAAGAACAAAAAATAGTTTCCCAAATACAATTAAACCAGAGGCCAGAATTTACAAAGCAGGACTGAAGGGGGCAGTGATGGCCACAGAAAGATGAAGCCAGACTAATTTTTAAAACACCCATGGCACAGCACAGGAAAAGTTTATCAAGACAAAACAACCACAAAACAACACATGAGAGTATATAAAAAGAACCTCCTCCTTTTCTCCTCTCTCACTGGTCACAGAGTCACTTTCAGCTGTGAGCGTGAGGCAACTGAAACACCCAATGTGATGGAGGGAGGTGGTGGCTGGAGACTGCAGCTCTAACAGAGAAAATAAAGGAATGGCACTGCCTTGCACAGTAGTGCCAGAACTGCCTACATAAATCCTCAGCATCCATGTTTAAATGCTCTCTGAGTTGAAATAGATGCCACGAACAACATGGAAGACCAGGGAATTAAGAAGTCAGAAGTCTGAAAAGAAAGAATTGTTAAGAGGTGTAATCATAAAATTGCTAGGTTTAGCTCTAATGGTCCTTCAGGTCCTTACCAGCTATGTGATACACTGCTGAAGGTACTAAAGGAACAACTGACACCTTCCACCAAGCTGTAGAAGCAGGCAGTTCTGCTGTCTGATCATGAATGCTGGTGGCAGCAGCAGCATTTTCCATTTACTCCTTTAGAAGTACCAAAAACACCCAGCAGCTTGTTATTCCAAAATGATGGTAACATAAGAACAGCTGTGATAGTTCCCCCCTTAGGAACCATCCCCATTTGTTCACACAACTAAGCCCCAAAACAGGACACACTGAAAAGAATTCTAATTTAGGAAAAAACACCCTCCAAAAACAACCGTGACCAGTGTTTGGACAATGTGCCAATGTTCACGAAGTGATCCAAATGCTCTGGAAGAGTCTGCACATCCTCCCTTTTTCTGCCTGTGGAGCTCATCGTGGTGATGAGCGGCAGCACCATGTAACACCAGCCATCAACAGTGGCAGAACTGATGTCTAAGACTGCCAGTGCTGGAGAAGCAGCAGATTAAAAACAAGAGCTTACATTTGTTTTTCGTCGACACCGTGATAAATTCAAGTACAATGAAACTCTCATCTCATTGAACGCTTTCACTTCTTCTCCAAATCCTTCCCTGGGGAACTTCCTCAAGGCGTACTGATAGCGCTGTGCTGCTTCTTTCATCTTGCCTTTCTACAGATTTAGGGAACAAGAAGCCTTGTCAGAAACTTGGATTATTGCAATGCTGCTGCAGTGTAACCATATTCATATTTGACATTACCCACGTAAACTCTTCACACAGAAACATCTATCTGTAATACATATATATGCACTTACACACAGGCACCGTAGGAGAACTTAAGAGGTAATCAGAGTTTATGTTTCCTTCCTCAATACTTTTAATGCTATTTCACCAGGATGCTACTTACATTAACAATACTACTTGTACCTCAACATCGTACAATTCTTAATCTCATTTATTAAAGAGAGCAGTAAAATATCTGATAATATAGTTTATTAAAGCGCTATTAGAGTATATCCTTAATCAGAAGTGGTGTTCCCTTCATCAGGTGGTGCTACCACAGTATAAGGTATGGGGGAGGAAGGGGCAGGATGAGGAGAGGGAGAAGGAACCGCTGCAGCATTCCGACACAGCCCAGCTACTCCCAGCTTCACTTCAGTGCCTCAGCTGTGATTATCAGGCAGAGTGCTGCACGTGTTCTTCTGCAAGATAACCATCCATTCACAGCACTTCGGCCAACAAACGAATCAAAAGTGTATCTGACACAGTTTCATAAGCTAAACTGCTATCATAAAATTAAGTGGTCCAAAAAAGATATGAGCAGGGAATTCAACTTCTCGTAACAAACTGCAGTACATGTTACTTCCAACCCTGCTGTGTCAGCCTGGTCTCAGAACCTGCTGAGGCTGAGGAGAACCTGGAGCCAAACAGAGCAGTGTTGGTGATGCTGCAGGTGGACCTTCTCCCTGAGGAACCAGTGAGTCACATGTAACACACTGCTACATCAGCGTGGCACAGGAGAAGCCTCTCAGGAATGACAGAATTGCCTTTGTAGCATGAATTCTGAAATCCTTTATGCCTGAATGATGTCCCACCCTGGAAGTACCTGCTTGGATATAAATACTCATTTCAGGATCAATGAACTTGATAAATTACCCAGATGTAATTGTAAGATCCCTGCACAGATCGTGGAAGATTTAATTTAGTTAGGCCTACCCTGATTTGTGATGGCAGAGTCTGAAGGATGCCTCTCCTCCATTACTGCAAAGCCATCAGCAACCACAGGTAAAGATGGCAAATAATTTGAGGGCCCTTACTGAAAAACAACCAACCAATTTACAAATGTTGTGGCTACAACAGAGTTTCACTGGTGCCCATACAAGCCACTCAGCCCTGCCTTGCAACAGTTTACAAAAGCAATTCCACTCTTTTGAGCAAAATATTATGACTAGTAAAAAGAATGCAATAAGAAATCTGTCACTCCTTGTTCTGTATTTAAACAGCGTGCAAAAGAGCACTGCCCTGAAGAGAAGCCTGGATTCAAGAAGGCACTTATATTCTGAGCTGTTCCTGTGAAACAGCTGACCAGTGTCCACAGAGCACTGCGTCAACCGAAAGAAAATGTAATTCTTTATTAGCTGGCTGCTTGCTGGTGTTTGGTTTTGTCTTTTACATACTGGTTTTAAATAATTCTTGCCTGGGGTCCTCTAGGTTTCCTGATCTCATACCCAGCATGAGAGGATGTGCAAGTACACATCTTGCTGGAACAGAACAGGAGGTGTAACAGTGTCAATCCACCTTCAAGCAGAAATCCAATTACAGAGTTCTGCTATCAGAAAAGAAAAAAAAATCGACCTACTTTGTACAGCATGTTTCCTTCTTCCATCAGTTTCTGCAGCAGAATAAGGAGAATATCTGGTTTCGAGGTGGCCATTGCCCATGCTGCATTTCCTGGAAGTTACATTGTAAGAATCACTGACCAAGTGGAAAAGAATTATTTCCGATAACTATTCACATTGGAAAGACTTCAGTGGATATTTCATCTACGTGAAACAATTACCATTATTATTTATGTGTGCACATATTTAACACACATTTATGTCCATACCTGTCCCATCCCACACAGTTTAGCAGTAAAATATTGAACGGTGTGATTCTTTTTTCCCAAGGTCTAAGGGATGGTATGAAAGTCCATCATGAAGCAGAAGCCTACACAGGATTTGTGTTTAATCACACTTTTAGTCACCAAACAAACGTACATTATGACTTAAAGGCACAACAGATTCAGCAGTCATTATGTTGACAGCTGCAATATATACCTGCCTATAATACATAATTCAGATGTACTTTTTTGACTACTCCTTACAAAAATGTACAATTCAAATACTTCTAACATAAATGTAAAACTTCACCTAAATCAGTACTACTGTCAGAGTTAAGGATCACTAATAGCATCATCGTTATTTTCTTATGACAGTAACCATGTGAATATTAACTCCTGAGGGCCTCTTAATCAACACACACGAAAGGAGCAGAATAGGACTACTATTACTGCTCTCCTCACTTCTGAAGTGAGCGCTGAGTGAATCTCTGCAAAGGAAGGAAAGATGTTTGTTCCTCAGGTTGGGGTCTGCAAAGCAAAGTTGTGCGTACTTCAAGAATGATTTCTTCAATCTACAGAAGTGACAGCAATTCAGACAGTCGGTTCTCTCCCTTGAGTACACAATAGGTTTACTGACCTAATTTAGCTCCTTTCCTCAGGAGCATAACCACCACTGATGTATTACGACATCCAATGGCTCTGTCCAGTGGCCGCATGCCGCTGTGGTCAACGTGCTCAATCATTGCTCCTTTCTCTACCAAATACTGCACCTGTGTGAGGAAACAAAGCAAGCTGTGCCATGCTATTCTTGGTCAGAGAAGCAGAACGGTGAAACATGCAAACTACTACCTAAGCTTCCTATATTGAGTATACTCTCCAAAGTATGTTTACATCATTTTAAATCCACTGAACCAAGCCCACAGAGTACAACAGAGCATGGGAACGTTATCAGACTGCACCTAAGAGCTGCACTGTCCCACTCAAAGAGTGAAAGAAAGAACACCACCGCCCAAATTCCTGCAAGCAGCTGTACCAGAAAAACAAACAGTGGCAGTGCAGGATGTGTGCCCTCAGCTGACTACCAGGGGCTTCAAGAGCTCCGTAAGGCAGTACCTGAACAGTGCCCAGAAAAGGACAAAAAGCTGTACAGATACAGGGAAAATAGAATATTTTTGTCTAAGGTACTTTAAAACACTCTGGTTAACAATTCAATGACAAGCTATGCTGCTGAAGAAGTGCTTCTTGTTCTACACGAAGAGAAAAAAGCCCCAGACAATTCTTTTATTAATCTCTTAGCCACCTGTTCCAGCAGTCAACACCACTGCTTGAAGCAACAATGCAGCAAATGTGAAATGCAATAAGAGCAAATAAGTTTAGGAAAACAAATGTCAGATCCCATCAGATTCCAACCACTAATTTGTTCATCAGTAACAGTAATTAAAGTGCAATATAAATGGTATTACAGCAACAACAGCTTTGATGTAAGCAACAGTTCTTTCAGGTAGCCACTGCTTACTTAATTGTGACTGGCAGTAATAGAGCACAGATTGGTTTCTAACAATCCTTTCCATTGCCAGGCCCCCAGCACAACACCAACCAGGCTGTTCAGCTACAGGAACTCTCCACATGTCAGTCCGTCAGGTGCTGGCAGTCTGTGCTACTACTCCAGTGGGACAGGCTACACAGCACAGGACTCCCCATATCCCTCAATCGCAAGCAGGAAAAAAAAAACAACAGTCCTCTGTATACCCAATGTTACTAAGGAACACTTAAAGTTACAGGAAGAGCTCTGTGATGTGACTGCTGAAACCTATTAAAGCCAGTTCAGAACCTTAAGGACTGACTTATAATTTCAAGTTAATTCTAATTACAGCAGAATAGGTCTTTCTTACAGCAAATTATACCACAGCACTTTTCTTCAAGAACTGCTGTTTCAAAAGAGGATGTTGTACATGTAAACTGTAGAAGAACAGATACTGCTCTGAGAGGCTGCATATACTACTCATTCTAACTGCCAGTGAGCTGCAGGATCTGTCTGCAGCAGATGCACACTGAGCACGTTCTTCCATGCAGCGTGTTGAAATTTCATTCCTATCTGGACAGAATTCTGAACTGTGCTTTACTGCCAAGTTTTGATGCATGAGAACAAAAATATACAATAAATTCCAAGACCACGAATTTAAAGATTGAAAGGATTCTAAGTCACAGCCTTTAAAGCTATTGCATAATCCTGACCTCCATTACAGGCACACTTCATTTCAGATTCAGAAGGACTTCCCCTGAAAATGCCTTTAATTCTTGCACTGTGACACTTATTATAGACAAAGAAAGCAGTACATGAAAAAGATAAAAGGCTGAGAAAGGAACTCCACTTGTTCTGTCTCTGAAATGACCTATGGAACAAACTGAGAAAAACCTGAATCTACAGCTCAGGCCTTCTGTTTACAAGTTTACAGACTGTTCAGTAACTCATGGGATTTAGTGCATCCCAGTGATTCCTAAGATGAAAATGAAAAAGATTTCTAACAGTTCTCTTGCTGCCATGCAAGAGCTCATACAATGCTAATCATGGATAAGTAATGTTGTGTAACAGTGGAGAAGTAAAACCTTTCTTACTTTCATCCATTCCGGTAATATGCTTCTTCCTCTGTCTCAGCACTGCTAGGGCTCCCAGCTGACTGGGACTCTGTTCAGTTTACTTTAATTGGTTGGCAAAGGCGGAAAAAAAAGATCTTTTTCTTTCACATCACACTCCTCAGGCTTTTTTTTTTCTTTTTTAAATCTATTTCATCCAAAACAGAAATTATCATATTCCTTTACACTGAGATTTAAAACATCCACTACAAAGTGTAACAGCACGTTGTAAAACACACATGCATAATGCTGGGCTTCTGTTATGGTTTTATTATGCTTCTAATCAGCTTGGTACTAAAACCTTACCTAGAAAATGTTTTTCAGAGTAAAGATTTTGTAACTGCAGTCAAGATGTGTGGTGTAACCATCCTGGTTACACACAAATTTCCTTTCTATTTTGCTTGATAACTTTTCTTAAACTTTGTTTTGTGTTATGAAAACAATCAATACAAGTTTTGTTTTTCTGCTATTAAGATCTACTTACAATATCAGCATCTCCATAAAAAGCTGCCAGGTCTAGAGGTGTTCGTCCATTTTTGTCTGTCTGATCAACTGCTGCGCCTTTCTCAACTAAATACTGAACCACGTCCCTGTGGCCTTTTAGACATGCCCAGCCCAAAGCTGTCAGCCCTTCTTTGTCCAGAGATGAAATAGTTGCACCTATAAAATGAAAATCAATTCTGTAATGAAGATATCCTTTTTAATATGCAAAATAACCTAACTTACATGGACACAGTCTCTGGTACAGCTGTGCAGCACTGAAACAGTTCTTTATTTTCTACCTGCAGAAAGGAGAAATTCCACAGTGCTCAAATGTCCTTCACAAGAAGCCACCATGAGCGGAGTTCTGCCTTGCTTGTCGCTTACATTCACATCAGACCCATGCTTCAGAAGAAGTTTAGCAATCTGAAATGTAAAATAAGTAGAAATAAGAATTTTACAAATGAATTATCAGGTTTACATTGTAGCCACTATGCTATTATGCATAAACTTTTAAAGCAGAGGACCAAGGTGTTGTTTATAGTAACCACTGAGAAACCCTGCTCAACTCAACTGCTATCTGTTCCTTAACAACTCAGGGACTTCTCTTGACAGGAGGGGTGAGCATGGGGCTCCTCGCTCTCAGGTTCTCTCTACTCATACCAGACGCAGTCTGGTACATCTGAAATTGTCTCTGCTCTTGGCCCAGGAAATAAAGTGTTTTAAATTCCATGTATTATTTTTTGGGTGTATTACAACTAAGATCTGTGTACAGCCAATGTATTCTCAAATCGTTTATGTAACTTCAAGTAACTTGAAAAACAAACTTCTGAACACATCCGTTAGAAGTTCAAGTAAATGCACTTTGTAAAATTTACAGCAATTTATTACAGGACTAGAGATGGGGAGAAATCCAGGACAGCCTCCCACGTGACTCCATCAGTTCACAAAGAAGCATCAGACCTGCCAGTGCCCCTGCCGTACTGCGCAGAAGAGGGGGGGCACTCCCCTCCTGTTAGCTCTGGTCACAACTGCTCCACGTTCAAGAAGTAACTCGCAGACTTCCAGTTTTCCTCTTCCTGCAGCAGCTGTCAATGCTAAAAGAAGCATTCTCATCAGCATCTTTTCTTAGCTGTTTTAACACATCCTTTGACACATGCAGATCCTATCAGTGCTAAGGACCTTTTTTTTTTTTTTTTTTTCCAACACAGCTGCCCCACAAGATTTTCTTAACTATTCTCAGACTGAAATGGATTAGTCAGAATCAGGTTAAGCCAGTAAACCAAAGACATTCGGTGGTAAATAAGGTAATTCTCAAAGATAACAAATACAACATGTGCACAGCTTGTAGGGTAAAGAGAATCGTTATGAAAATGTTGGATAAACCCCACAGCCTATCTGCAAGGCAGCTACAGCTCCTTTTTCCTTGATATTCCTTCTTTCTCCTGTGAGAAGAAAGCTGCTGCTCTTTCCAGCAGGCCCTTACCCAAAGGCTGTACCAGCTTTTCAGCTTATGGTATAAGCTAAACCTTATAGCAACAATATGACTCTATGCCTTATTTCAAGCATAACATTATGGAACAGTTAAGAGTCAGCTTAAAAAACATCACGACTGAACCCTGCTCAGGAATTCCAACCACTCCACTGAAAATCACCTGATAGAGTACTCTGCAAAAGCTGTGCCCACTCTGCCATAGAACAGTTCATTAAAGTGGAAGAAAAATAGTAATCTTTGACAGATTTTTGATCTGCAGCCAACAATGTTGAAGAGAAACTGTAATTGGTAGGAAAAGGATGTTTGGGGTTATGATATAAGACAGACAAAGTTTGGAAAATTACTTGGAAAAAGTACAATTTTTCTAAAAATTTAAACAGTCAATAAAAAGAGTACGTGATAAATAAAATTTGTTCTGCATCTGTTTAACTTACTACCTTCAACAGCCTGTAGTATGACCTTTGCATCAGTGGCACTCAGAGAACCTTCATTCATTTCCTTCCTAATTCCTCACAGTGTCAAGCTGTGTCATGACTTAACAGCAGTGGACCTAAACACCTTTGCATGCAGCAGTTCCCTCTGCAAGCCACCACTGCGTTAAACTAAGAGCTCTGTTTTAACTTGGAGACATTCTGCTGTACTACACCTCCTTCCAAACGAATATGTTACGCTGTATTCACACTTTCCCTATCCATCACTTTTGCCAGTGATGTCTGATTCATCCACCCACTGCACTGCATTTCCATTCATGCTTTGCACAGACAGTAGTTTTCATCCCATGAGTTTTCCCCAGGATATATTTTAGTCACTGTCTTTTCATGCACTGAGGAGAGCAAAGATGTTTAGTCAAAGAAGCGGAAAGGAATTTGGTACTTCTGTACTTAGAAAAGAACACAAAATATTCTCTGCACTCTTGATAAGAGTTATCCATTCAGATGTCTGCATCCTATCTTCTCTTGGTTTGTCTTCCATTAACTGAAAACTCCCCTGATGTTTCCTCAATTTTATTTTTCCAGTAAAAATAAAAGCTGGTACAGCACAGCAATATACCTGGTGAGCTGCATCTCACCAGTAAACCAACTCCACTTTTCTTCATTCTCCCAGGGATCTTAATTAAATGCAAACCTTCAAACTATTTAAGCATTACAGAAGAGTTTAACTAGCAGAGAAGGGCTAAGCCCTGATACAGCTGTTTTACAAAGACTCCAGTGGGTGATGAGAACCCACTGGAATTCTTCTGGTCCTAGTGAGACAAAGGCCTGACTGAAAACACAGGTAACCAAAGTGCTCGGATGGATCATTCCTATTTTAAGGACAAAAGAAAAAAATCAGTCTTTGCACTCATCCTAACTTCACTCTCTTTTCTGAAGCTGAGGTCTGGTGCAGTGGTTTGTGTGACTTTCAGGCACGTGCTTAAGTTTCTAATTACAAATGCAGTGAAGACATGCCAGCTTAACAAGGCACAAGCTGTAGAAGCTGTCTGGGACAGAACAGAGACTGTTAATTGCTATAATACAGAAAGAAACTGAATAGAAAAAGAGAGGGAAACGAAAAGGGTTTCAAGAGAAGATTAAAAACTGAGATGAGAAAAAAAAATAACCACCCGGAAAAAGACACATCAATGAAACAGGAGATACAGATTTACTTTTTTTCCCTTTTTTCACATGAGATAAAACAGACAAAGCTTATTAAAAAAAGTGTCATCACTCCCACTTGGTCTGCAGATGCTGGGAATCAGATTCACTACTCCAACTGCTCTATATAGATTGCATTCCCAACCCTGAGTTTTGGTCAAGACAAAAAATGTTTTTAAAAAAGGAGTGGGATAAATAATGCTCTGCACAATACAGTATCACTGAATTTTGCTGTACAGATTCAACCATGCATCTAAGTGATACAAAGAGAGTAATTTAACAGTATGAGTTACTGTCAATGAACAAATCACTAATCACTGACTACACAGAGAGAAACAGTGCCTGCTCAGAGGCAGAAAGGCCTCTGGGTTTGGATGTGAAGATGTCCAGCTCTTCTGCAGTTTCAGCTTGATGTTAGCGGGCCCAGATGAGGCCAACTGAGAAAACACAGCAACACAGTAAACTAACATTCAACATTCCTTCAGGATTCAGTGCACAGAAAGCAAATACTATACTATTTCCTAATCAAACTTCCAACTAACCAAACTTCATTTAGCCTGAAGTGAATCAAGAGCATTTAGAACTTACTGTGTTGAAATATATACCTCCTGCAACTATTTTTAATTCCTTTTTCCTGTATCAAATAGAATCATAGGCTCACAATATGTAATGCTCTAAATCAACTAATTTGTACGGAAAAACGAGGTCAGTTAGTCATCCCTTGTTCCAAAGATTGCCTTTACAGGTATGACATAATAACATGGGTTTTAGAAAGCATAAACTAAATGAATTTAGAAAAAAAGCTTAAGTCACAGAATCGCAGAACTGCAGGGGTTGGGAAGGACCTCCAGAGATCATGGAGTCCAACCCCCTGCCCAAGCAGCTCCCAGCCCAGGTCACACAGCTCGGCGTCCACGTGGGTCCTGAACGTCTCCAGAGAAGGAGACCCCACCACCTCTGTGTGCAGCTCCAGTGCTCCATCACTGCACTGGGAAGAAGTTCCCACACACATTTTTGCCTCAGTTTGTGGCCATTTTCCCTCGTCCTATGGCCACACACTGCTGAGGAGAGTCCGCCCTCGTCCCTTTGCCTCCCGCTCCTTAGATATTTATCAAAGCTCCTTCTCCAGCCTCCTTTTCCCCAGGCTGTCCGGTCCCAGAAATCTCAGCTTTTCCTCACAGCGGAGATGCTTCAGGCCTTTTATCACCTTTGTGGCCCTCCACTGGATTCCTTCCTGGAGACCCCTGCCTGTTTTGTACCGGGGAGCCCAGAACTGGACACGGTAGTCCACATATGGTCTCATGAGGACAGAGTAGGGGGGGAGGATCACCTCCCTCAACCTGCTGGCCATGCTCTTCTTATTAATGCACCCCAGGTTGCCGCTGGCCTCCTTGGCTACCAGGGCACACAGCTGGCTCATGGCCAACCCGCTGTCCACCAGAACCCCCAGGTTTTCTCCACAGAGCTCTCCTCTCCAGCAGTTCATCCCCCAGCCTGTACCAGTACATGAGGTTATTCCCCCCCAAGTGCAAGACTCTACACTTGCTCTTGTTAAACCTCAAGGTTTCATCCTGTCATTTCACATGTCAAGTTTATTTTTATCTGATCCATTTCCTTTAATTTGCCATGGAACTTGTTTTGTTCCTGTATTCCACACAGACACGGCCTTCAGCTTCACTAATGTGATAAAATATTGGGAATGGACAGCACAGTCTCTAGCTATTTTCCTCTTTACAAGACTCACACTCTAAAGTGCTACTGAAACAGCCTCCACAATGAGATGAAACAGCACAAGACTCAGTGAAGACCCATCGGTCTCATCTCTGTGCTAGAAAAGATCATGGAGCAGATCCTCCTGGAAGCTATACTAAGGCACATGGAAAGCAGGGAATTAATACAGCAGAGCCAGCACAGCTTCACCAAGGGCAAATCCTGCTTGATCAACCTAGAGGCCTTCTATGATGGCGTCACTGCTTCAATGGATGAGGGAAGAGCCACTGATGTCTCCTATCTGGACTTCAGTAAGGCCTTTGACACGGTACCCCACAACTTCCTTCTGTCCAAATTGGAAATAGACGGATTTGATGGGTGATCTGTTTGACATACAAGGACCTGGCTGCAGGATCGAATCCGGTGAGTGGTGGTCAAGGGCTCAATGCCTGGGTGGAGGACAGTGGTGAGAGGTGTTCCCCAGGGCTCAGTGCTGGGGCTGATACTCTGTAATACCTTCATCAGTGACACTGACAGTGAGGTCGAGTGCACCCTCAGCAAATTTGCAGATGGCACCACATTGAGAGGTGTGGTTAACACCGCAGAGGGATGGGATGGCATCCAGAGGGTACTAGACAGGCCAGAGGAGTGGGCCCAGGTGAACCTCATGAGGTTCAAGAAATTCAAATGCAAGATCTTGCATCTGGGTCGAGGCAAACCCCCTTCCAATACAAGCTGTGGGGATGAAAGGATTAAGCACAGCCCAGCCGAAAAGGACCTGGGGGTACTGATGTATGGGAAGCTGGACATGAGCCAGCACTGTGCCCTCAGAGCCCAGAAACTGAACTGTATCCAGGACTGCATCACTGGCAGCGTGGCCAGCAGGGTAAAGGAGGCGATCCTGCCCCTCTGCTCTGCACTGGTGAGGCCTCACCTGGAGAACTGTGTGCAGCTGTGGAGTCCTCAGTACAGGAGAGACACAGAGCTTTTGGAGCATGTCCAGAGGAGGGCCACAAATATGAACCAATGGATGGAATACCCCTCCTACAAGGACAGGTTGAGAGAGCTGGGGCTGTGCAGCCTGGAGAAGAGAAGGCTGCGAGGTGACCTCAGAGCTGCCTGTCAGCATCTAAAGGGGAGCTACAGGAAGGAAGGGAGCAGGCTCTTTAACATGGTCTGTGGTGACAGAACAAGGGGAAATGGTTTCAAGCTCAGAGAGCGTACACTTAGATTAGATATAAGGAAAAAGTCTTTCACAGTGAGAGTGGTGAGGCACTGGAACAGCCTGCCCAGTGATGTGGTTGGTGCTTCATCCCTGAAGACTTTCAAGGCAGGGCTGGATCAGCCTCCAGGCATCCTGATCCAGCTGTGGTGACCCCGCACTCTGCTGGGGAACTGGACTAGATGGCTTTCAAAGGTCCCTTCCAACTCATATAAATATGAGTCGAAGTAGATAACACCAGTACAAACTGTTGTGTTGTACAACAAATATGAACAGAAATAAGCTGTTCCTGAACATGTTGCAACACGAAAAGGAACTTCCTTTGAGGTTCCTTCTTGCTTTTTCATGGCGTGATAAACTTTTCCACTTTGGAAAAAGGCACTCACAAAACACACTACTCTTCAGACTTTCTGACATGTACTTCTAAGTTTTAGAAGTAATAAAGTTTTTAGAAGAAGTAAGTTTTTATTACTATGCTGTTCCATACCATGATCCCATTTACAAAAAATTACAGCTAACAACCAAAAGGCACAAAGCAAATACAAGCTCAACCACCCACCCATCCAAAAACACAAAGGCTCAAAACGCATATAGAGTTGTGTCCCTTTCAATTTCTTATATTCCATAACTGAAGACTGACATTTTATATTTAATGTACTGGCCAGCCTGCAGCTACTTTGACTTGAGATATTTTACAAAGTTGTAAACTGGGGCAAAGTATCTCAGAGCAGAGAAGTGCAACAGTTCATAGGCAATGGGACTGGGACCTCCCCCTGCATCACAAGCTAGGACTGCATAATCAAGCACTAACTTTAGGAGTAAAGATTCCCATTTTGTTAAGCAAGAATCTCACTATTAAAATTTGAAAAGAAAATGTTAAGGGAAGATGAATTTAGACAACTCTTCAACAACAGGCTCCTTAAAATCATTGTGAAATCTCACCTATTTTAATTCAACCCAGATGCTACTCACACAGTTAAGACACAAAAATATTCGCCTGCCAGCTGCATAGTTTACTGTGTCCCTTTAAAAAAAGATAATTGAGTATCTGCCTGGCATACAAAGGCCAACTGTCTCATCCAGTGTCCAGCTTGGACGGAGGCAATGACCTGGATTTCTGGTGAACGAATGAGATTTTTCAAAGTAAAAGTTTGCATACAGATACAGATACATAATTGAATGAAATTCTACACTGAAGCTCGAAGCCATTGCATTCCCAAGGACAATGTGCAGCTTAATTAGAAAGTTACTAATTAATAGTAACTCTCAAGTAGAGTAACTCTTTTCAATCTATGAAGTGAGTTGGTTTAAAAAGTTAAAGCTTCTGCAGTTATGCCCACAAACTTCATTTATGATGAAAACTGACAGGTTCCAGCAACCAGAGAAAAGCAGAAAAACAACTACTAACAAAAAAACCCAGCCTCTTCTTAAATAAGCAACTCTAATTGGAGGAAATACAGGAAAAGAAATACCTGTTTCTCCCCACAGGGCATCAGTGACGTTGATGTCAATTTCATGCTCCTTCTCAATTGTCAAGATGTAACAAACCACCTGTCAAAACCAGGACATTTAGTTAGCCACAAACACCCATCAGGCCATGTTCCACTTGCTACTAAAAGAACATTACATTCTAATAATCTCTTCTGAAGGCTAAACAAATGGTTAATGAGGCTGCAGCAAGAAGGTAAAGGAAGCAAAATGAGGCTGTGTTTTTGTTACCTGAAGGAAAAAGCAAAGATAGGAAAGGCGAAGTACATGGGTAATACGGATATTTTCAGGATGCATGAGAAGTGCTATATAGAACGTATGGAAAACACCTGAAATGGCAGAATGTTATTTATTTAAGAGTAATGAAACATTTTTTCTAGCTAAGAAGAGCTAATAAAAAGCAGGTGGGCATTTTTTGATAAAAATATTTTTTTGATAAGATCGATTTTTCTCATAATCTAGCAGTTGGCTGCTTTCACTTTCATCAGTGGATAACAAATACAATTTTTTACAAGATTTAGTTAACCATTAATTCAAGTTAATCGTAGCTCAGAATCTTCAAATGTATACTGTGAGACGCTGAATGTTAGCACTTCCACTGGACATGTCGTACAACTTCAAGAACAACAACAACAAAGACAGAATTACATGTAGACAAAATTCTGAAGCATTTCATTTTATTGGATATTTAAGTATGCATTTAAAAGAGTCACTGAGAATGCATAACACTTAAAAATACTTAAAATATCAGAATTCAACAGTTCTTTTTTACAAACCCTTTCTTAAAAAATAACTGCAAGTACTGTTGTACAATTATGATAAATTCAAACAGATTTGGAAATATTCCAGTTAACAACCTACCTGACAGTGTCCCATACTGGATGCTGCTGTCAGTGCTTGCTGCAGTGCTTGTTTTTTTCTTAGTGAATTTTGCTCCTGAGAAGAAGCTATCCAAACAACATTCAGAAGATATTCAAGGATATCACAATGCCCTCTCAATGCACTGTGGACCAAAGCACACTGCCCTTTTTTGTCTAGATAGTCAGCCTGCATTGAAAAAAATAAAGTTAAAAAGTCTAGTGAAAGGTCACAGAGAAAAGCAGCTCCTGAGCACTGCAAGACAGCAAATGTCACTCCCATTATCAAGAACAGGAAGAAGGTCAAATAGCCTCACTTCAGTCTCCAGGAAAGTTACGAAGAAACTAATCCTGGAAATCACTTCTAAATGCACAAGGGATGGAACAGCAATCAGAAATGGTCAAGGTGGATCTATGAAGAGAAAATCATGCTTAACCAGCCAGATGGTCTTCCACAAGAAGATGAGCTGACTGGCTTGGCAGCTGAGGGCAAAGCTGTGTCTTGTCTCTGCTGACTTTAGCGAAGCTTCTGACACTGTGTGCCATAGCAGGCCAATAGATCAAGTTCACACAGTATTCAGAGACGTGTACCTAAAACTGGCTGAACAGATGAGCCCAAGCACAAAGTCCATCTGGAGACGATTTATTAGCAGTATACTCCTGTGATGAACAACAGGTCTGATACTGTTTAGCACCTTCATCAGTGCCCCACATGATGGGACAGAGTGCAAACTCACCACATTTGTAGATGATAAAAAACTAGGAAGAGTGGCTGATACGTCAAATGATTGTGCTGCCGCTCCCATGGACCTCAGCAGGCTAGAGGTCTGGGCTGGGACAGCAACAAAGGGAAGTTTACAGTCTTCCAGCTGGGAAGGAATTAGGAATCAGTTCACAAAGGGGACTGACTGGTGATACTGTGAACACTGTAAGGTCAGTCCTTCCCTGCACTTTGTACTTGGTTTTCTAAGCAACAGTAACGCAAAGGTTTTGACACCTGGTAGGTGTGTGGTCCTACTAACTTCAGAGTTATTCAGAGACTAATGAATGTAAAATTAGGCATGAACATGACCAGAAACAAGATGCCTTGTACACAGACTTTTCTTTTCAACATGTTCTAGACTTTGTTTTTGTACTCTGTAAGTCTCTGTGTTAATTAAATCAGTATATAGTTATGTAATCAACAACAACTCTCTTAGGCCCCTGCAAGACTTTTGGTTGTGAAAACTGCAGTCTTTATGCATCAGCTTACCTTTGCACCCCTTTTGCACAGCAGTGAAACTATGTTCATGTGACCTGCAGCTGCTGCGTAACAAAGTGGGGTCATTCCATTTTCTGATGTCCCATCAATAGCAGCTCCAAATTCTAGTAGAAGAGTGACCACTTCTTCATGCCCAAGGTGTGACTGAACACACAGTACTGGAGCATTATTTAGTACTTCAGTCTTATAATTCACATTTGCACCTGCCAAGATCAGCAGCCGACTCACCTAAAATTTAATTTAAATAAAACAATTTTTACTTCAAATTTGTCTTCAACTGTCAATCAACTCTGAAACTTCCATTTAGATCCCTGTATGTAACTCCCTGATTTTGAAGCATATTTAATTGCAGACATGGACTTTACCACATACATAGCAGAACAAAAACTTAGAAATCACCTGCCAACAAACAAATTATTCTAACATCTAACTATGCATTCTCAATATAAGAGCCACCTCTATCTTAGAACTCACTGCACTCTCACCACAAATTCTTACGCTGTAATACTACAATTTTTGAAGTTGTTTGGGCTACTAAATATATAACAATGAAGAACTGGATTGCATTAAAAAAAATGCAATGCGTGCATGTGTAGACAATCAAATTTCCTATCAAAATGCATGGTGGTTTTGCTAAAATCATTGTGTGTCATCTCAGCTTTCCCAATCCACATCCTAGGGCATTCGACTAATAAAGTTAAGCTCTGCCATTTTACACCTTCTTGCCATCATAGTACTTCTCCTTTTACAATTCAGTTCATATGATACTTCCCTCACACAAGAAAATACAGCTAAACCCTGCCCAGCAAAACAAGCAGTACTTCTTACCTCCTGAAAAGGTATCCTAAGTAACACAGAGTGAAATCCCTCTTTACACCAAAACTACCAAGGAAAACTGAATGGGACATTCAGTACTTGCAGTCTTGCTATAAAGGATTTTAGTTACTACTTACAGATGCATGGTGGGTTTTTTTCTTCTGAACCGTAACATTAATTTCAACATTCATTATCAGAGTAACAGCAACATTGGGAGATGAAACACAGATTACACACCGGTGCATATTTTCTTACCTTCACATTGGGTGTATAGATGTTTCTCAGAGAAGCAAGGGCTGCAGACAGGCCATCAGCACTATAACCAATCCACAAGGCTTGAAGATGACTGGAAGAAATTCCAGTCCTTTTACTTAGACCCTAGCAGGAATGACATAACAGGAAACCTCTCTGTAGTATTATAAGGACTATTCATAGCTGTATTTCATCAGTACAAAAAGAAGATACATTTTTTGTTAATGCCAGTAACAATTTCAAGTATTTTGCACGAGTTTTAACAAACTATTAAAGCAATTCAGATAAGCATCTAAGATACACTGATACATATAGATCATAACATCTATTAAGCTAATGGTTTTACCTTAAAAATGTGAGCTTTAAGAATATGATGACCAAGTTCCATGGTTTGTTGGCGGTTTAGTTTTCCCTCTTGTCGAGAAAACATGAAAGCCAACAGAGCATGTCCATTCCTAGGAAAAAGAGCAGAATTCAGAGAACAACTTTTGCAACCACAGTTTTCAGTACACTTGGAAAATATTACTCGTGCTTGTGTTTTAACATTACTCTGTCCTCTCCCCAATAGTTGAGATCAATTACGTAAAACTCCACTGCAGTTACTTGACAGTGACTTCCTGCAAGGTTCCTTTACCTTGGCTCACATAAGAAGTCAGTATTTTCGCCGTCCGCTCGCCAAACAAGCCATTCTCTGAAGGAAGGGTGGCAGAACATGCGCGTTTTGTCACGTCTTTTTATCAGAAAACACGAAAGAGCTTCCATCCTTTGGCTGAAGTCCTCCCATTGCTGCTCTCCGTTTATCTGACCTGCATTAATAGCTTGGAAAATCTGCTCATCTGTCATGGGGTGTAAGGACGCCAGAGCCACGTTTAATATTGGCAGGGCTCGCTCAAACGCAGAGTTTGTCATAAACTTCATGTTGCACTGAAGCAAGTACAGTTCTGACAGAGACACTGGAACTACCTTGTAGCTTGCACTTTTGATTACTAAATGACCTTTTTGGAAAAGATCCAGAGTCAGTTTCAAATAGAGATAAGATCCCAGGCTTCTCATGATCAGATGGTTACTCACTTTCCCAACAGTAGCTGCATCAGCTTTCCCATTTAAAGATATGTTGTTTATAATCTCCTGACTGTTATTAATTCTGTACTGAATGTAAGCACTCAAGTCATCATGGATTTCTTTGTTGTCAGGAAAATTGTCCAGGGATATTGTGATAAAGGGCAACGAACTTGTTACCTCCTGGGGAAAAGAGAACAGAAACACAGGAATTACAGCATTCCAGGACCAAACAGTAACAACTCAGCCATGTGTCTTTTCTGTAACGAAGCAAATTCACTACCACTACTGTGGTTTTGGAAACGCTGTCCAGTGGTAACAGGTACAACAGTATTTCCGTGTTCTGTCGTTTTTTATAGGATGCTCTCAAACGTTTTACTAACTGACCTGTGCATAGATTTATAGCTCATCCTCTATACAAACAATCACTTCAAAACTAAGGAAACAAAAAAGTTACCAGAACTGGAGGTGGAAGGAATTACCTATTAAGGGACAGATCTAATGATGAGGAGAAAAGAATACTCTCACTGTCATGCTGTCCAGTAATATCACACCAGAAAGGTACTTACTACACATAGATAGCCCTGTTTAGTTTAAGGCAAGTACCAAGTGTGGCACAGTCATACACTTCAACACGTCTACCTGAACATATTTTTATGGCCTACTTCTATCTAGACATACTCTCTGCTGTGTGAGGAAACATTTACTATGGAGCTGGACTTGAGTCCTCCTTCATGTTTTCTTCTTTGCAAATGTGGGATGCCTAGCTGAGTGACAACATAGGGATGGCAGGGTTGGATCTCAAGCACTGTAAAAATATAAAGTTTGCTATCTAAGGAAGAAGGTGAATGACAATTAAGACATACTTTTAAAAGTATTATTATTAAACTGAAATGAAGAAAAAAAACAATGAAGATCTCAGAACCTGTTTAGTGTTGGAAAAAAAAACATAACTTCCAAAAGAAGATTGCTGTGCAGCGCAAGAAAAAAGTCTATATGGTCTCACTTAAACATTCTAAAGACATGGTGCTCTAAGTTTGGAGTTATTTGTTCAGAGGGAACAAATTCATGAAGAGATACAGTGACCGATGGTACTAAGGCTGGGAATCAAACTCATCAACCGTGACAGTGGAACTGCAACTTATCCCTTCCCAAAATGTGAAAATGCAGAGCTTGGTGATAGCAGATTTATACTCCAGCAAGTAAACATTTAAGATAACACCACTATGCGCTTCTAATTATTATTACTATTTTTTCACTCATTTATTTGTTCATTTCTCTCCAGAAAGCCAAAGAAACATATTCCGACTTTCCCACTTCTTCTATTATCAATTCAATTAGCATACTTAAGGAAGAAATTCGAAATAGATCAAACACACCTCCACTACTGTACTTCTGCTATAAAGAAACATGCAACAACAACAGTAGAACACAAAAAAAACCCCAACAACAACCCCAAAGTCTTGATTTTATCCTCCTCTAAAACCAGTGTTTTTCTTAACAGTGCAGTTACAGCACTATAAAAGATCACTCTGAGGTTAAGAAGAAGGTCAAAGGCTTCTGTTTTGTTCTTTTACCTGGAAATTAGTTCTCACAGTCACAATGAGCTTCAGCCAGGGAGGAAACTTACAAATTATCTTTGTGATAAATGATGAAATTGTGTCGCCATAATCAGGTTTATGAAATTCAGCATCATTTAGGCCATCTATCAAAATTATGAATTCTTCCTCAGGAATTTTCTGCTCTGAAACATAAAAATTAAATTAAAAAAATAAAAAAGGTGATTATCAATTTTCCTATTATGCAACATTTTATCCTCAAATTTTGAACGCCAAGGATTAAAAATGTATTTTTACGCCAAGCAATTCATTTTATGGCATTTAGGTATTATTTTAGAGATTAAACATTAAATGATACTGTTTGGACAACAAAAACAATTAATAGCTTCGGTTTTGAGATCTTATAACTATAAAAGAACACTGCCATAGAGTGCTAAATAAACCAGAATCAATCACAGTACAGAGGTTCTGATTGTGCTATTTACGATGGATCTATTTTACAATCGATTTGAGAAGAGTTTAAAAATAAACAAGGCTGTTAGCCCGCAACAGAGAAGAGATGTGTGGATAGGGGAAGGATGCACATGTGTGCTGTTTAAGATATTAATTGACCTAACTTTTAATTTTTAACCATTTACTTAAAAGTTATGCTTTATTGGACTACCAAGCCAAAAAAAAACCCATACAACTTGTAAAAATCATAAAGGTATTTGTTTGCACTTTCCAAACTGAGAAGCCTATTTTGTAACCACCTGATAAACTAAAGTTTGTTCTGGTTAAGAATGAATGTTCCAGGGACAAATACGAGATCTGCCAATGTGCATCATGTATATTTGTGAACAAACCAAGAAAAAAATCAGGAACTGCAGACCAATTTTGACAGGAATGATATGTACTGTGTTCAGATAACCCTCCCTCATCTAACCATACATCGAGTACCTGCTCGTCAGCATACAGACTGAAAGGCTATAGCTAAAGGAAGGTTTTACAGGATTTACTTAAAGTACAAAATCATGCTGTTATACATTTTCTTGGAAAACTGTCACACTATATTTTGACTTTTAAAAGCACGCAACAAACGCATCCACTTTGCAGGTGCTTTTTCAGGCACAGGAAACTACTGAACAGAAAAAGTGTGACTAAAGCTAAAAGCATCTGAAAACAAAATCCTTTAATATGAAATGTGTGAGCCCTAACTTCAAGCCGAGCAGCTACCCTTGAGTTTTCTGGCAAGAAACAAATGTAAGGTTTATGTGATTTTGGATGCTTTGTACAATTTGACTTGAAAATACAAAACAACTACCTACAATTGTTATGAACAACTACCACAGTTAATGAATCCTTCCCTTGGGAAAGTTCTGCTTTTCCAGTTTCTCTTTAGCCATTAGAATACATGTTGTCGAGGGCTTTTATTTTTTTTTGGCACCTCTTACGCAGTTTAGATTCAGCTCTAAGTCACTTCCTGCTTGATTTACCTTTCCTGAGGTTTGAAAGTGGTTCCAACACTCCCCTTTTAAAAGCTGCTGCTGGATCTTGGACACAAGATCTCAAGCTAAGCATGCTTTGTAAGTGAGGCTCTTTTATTAGAAGATCTCTGTATGCTGTTAATTGATTTGAACGACAAAGTAAAGCTGCAATGCTGTGCACAAATTCAGGGACAAGACAGGTGTACGTGTTGTCAGCTTGACAATAATGATAAGCAACAACCTGCAGAAAAGAAGAGGAAAAAAAAAAAGGTTACCCCAATCAACTTTTAAGACACACAGTTAGTTTTCCAAGTATGATAAAGGTTTACTAGTTGCTCTTTCATCTAAAAAATATCTTTCAGTGCTAGAATAACTATCACATTCTACAATTTGTACCATGTGACTTGTGTAAAGTCATAGGAAGTTAGACAGTGAAACGGGTTTCCACCTTATAGAGCACACCAAAATGAAATATGTATTCAAAATGTCAGATTCTTACAGCAAAAATAAATACTTACAAAGAAAATGTAAGTCATATTTATTTGAAAAAAAAACAAACAAGCCACAAGGAAAATACAATGTTCAGAGTAACTTCAGTGAGTTATGTAACACTGTCTCCAAATAACACACATTGCTGTAAAGACATCAACAATAATCCCATGTTTTCCTTATAATTATTTGCATGAAGTATGCAACACTGTCATTATTTTTTTTTTCACTATGCAAAAAGTAAAAAACAGCACAGTAACATAAGATGCAAAAACAAAAAAAAGAACAAACCAACACATCAGTAAGTGCTTCTTCCAAACTCTCACAGTACGTAAAAAACAGGCAATACTCAGACAACATGCGTGGTGGGTTATAGATTCCTACATTCCTACAGTCCAAACATTTTATTTATCTTTCAGAATTTTGCCTACTGATACCATACTGAGCAAATACTCAGAGAATGCACAGCCTCTTTTGGAAGTTAAGGATCCAAACCTTCTCATACACACCCAGAGCAGGTGGAATTTCTTTATTTACTCTTTTTTAATTTAATGGTCTATCTGAGACCAAGGAGAAATCAATAAAGAACTTGAAAGGCAGAGAAGGCAGGCAGCTGTTTTTTCATTTAGAACTACCCAAGACTATTGCACTGCCTACTGCTCCACTGCTGACTACTGGCAGACCCAAGAGGCTCTGCACATCAGGCTGCTTCCCACCCAGACCAGAGGTTTCCTAATGTGCTGAAAGAGAAGTTCCATGGGTAAGGGAAAACCCACCTTTGAGGCAAGGCGTTTCACAGAATCACCTGCTTGATTCTGGTTGTCAGGAGTGCCAGGACAATTCATGCTCTTCATTGTATAGGTACCACTTGGAGGAGGAGTAGACAGAGGTAACTGACTTAAGGGAATCTCCTGACAGGAGTCGCTGCCTATTTTAAAAAACAACAAATATCAAAAAGGCCAAATGTGCTGAAAACTGAAAACCAACTGTTTTATATGAAGAGATCATGGGGTATCTTTATTGCTAGGGCAGAAGTTAAGATTGAATCATAGTATCAAAGAAGTTTGCAAGAACTTTAATAAATGTAGATACAAATTTGCAACCTCACCATTTTGAAACAATCCAGCTCACTTTTAGATCAAAATTATAGATGCTAAAAGCAAAACCATCAAGATACTAAGTTTTGTCTATTTAATAATTATAATTATTAAATTATAATTATTAAATTATATTTAAAATTATAATTAAAATTATGCATTTACTGACTCACTTGAACTATGAGACTAAACTGTTGGAAATTATCAACGTATTTTTACTTGAAGTGGCATCAGTGGACACAGTGGCAATGACAGTCACACTATCCTTCCAATTAACATAGGCTTCTGCCTGCTAGCCAATCTAGTGACTACAGATCCTAACAGGGGCTTTCTGAAGACAGAATTGGTTTATCCACAGCCTTATTCCTGTCTCTGCTTAAAGTCTATGGCAAACATTTGGTTCCAAAAATTTTGTGGTATGCTGTGAGGAACAAACATGTCACTTCTCTCCTTTGAAATAAACCATCAGATGAACAAGTGCATGGGAACTGTTAGGCCACAGCCTGAACCAGTGATTGAGCACCCAGTGAAGGGGTGTGGGCAGCCCTGGGAGCACAGGTGGAAGCAATTCACCTGTGCAACTGGAAGGGGTGGACTCTGACTCCACCCCTCCCTAACCTCATTTAAGGGCTGGCAGCCAAAAAGAAATTCTCTCTGCTTGGAGACTGTCTCCTTTTGGAGTTTCC
Organism: Odontophorus gujanensis; assembly: GCA_013399175.1. Taxonomy (NCBI): domain Eukaryota; kingdom Metazoa; phylum Chordata; class Aves; order Galliformes; family Odontophoridae; genus Odontophorus; species Odontophorus gujanensis. The sequence goes on along the minus strand of VXAB01003185.1, from coordinate 259,998 downwards.
AGTAAGATCTGATCTTAAGAAAGGGTACGCCATTCCTTCTTGGTTACTAAATTTTGATGCTGCCATACTTGTGCGATTCAGAACCGGTTAAAGGCAACTATATCAACTGCTTCTTATCCTTAAACAAGCTACTACAAATCATACAATATCTTGAGTTGGAAGGGATGTGCAAGGACCACAAACCTCTGATCCCACACAGGCCCACTCAAAATCCAAACCTTATGTCTGAGACTGGTATTCCAGTGCTCTTTATGCCCCAGCAGCTCATGGTCATGACCATGGCCCTGTGGAGCCTGTTCCATGCCTGGCCACCCCCTTGGTGAAGCACTGGTACAGGCTGCCCACAGAGGTGGTGGATGCTCCCATCCCCGGAGACACTCCAGTTCAGGCTTGGTGGGGCTCTGAACAACCTGGTCTAGCTGTAGGTGACCCTGTTCACTGCAGAGGAGTTAGACCACATGGCCTTTAAAGGTTGCTTCCAAAACAAGCAATTCTGCAAGTCCTACTAAACTAGATCAGAAAAGCAAGCAACATTCTGATTCTTGTTACCAGTACAATAACCCAAGCAATTATTCACAGAAGGGACTTACTCTGGGGGGATGAATTAGGACTATTTGAAGCTATTTGCCTCATGCGACTTCCGTGGCAGCTAAGTGCCACCAGACGAGAAATGATAGCAGTCTTCCCAAATCCTACATTTCCAGTAATAACTGTTCCCTTGCTCTCTGCCAGATCCGTATTCTTCAATTTTTCTTCAATGGCCTGGAACAGCCATTCTCTTCCAACAAACACAGAGTCTGTTGTTATGCTTGGCACTTCAAACAGCAATGGCTTTAGCAAAATGTCTTGAGGCTTATAGGCGACAAAACGTGCTGAGAAGAGGCAGCAGGGAGAAAAGTTTGTTAGAAACCAGACATGCAACAAAGCAGCACTGGCTCAGAAGACCGTTTTGTTCAGTGACATTTTTGATCATGTTCACTATCAGAATTCTTCTAAGGCTTTCCTGATGGAAACAATACAAACCAATTTGCTCAGTTTGGGTCACCTCTGTAATTCCTATGTGAGGTAAATTTTAAATGAGTTTAAAAACATCCTGATAGTACACTTGTATGTTTGCACATGACTTTTCTTAAATAAAAATAAAAATAAAAATAAAAAAACATCAATAATTCTATAAAATAAGAAGTACCAAATACTCTTCAATTTAACATGAGCTACACTGCTGAGCATTTCAGTACCAACTCTTCAAAGCTGTAAAAGCATCTACAAAGAGATAGGAAAAGGTAGAGAATATTTTTTTCCTAGTTTTAAATGAATTATTTTTAAAGTAACATAAGAATAAAGTTACTATCTTCTTTAGTCCCTTTGAAGCTACAAAAAAAGAATGTACTCTGCACACAGCTAGAAGCATAGTCATGCTTTAATGACACGCTTGATAAACACGTGACAACTTATAGGAGTATTTGATTTCAATGCATTAAGTTTACAGAAACAGTAATGTTCACTAATGTAACTTAATCTTACACAAACATTCAGCTTTAAACAATGTGAAAACAGGTAATTGCTGACAACTGTGTTTTTCAAGTACCAGAAATACTAAAGCTATTTTTGTCACTAACAGGTTCAGTGCAATTAGATCAGTTTTCTTCTGACACCAGAACTCTAATGACAGCCCCTGAAGACTTTCAATCCAGTGCAGTATCTCTTGCAGTAGGTGGTTATCTCAGTATCAGAGACGGTAAATAAGGCAGTCAGGAAAACCACTGCTGCTATTACAAAACTTCACTACGGACACTGCCACAATCTGCACAGCACTGTTCACGTGCACTTAGACACACAGTGAACTGATTCACCATCAAAAGCCATGCATTCTGTCCCTAAACCACAGCACTTTGTATGTGCAGAAAGTACGAACAAGCCCGTTACTTTCAAACATGTTGAGTGATCTGTCAGGAGCACTCTAAAATATTTATTTTTTAATATTTTAACTACGAAACAACTGTGTGACTGTGCCAAGACAGCTGCAGATGTAAATGTGCCTACCTTTGTTTTCCTGCTGCACTCTCCCACCAGCAGTGTTGTGCCAGGGTAGGCGAATTGAAGTGCGTAAAGGAGTATTTCTTTGTCCATCCAAGTAACTCAGATCTTCCAGTTTGGTAGAACTTGTTGCTGCAGTATTTAAAAATTCAAGATCGTTAAGCTCATTTTTATTAAGCTGAAAATTACAAAGAATACCATTATTTACTACATTTTTTCTCTGTTTCTTTGATTTTTTGGGGGGCAGGAATAAAACACGAGCTAATGGTTTCTCCATATGGAAAGAGAGATCTCTTCCTCCTATGCTACTGTCTCCCTGAAACATTCAGTGGAAGTGTGGCATTCTTCAGTCAAATACACTTTTCCCTCCTGTTTACATATTTAATGCAAAACTTGGTGAGCTGAATTTAAAGTGACACTGTAATCCCCGATAAGAAGTTTAAAAAAATTAAAAAATAAAAATACAAAAAAAGTTCAGAGTTGCTACCAAACTGTGCCTTGCAAGTGGCCAACGTTGGATTTTGTCTCTTACTGATTTAAGTTCTTGAAAAAACTTACTAAGCTGCCAGTAGGCATTGTTCCCTTTTGCTATTCACTACATTCAATTTGCTGGACTGTGCAGAACATACACATCACACAATTCATAAAAGAATGAAAATAAAGTTGAGAAATTCTTTTTTCAGTTGAATCAATAAGTTTGTGCCTTCACAATAAAAATGCTTCATTAATATCTATGCTTATTTATAATCTATGACTCTGTAGGTCCAAAACTTTAAAGTCTGATCATGCTACTTGAAATTCCCGCCCACGTTGCTAGTACATTCTATGCCAAAATACTGCCACTCAGAATGTTAAAAGTTGGTTTCCCAACTGTATTTTCCTCACAACTTACCACACTAAGATAATTCCATGCAGCAATTCTTGTTTCATCTTTTAAGCCAAAAATAATCCCTTCTATGGACAACATTTTCTAGCTGGAATCAAGGTACAGTATCTTCCTCTCCTCCTTCTGGACATCAACAACCAAGCCCTCAAATCTTTTTACTCATTTTCTTCATTATGTGTTTACTACTTAACTTCTAAATTTCGGTTAGCTGTTCACTAAGTCTAGTGTCACATATATGGCACCCATACTTCTGAACACTTTATCAGACCATTTTGTCTGCAGCGTTAGAGTTATGTAAGCAAATATCCTGTCACTGAATTTGTTAGGTACTGCTAACAGAGCTCAAGTCAGATGTACTTCTTTGGGTATTTATTATTTCACAACACTTAAAAAAAGTAAAGTTGAGGTCACACTAGTACCTATCAGAACTGAACAGACTCAAGTTTTCCGAATGCAAGGATTCAAGTAGAAAGCAGAATTTCATTTAGTTCTTTAAGTATATATATGCCACTTGTTCCCTAAGTTGACGGGCTGTGAAGTGACACAAAAGTTCCAACTTCACCAACACCCACTAAACAAAAGATAAAATCTGCATGGCAATTTAAATAATACACATCTATTCAGTTGAGAACTTACGCTTCTTTGTCCAATAAAAATACCTTCATAATAACAACATAACTTCAACTGAAACATTAAACAGAAACGTCACATCATTAACAAAACATTCTTTTTGTATCTCAGTATTCACCTGCAACAGAGTTTGGACGAGGCATTATTAAAGATCCAGAACTCTGAGTATAAGGAACAGGACCCTCTCCTGCCGGCACTTCCTTTGGCAAATTCTCAGCAGATCCAACAGCCTCCTCTTCTGCAACTGGCGAACAATTGTCAGTTCTTCGATCATGACTAATTCCTCGATGTGCTCCAGCTCTGAGACTCCCATCCTTGCTCCATTCCAAACTGGATCCACTACGATCATCATTTTCTGATGAACTTGTTACAGTTGCTGAGAAAGAAAATAAGATCAGAAGTACACATCAGAAGAAAATGGTCTGCCTGTATTAACATGCGTTATATTTTTCATAAACAGATAGTATTTGGGGCCTGGTCCTGCAGAGGATATTCTGTTAAATTGGAGTAATGTTACTTATCTAAAAGGTCTAACAACACAGCTTCTTAAAACTGCCAAACACAACCAGAGAAAGCAGGCTCGACTGGTTTGATTTTGCAGGGGTTTATTTATTTATGTAAAAGGGGAAAGAGGAAAGAAAAGGACTATTATCAGAACTTCACAACTTAACTTCAGGATGAGAATAAGGGCAATAGCACAATGATGTTACAGCTGTTGCAGAACAGTGCTTATGCAGAGTCAAGAATTTCTCTACTTCTCTGCCCTGACACTGGGGAGGCCGAGGGTGCCCAAGAAGCTGGGAGGGGATACAGCCAGGACAGATAACTGATTATCAAGGCAGCATGCACAGCAGCAAGCAGGCAGAGATTGTTTTCATGTGCAATTCTTTCTAATAGCAAAAGTTGTAATTAAAAAATTAACTTCACAAAGACATATCTTAAGTTTCTTTTGTTAAATCTAGGCGTTTAAGATATAGAACAGCTTTCTTTTACTTCCTACCTAAATTTAGTCCATCAGCTAGACTTAAACTGGAATCATATACATGGATATATGGATATCAAGAAGCCTTTAGGTTAGGGAGCATATTAAGTTGTTTTTTTTTTTTTTTTAAGTCTAACAGCTTTAATAAAATCAGTTTTAAGAGGGACTGGTTAAGGAATTAGCTTATAAACGCTGACCAAAACAGTAAGGGATACATCTTCCCGTAATAGTTTATACTAATATGAAATATATGTTTTCTACATCTTACTTCGGGCTTCCAGAAAATAATACAAAAGCAGCCACCTGGATGCTCAAAGACACAGGAAGATAGCAGGACTGATACTGAACCATTAAACCAGGGAGCAGAAATATAGAAGGCAGGAAGGAATCCAGATTTTATTTTTTTCAGAAAAGACCCACTGAGGTGATGTCCTTCAACATAATGGAACGTGTTATAGAGGTAAATATAAGAGATAAACAGAAGAAATTAACAATTTCAAATGAAAATATGGAGAAAATAGTACTACATCATGAAAACAAGAGAAATGCACACCTAACAACAGCAACCACTTGGTAAAAAACAGGCAAAAAATATGATTTCAGTCTTTCAAGTACACAGGATTTGAAATGGGATCTAGCTTTACCATAAAATCACAGTTATTTGGACTTGCAGCATTAAGAGAAGGCTATTTTCTATTAATTGCATTACTAATTAAGATGCTTACCTATTATTCCACTGTCCTTGCTCTCCAGGGTGGAGCTAGGGCTCCTCATGGTTTCACAGGGACTACCTTTGTTGGTTGTGGCTTTGCCAGTACAGCTATTGAGAGTTGAGCATGGGCTATCTGTGCTTGGAGATGTAGTGCTGCTTGTGAGTGTGGAACATGGACTGACTCCTTGACTAGCTATTGTACACTGCAATGTGAAGAAAAAGAATAGTTATTGCACAGAAGGCAGTACACTGTTGCATGGAAGTTTAGAAACATAAAGGTGAAATAAAACAAAACATTCATTTTCTGAGTGAAAACTTCAAGAAGAGGAAGCTTTATATTGACTGGCACTAATCGTGCCTTAATGACACAATTTCAGATTACCATTAAAAGTATCTTACAAGTTTTACAAATTAAGACCTTAAAACATTAAAAATTTAAGAATTCATGATTAACTTGAAGAGTTATAGTGAAAAAGAATTCTTCTCTATTAAATATTTACTGGCAAAATATATATCCAAACTTTGTGTTAGAAGCAATGGAAATGAATTCTTAGTAACCTTTTCCCATCATGGAAACCCAAACTGATGATTTTTGAGTCCTGGGATTATAAAAGAATAAAGGGAAGAAAGAGATTGGTAATTAGTGTTTCAGTTAGCAGATGAACTTTGTATAGATATCAGCTACTTGTTTCTCCCTAGCTCCTCTACCACTGCATAAAGCAAAAGAGATCATCAAACAGGTGAATTTCTTGGAGAGGAAGGGATACCTCCAAAGTATGTTCCTATTTTAGTAAGCCACTGAGACATTCCCTTCTTGTAGCTCACTGAGAAAACCAGTAAGAAATAAGGTGAAGAGAAGCCTAGATGCTCTTCAGATTCACAGTAGGATAGATTTAGCCTCCTCGACAGACGAGTCTATTCTTTATTTCCATTTTTCTTTTTCTTTTTTTTTTTTTTTAAGGAAGAATGCAAGATAAACCCCCAATTGAAAAAAAAAAACCAAGCAAACACACAAAACCAAATACCCACAACTTGATTCTTATAATTCAGCTACAATTCTATTTCCTTATGACTATTAAAATAGAATCTATTTTGGTAAAGTATCAAGTAATCACACATAGCAAATAGGAAAAATAACATGAGACCTGTCAAAAACAGAAAGAACATTAAATACATGTTTCCAGTAATCCTACCATGGATTCATTTTTTTCTTCTATATGAGCAGCTGTTGGTATCCCTTCTCCCAGTAAAAAACCCAATCTTGTCATCAATTCTTGTGCTGCAGGAGAACAGCTCGAGTCTTTGTCAGGTTTTGCTTTAGAGAGGGGGGTGGGAGGGAAAGTTGGTGAAAATTAGTGTTGGTTATACTTGGAAAACATTACAAGAGTTAGAGAGAGTACAAATGCAAGCAGCAGATCTTCTCTATCAGCTTCTCTAAAAGAGAAGTTAATCTCACGTAGTCTTTAAATTGTTGGTGGGTCATTCTCCGCTTAGCTGCACAAATCTAGGAACAAAAACAAACAAACAAATCCACCACCCTGCCAGTCAAAACAGAAATGGTTAAGTGAAATCAGCTGTATCAAGACAAACAGTTCATCCCTGGACTGATGATCAACACGATGACTAGCATGTATGACACTATCAAAGCTCAGTGTCACACAAAGTCTATTCCAGTAATTTTTTTATAACGTTTCACGTTATGTTAAAAATGTGAAAAGTAGAGTTAATAACACAGATGATTTATAAACACTGCAACTAGTACTATGATTTTTTTTTCTTTAATGCCAACAGTTTGGAATCACCTATCAAACTACACAGCTCTTCCCCAGCAGAAACATTTATACAGAATTTAATTCTGTTGACTATTAAAAAAAGAAGAGCACGTTGGCCTGTCTTGTCCTCAGGTATAAATAATCAACTTAATAAGGTACATCATCTAATGACTCTGAGAAATTGCTCACTACAAGAATTCTCCGTTACAGAACCACCAGCTAGCTGCATTAGCTACTACCTGGCCCTGTAAAGAGGGAAAAGTGAAGGAGACTCTTGGCCACTTCCCAATCAATGTGGTCTGAGCCAGGCACCAAACCTGGGGATCTCACCCCCAGACAGCTGGACGGCAATAAAGACGTTCAAACAGTTTTATCAGTATACAGTTTGGAGATTCCACGTAACAATAAGTTCTTAATTAATGAGGAATGCAACAGAGAATGAGTGAAGAAGGGGATAAATATATAAATGCACAGATTTATTAATGAAGTTTAAGAGAGAAAAACATAAACCCCTCAGCCACACTTCTACACTATCAAAAAACACAGCAGTAAAATAGTAGCAACAACTGAACTGTTCCTTGACTTTTGCTTCTCCTTTACAGCCTTGCAAGGTCAAATACATGTCAGGAGAGGATTTTTCACAAAAAAAAACAAACACCAAACACAATGTATGATCTCTAACCACATAGGACACACAACAGAAGTTTAGTGGCATTTACAAGGAACAGCATATTTTTCCCCAGCTGTAGACTGTAAGAAAACCAGAGAAAAAGAGAAAACAGGGATTTTAACAGAACTGAACAGCTTGCACCATAAGCTTTACTTTAATGTTTCAATCTTCCTGAGCAACAAAGCCCACAGTTCACAAACACAAGTATTGCACTAGAACATCCTTCTGCATTTCACTCTGGCTCGATGCCTGCTTAAACACATACAATGCTTAACTTTGAGGACAGCTTAAGGTTTTACTCTGATATATCTGACTGTCCTTTAACAATGGCAAAAGGAGAAAGTCTACAGAACAGTGTCTTTTGACATCAGACAGCCAAAGATTTTGCACCTCAGGATATTGCCAGATCTTGAAATAGCTGACAGGGAAGCGTACTTCCTCTATAGAAATTGTCATTTTGATCACTACTATTATCTTTAAAGTAAAAATATTAGAAATTAAAGAGTTTATTAAATCAACTATTTAATTGCTCTATGAACTGTTACAAAAACCTATGATTATTTTATTTAAATTTTAACCTTGTACGGGTTTGAGCAAGTGTTCAGCAATACAAATGCCAGTTCAGCATCAAAGACAAAGTCCAAGAATCTAAGTTGTTCAGCCCACCAGTCAACAATTAATCCTTACACACTACATTTCATGTCTGGCTATTAGCATTCTTTCTCTGGGAACACAACTCTGCCAAGAGGATGACTGTTACAAGATGGTCATCTTTAGGTAAGGGAGATGAAGACTACAAGCACAATGTGGACCAGGCTAACTATAACATATCAAGTGGGACATAAAGGAACATCTGGAACCCAATGATCAGATACACACAATTAATTCAATGAAGCCTATTAATTTAAAAATTAGAAGTAGTATTAAGCACATGAAATCCACGATAAGAGTGCATACAGTCGTATACCAAATTACACATTCTGCTTTGACCATGACATGCACTGCCAAAACCACATTCTGTTACATTCTTGTCAAATGTAGTGAACATAAAACTTACCAAGGGCACCCACTGAGACTCTAGAAAGGCAGCTTTTACCAGCTTTGTCAACACAGAATTCCACTGTTACTGCCTCTTCCTACTTAGGAAACTTTTACAAAATTTATAAAATGAAGAACTGCATCCAGTGCAGAGTTACACACTTGGAATCAATTTATATTGAAAATAAATTCATAAAAATTCTAGTAGACCTTTGGCATACACAGTAATTAACTTGACAGCACTTTGCCTGCAGCATGCACACATCTCCAAGAATTGAGACGCTTACAAAGATCATGTAAGTAGAATGAAAAGCATCTCCTCCTTACTACAAGAATACGGCATTTGCCAAACACTTCTACAAATAAAGAATCAAATTTCAGTACTACTCAGGCTTTTCATCACTTTCTTTGAAATGAATGGATGAAGTATCACTGAACAGATTCTTACCATTCTGACTGGGTTCTTCTTGCTCTGACTGTTTTCTCAGCAGTAGAATTGCCTCACCTGGCACTCTAGGACTTTCCACATACTTGGCCTTCCTGATTGGACCTAGAAAGGAAAATAGTTGAATGTATCTAATTTTTTCCAGATATACCACAAACTTCAAATGCAAAGTGTCTCTCCTCAGATGCACAAATAACATAGAGGAACTAGTTCTTAGACACACAGCTGCTACTTAAGAACTCAAGAGCTGCTGAAGTTTCAGTCTTGTGAGAAAGAAATGCTCTGTGCTTTTTGGAATGTAAACCAGTCTGCTTACTGTAACAAAACTGAGGCTTTCCTATATATGTAAAGAGTGTTTTTCTTTTTTTATTTTTACATTCAAACTTGTACAACTTTCAGCATGCCTCCTCTTTACAGAGCTTTCATTTTCCAGTACAACAGGAAGGTAATTTTGTAATTAGCACTTCTGAGACTAGAAAGAAAAATACTGAAAGTAGATCATAAAATCACATAATCATAGAATAGCTTGGGTTGGAAGGGACCTGCAGCTCCACTCCTGCTATGGGCTGACCCGCATCCACGTCCTTTGGCACCTGCAGGGATGGGGCACCCACACAGCCCTGGGCAGCAATACCAGGGCCTTATCACCCTGTGAGTAAAGAATTTCTTCATAATATCTAACCTAAATCTCCCCTCCTTTAGTTTCAAACCATGTTAAAAGTTGGGTTCTCTCCTGATTACAAGCTTCCCTCAAGCACTGGAAAGCTGCAATGAGGTCTCCCTGGAACCTCCTCTTTTCCAAGCCAAACAAGCCCAGCTCTCTCAGCCTGTCTTCACAGCAGAGGTGCTCCAGCTCTGAGCAGCGTCATGGCCCTCCTCTGGACCCAATCCTCAGCTTCACATCCTCCTTTTGTCCTTTAGTTTCAAACCATGTTAAAAGTTGGGTTCTCTCCTGATTACAAGCTTCCCTCAAGCACTGGAAAGCTGCAATGAGGTCTCCCTGGAACCTCCTCTTTTCCAAGCCAAACAAGCCCAGCTCTCTCAGCCTGTCCTCACAGCAGANCTTACACACTACATTTCATGTCTGGCTATTAGCATTCTTTCTCTGGGAACACAACTCTGCCAAGAGGATGACTGTTACAAGATGGTCATCTTTAGGTAAGGGAGATGAAGACTACAAGCACAATGTGGACCAGGCTAACTATAACATATCAAGTGGGACATAAAGGAACATCTGGAACCCAATGATCAGATACACACAATTAATTCAATGAAGCCTATTAATTTAAAAATTAGAAGTAGTATTAAGCACATGAAATCCACGATAAGAGTGCATACAGTCGTATACCAAATTACACATTCTGCTTTGACCATGACATGCACTGCCAAAACCACATTCTGTTACATTCTTGTCAAATGTAGTGAACATAAAACTTACCAAGGGCACCCACTGAGACTCTAGAAAGGCAGCTTTTACCAGCTTTGTCAACACAGAATTCCACTGTTACTGCCTCTTCCTACTTAGGAAACTTTTACAAAATTTATAAAATGAAGAACTGCATCCAGTGCAGAGTTACACACTTGGAATCAATTTATATTGAAAATAAATTCATAAAAATTCTAGTAGACCTTTGGCATACACAGTAATTAACTTGACAGCACTTTGCCTGCAGCATGCACACATCTCCAAGAATTGAGACGCTTACAAAGATCATGTAAGTAGAATGAAAAGCATCTCCTCTTTACTACAAGAATACGGCATTTGCCAAACACTTCTACAAATAAAGAATCAAATTTCAGTACTACTCAGGCTTTTCATCACTTTCTTTGAAATGAATGGATGAAGTATCACTGAACAGATTCTTACCATTCTGACTGGGTTCTTCTTGCTCTGACTGTTTTCTCAGCAGTAGAATTGCCTCACCTGGCACTCTAGGACTTTCCACATACTTGGCCTTCCTGATTGGACCTAGAAAGGAAAATAGTTGAATGTATCTAATTTTTTCCAGATATACCACAAACTTCAAATGCAAAGTGTCTCTCCTCAGATGCACAAATAACATAGAGGAACTAGTTCTTAGACACACAGCTGCTACTTAAGAACTCAAGAGCTGCTGAAGTTTCAGTCTTGTGAGAAAGAAATGCTCTGTGCTTTTTGGAATGTAAACCAGTCTGCTTACTGTAACAAAACTGAGGCTTTCCTATATATGTAAAGAGTGTTTTTCTTTTTTTATTTTTACATTCAAACTTGTACAACTTTCAGCATGCCTCCTCTTTACAGAGCTTTCATTTTCCAGTACAACAGGAAGGTAATTTTGTAATTAGCACTTCTGAGACTAGAAAGAAAAATACTGAAAGTAGATCATAAAATCACATAATCATAGAATAGCTTGGGTTGGAAGGGACCTGCAGCTCCACTCCTGCTATGGGCTGACCCGCATCCACGTCCTTTGGCACCTGCAGGGATGGGGCACCCACACAGCCCTGGGCAGCAATACCAGGGCCTTATCACCCTGTGAGTAAAGAATTTCTTCATAATATCTAACCTAAATCTCCCCTCCTTTAGTTTCAAACCATGTTAAAAGTTGGGTTCTCTCCTGATTACAAGCTTCCCTCAAGCACTGGAAAGCTGCAATGAGGTCTCCCTGGAACCTCCTCTTTTCCAAGCCAAACAAGCCCAGCTCTCTCAGCCTGTCTTCACAGCAGAGGTGCTCCAGCTCTGAGCAGCGTCATGGCCCTCCTCTGGACCCAATCCTCAGCTTCACATCCTCCTTTTGTGGGGTCCCCAGGCCTAGATGCAGTTCTCCACATGAGACCTCATGAGGGCAGAGAAGAGGTGGACAACTCCATCCCACTCCCCGCTGCCACCCCTCTGCTGATGCAGCCCAGGAAGTGCACACTGCCATTCAGCTTTTTGTCCTCCAGTACCCCCAAGTCCTTCTCTGCAGGACTGCTCACAACAAGTCCTTTTCCCCCTCTGTACACACAGTTGGGATTGCCCTGACCAAGGTGCCTTGAAGAACCTTTATTTGGTTCACTCATGGGCCCACTTTTCAAGCCCGTTCAGGACCACCTGGATGACATCCTTTCCTTTTGTTGTATCAAACACAACACTTAGCTTAGTGCCATCTACAAACTTGCTGAGGGTGCACTCGATCCCACTGTCTATGTCACTGATAAAGATCACAGAATCACCAAGGTTGGAAAAGACCTTGTTAAATACTGACTCCAAGGCACTAATGGACACAGAGCCACTGACTACAACACTCTGGCTGCGACCACCAAACCAATTCCTTATCCACTGAGTAGTGCACCCTTCAAATCCATCTCTCTTTAATTTAGAGATAAGAACGTGGTGTGGGACCATATGAAAGATTCTGCAGAATCCTTTGTCCACTGATGCCATCACTCCACCACAGAAGGCCACGACTGCTCAGTCACAAACTGCCCTTGCAGAAGCCATGCTGGCTGTCCCAGCTCTCCTCCTCACCTCACACGTGCCTTAGCAAAGCTTGCAACATTAGCACACTAAATAATTCAAACTCAAGAAGTTTTACATTACTCAATAATTTATCCAAACACTGAAGCATGTTCTGATTTTAAGGAAAGGTGAAAATTAGTTCAAAAAACAAATCAGAGAGCAGCTAGTAATGGTACTTGCTCTCATAAAAACGTAGCACTCCTAGTTCATGAACATGCTAAGTTCAAACACGCCAACTTCTAGTACTAAGGAGCTGTATAATCACAAACACACATTTCTCAAAAAATAAGCTGATTCACTTAATTCTGCAGCTTTATGCTTCGGTTCCAGGCTATTTACAAACCCATTCCTTACTAAATATGCTTCAGTAGCAACTGCAGGAAACGTTCACTGCAGAATTGTTTCTTGGCAGCCAAGCATCAAACTGAAAGGGAGCGATACTGCCCTCTAAAGGCTCCCCAGAAAAAGTATACTGGTACAACTGGATCAACATCTGATTGCACAATAAACAATGGAGAAACTCGGATATTACAGGCAGACTGACTGTGACACATTAATGCAAATTATGCCATCATATATATACACACATATACACACACACACCCTGAAAAAAATACGTCAACAGAATTCTATAAAAATAAGAGCATCAGCAACTCTGAGAGTGTTTCGGAGAAGCGTAAACTAGTGCAGAGCTACCCAAGGGAAAATCAAGATACCTAAACTGAATGGAGACTGGAAGTATCATCATTCATGGTATTGAAAACTGAAGGTACTAAACCCAAATCGCTGTCTTAAAGTTTAAGACAAGACACTAGGACTATCATAAATTTTCATTAAGTGTCCAATAAAGCCACCTGGACAGTTAAGGTTTTGGTAAGCTTGAAGTACCGGCTCATCCAGAAGAAACGATATACTGTCTAGAAGTCCCTAGAAACAGTTAGGTTACCAGGCTTGGTGAAATACAAAAGTAGAGGTGTCTCAGGGGATTTCCTCGGCTTTAGCAATACATGATGATTTTTTCCTCATTTCAATACAAATTCTGGTTACACCACTGAGCTTAAATGTCAGGTTCTTACTACCATGCATCATCACCGTAAGAGTAGGAAAGGAAGTTTCCTCACCTGAAAATATATCTGACGTTCTGATTTTAATACCATTAGTCCACAGCAGTGACTCAGCTCCAGAGAAAACCATTCTACAAGCAGCATTCCACTTTTGCATCCTGTGTGTTTATATATTACTCCTTTTCAAAAGCATAACAATAATAATAAATAGTCTCAAAAGCAAGCATACTGACCCAGTCATGTTTCACGATGACTGCTTCTTGTCTAACTTCACAGAATCCTGGACTTACGGTTACACAATTCACATACTATTTTTACTTCTTTTAAACAAGGAACCTCAAAGTTTAATTCTGTCAAATTCAAACGGAAGATGATTCATTCTGAAGTACTACGTAACACTACATACCCTAGGAAAAGAAATGGAAATCATAAAATGGCAGCAGTATTTTATGGGACAGATTAATCTCCCTGAAGTCTGCTTGAAGGGCACTGAGACAAGACACAAGCAATCCAGACTTCTAGAGGGTATGGAGGTTACATGTACTTGATACACGTACCAGATGGATCCATCAAGGATGATGTATAGCAGCCCTTCAAGCACAGGTTTGGGATGTGATAACCAAAGGTAGCCTTGGTTGTATTGATCATTGTGGGTTACAAGAATGACAGGAGCAAGGAAGGCAAAATGAAAGACTACAAAGCCTGAACTTTAAGAGAGCTGCCTCAAGCTTATTCAAGGAAATGAAGGTTGAAGGAGCTCAGGATATTGGTAGGTCTTTATAACATCCTCTTCCAAGCACAAAACCAGTCCACCCTGATACTGCAACAAACAGGAGTTGGGCTTGGTTCATGACAGCTACATTAAGGTATACAGGAGCCGGCAGCAGGAGAAAGGGAGAAATTCAGAAAACTGCTGGGCACGTAGGGACAATGCTATGAAAGTCAAAGTTCACCCAAAGGTAAAACTGGAACAAGAGCTCTTTCTGCTACTGGAGAACCACCAAAACAGTCAGAGACTGGAGCACTTGTCCTGTAAAGCACTGAAACTGGTTGCTCAGACAGGCTGAGTAGTCTCGTCACTGAAAGTTTGCAAAATCAGACTGAACAATGCCCTGAGCTGATCCTGCTTTGTGAGAATGTTGTGAGGTACTGTGTCAAAGACCTTTCTGAAGTTCAGATAGATGACATCAGTGGCTCTTCCCTTGTCTATTGATGCAGTGACACCATCAAACAAAGCCTCTAGGTTGATCAAGCAGGATTTGCCCTTGGTGAAGCTGTGCTGTTACTCCTGCAACAGCTCCCTGCCTTCCACGTGCCTTAGTATAGCTTCCAGGAGGACCTGCTCCATGATCTAGCCAGGCACAGAGGTGAGACTGATTGACTTACTGCTCTCCTTCACAGACAAAGACCTCCTGCTGAAAAATTCTTCCTTATCCTGCCTTTTTCTGCTCCTTTTTCCACCTCATCAATTCTTTCATTAAGGAAGCCTTTGACTCCAACAAACCAGTAGCTTTAACTCTGCCAGTATTTTTTGCCTCTTTAGTAACTTAAGATATAGTTTCTCTCTTCCCTCCTTTTATAGTAACAGTCGTGGATTGAACCAGATCCAGAAGCACTGGTACTCTTCCAAGCTCTTCAACAAAAAGCTTCCCCACCTCCTATGCAAATAATTAAAACACAGTGTCACTCACAGTAGATTGTGCAAACAGGATTGTACAGCCTTCTGTGCTCCAGCTCAGAAGCTCAGCTTACTCTCCTGTGGTTTTGCCTGCCCATGGATAATGAGTTCTATGGGCTGAAGTACTTGCAGACTGACTGGCAAAAAGGCAGTTATTACCATGCATGCACTGCAGCAAAGGTACCTCTGTCAGTTGTGCACATTTATCAACACACCTGTCTACAACAACCCAATCTCCTAACACATGGGAAATAATTTCAGACAGATCAGTACAGGCTCAATCCTGAATCCCTGCCTGGAGGGGTAGTGGATAAGAGATGGGCAAAGTGCATTGCCAGTGATCAGAGCAGCATTTCAAAAAGACAATTAAAGCCAAGTCCCTAGACTAGCAGTTTCTAAATCTGTTCTGAACAGATACCTCTAAACTTGCTAAACACTAAGGTCTCCAAACTGGAGAACTGATAATTACATTATTCATGGAACACAGATGCCTATGATGGAACAAAATTCTCTAAAGAGACAGAACAAAACAACATACTACCTGTCTACTACACCTGCAGCTAACACATTCTGGCAAAAGCATTCCATTGTCTGAGTTATCCTGAAGGTATACATCGTTCAAAGGGGAATTCTTTTAAAGTATAACACATTTTCCAACTACTGCATATTAGACAACTAAAAGAAAATGGAAACTAACTAGAAGGTAAAATAAACATTCAAAATTAGTAAACGTGCACCTGAGTATGGATAATATGCCTGACAGCAATGAGGAAAAAGTTATTTTTATGCAACTTAAAATCATACATTAAACAATTTCTGTTTGGATATATATATACTATTTAAATGTCATTTCACAAATCGTGTTTTCTTTTTTTTGGTGTTTTTTTTCATCCCCTTCTACACAATGTAGTATATTACCAAAATTTACTGAGGATGGTCAAAATATTTTCAATACTGATTGCTTAACAGGGTACAATTAAAGAATTTGCTTTCTTTCTAGAAAGGAAGGAAATTAAGTATAAAACACAGGTCCATCATTAACTGAATCACTTCTGGTGGAACAGAAATGCCATTTTTCAGAGGATAACCAGACTGTGAGTGGATAAAGTAATTATGGAAGGAAAAGTTTTGCCCAAATCCAGCTGCGGATGCTGCTGCATTTGAAGAAATGAGAAGAGACAGTAATGCTTCCTGTTCAGGCAGTAGAGAAGACAAACAAAGAAAAGTAATTAAAAAATATCCCTCCATAGTCAAAGATCAACATCTATTTGTAAATACAGAAACAGCAAGGAAAGAAGAAACAGTAAAAGCAAACTGTTCATTAATTTATATTGCTCAGTGTTATTTTACACAATATTTTAAAATAACTGAATCAGGAAAAAATATTTTTTTCCACTGATAACATAAGCAAAACTAAGTACTCATTTTCAAATCAACAAACACAGATGTAGGACTAGATAAAAGGACACATTTGCTAGAAAAGCAAAAGTATGAAGCCCTCAAAAACACACCCTTTCAGTGCTAGTAACTATTGGTTAACTACAGCTTCTATTTTTGAATTTGTAACTCAAACTCATTGCTAGGAAAACGTGACTAATTTCAATTTACGCACCAAAATTTGGTAGGTAATGGGTTCAATAAAGGCTTAGGAAAAACTCTTACCTAAAAAAATGAGTAGTATCTAGTGACACAGTTTTTAACTATTATCTTGGAATCCACAGAATGTTGTTTCAGTCTAGCTGATACTGAATAGAATTTCAACTCAAGGAAATAATTTACCCAAGTAGATCACGTTATATACATAAGACCATCAGCATGCCTAGGTTATAAGAGAATTAGAACTACAGAAAGAAACAAAGGTAGAGCAGTATTTCAAAGGACAATTTTCCTCCCTTGGTTAATTGTCTTGGGTATTTTCAAAGATGTTGAAAAGTATTAACAACACTGTTTACATGAAATATACCTCACTGAGTAGCAGTTCTGTTAGAATAGCTTTGTCACATCTGAACTTCAGGATGATTCTTTAACTCTCGTTGCAATCCTTGCTGCTTTCATCCACAATATCATGACAAAAACCTCCAGATGCTGTTTGTAGCACAGAACTGCAGAGGCTGGAAGGGACCTCGTGGATCATGGAGTCCAACCTTCCTGCTAAAGCAGCTTCCCTGCAGTACATCACACAGATATGCCACTATCTCTCTGGGCAGCTCGTTCCAGTGCTCCGTCACTCTCACAGTAAAGTTCTTAATATGCTTCTGAACAGAGTGCTTTGTAACCAGTACAGCTAGCATCCATCTCGCTTCTTATTTCTTATGGATGCTAGCCAGATCATTTGCTTTAAATCATTTTCCAACAGCTCCAATTTGTTGAAACTCAAAGGAATAGCACAGAATGTTTCTACTGGTTAGGTATCTAGTTAGGCATTCATCCAAAACAGTGGCACAGAAATGCCAACGTATTCAAAGCACTTCATAAGGATTCTTCCCTACTGTGTGGTTTGTTTGTTTGTTTTGCCTATTTATCACAGTGGAACAAAACATTTTGAAGGTGTGAATATTGCTTCACATTTGTAATTCAGGAACTGTTACATTTTCTGTAAGAGAAACAGCAGTCTCTACTATGCTTATAAAGTGTGTCACTGAAGGAAACTGAGCTGCAAGGTTGATCAGATACTATTTCAAATGCAATCAAGTTTTCCCCAATAGTAACAGAACAAGGAGTTGGATCCCAAGCTTCACTTAAGTCTTCAGCAAAGAAAACTCAACACGTTTCCTTCTACATTAAAACATGAAGTCTTTGCAAAGCTGCTTATTACACAAGACACTTGCAGTAAGAGACAAAGACTAGAAAATACTTTCTGTGCCTCAGAACTTTGCCTGGACTGTAAATATTGATAGTCAAATTAAGAATACACATATTTGCTATCCTCTACTAATTCTCTGAGTAAGAATTGCTCTTTAATTTCATGTAAGATGGGTTGTTCATCAAGGCATTTCTCAGTGCCAACAAAAAAAACTTTTGCCAGTCTTCTTAAACTTTATAAGCTTTACAATAAAGAATTTCAAAACTGCTGAGTGCCTGCACAATAACATGGACAATTTTGCCTGACACTCAAGCTTTGACCTGAATGAAGTCAACTGATGTTAGTGTGTTGGAATGATTTATATGTGCAGAATGCTGATAAAAGGGAACCAGATGGAGTACCTTATTTAGTAAGGCACACACATAAGTACGCGGTCATTACTAAGGACACAGACTGAAAATCAGTTAAGTTTCACACCACAACTTCAACAGCAATTTATCTATTAATATCTTAAATACATAGATACAAACAAAATAAATTAGCTGTAAACCACAAGCAACACTCTGAAGTATTCCCTTAAAACAATCATTAGTATCAACACCATTAATAACATGTACAAAGAGTTTTGCAGCTGCTTTTTCTGCCTAACTGAAATACTAACCATAAACGATCAGTTTTAAACATATTGAGACATTTCAATAAACCCACCTGCTACACGAAGTAGAATTATTTGCCATATGAAACAACAGTGTCCATTTATCTCTTATATAGTTTTATATGGTTTTATAGACCGATTATCTTTTTTACATGAGAACATGTAAAAAAGCCTCCACTGTTCATTTTTTATTGACAAAGATCATGTAAAATATAAAATGTCGAAGTGTTACTTTTACATTGTGTCAGAAATTGAGTCAAAATACTACTAAGATTTTAGCTGCTCATCAATTTCATTTTACCTGGGGACTTTTTGTTTGATCTTGACTGCATCAAGTAAGACTGGCGTGGCAGCAGAGGTGAAGATGGCAAAGACATTGAGACTCCTTTAGCCAAGTTCATCCTGTAAGTATCCCCCAAGATGGGCTGATTGCCAGTGGGAAAATCTGCGCTGTGACCAGATGCTGCAACAGTCTGCAAGGCATTCTCTGGGCAGGAATCCCCTGCTAAAATAAAATTTTGTCATCCATTATGTGATATATCAAAATAAAAAACAAGCAGTTGCAGTGAAATACAAATAGCTAATATAGGAAAACGTTCATTTGCCATCAGTGAGTCAGCACAGTTCTTCTCTTTTCACTGTGTACCTGCTACTACAGAATCCAAATAGGAAATTTACTGGAAAATTTATAATGCACAGCCAAATGAAATTTTATCTTACTGTAATAAAAGACAACAAAGAGGGAAGAAAACCTTCACCTTAAACAAAACAGCAGCTTTCCAGATTTCATCCTCAGAGGCAAAACTACATTTCTTACAAAGACAAAAGTGTTATCTACTGCTGAAAGATTTAACAGGATCAGTGTGATACCCTGAAATTCAATGACCATCTGAAAGCGCACTGTCCTGAATAGTTAGGAGAAATGTACCAGGTGACTTGCTGCACACAGCTAAAAGCATCTCACAAAGAAGCATTCATACATAACCACACTAAGATTTGATTGATTTTTCTGTTTCAAAACAGAGAAGTCCAGTAAAGTGCAATTTGACAGCAAAGATTTTATTTACTATCAGGGACAAACCAAGTATTGGCTCTCAACACAAAGTAGCAGAACAAAATAGTGAAACGTGCTGAAAAGAGATCTAGCACAAGGAATGCAGCTTCAGCTAAGTCAAGAATATGTTTTCAAAACAACAGAAGACAATACATGTTCACTACAATGAATCAAAGACAGCAGAAACACATGCAGAAAGTGCTGAGTTCTTCCTAGTCAGATGACAGAAACACGTGAAAAGGGAACGGTTGGCATCTAAACACAGCTTTTGTTTTTTTTAATAACCAAATCAGGGTATTGCTCAGTAATGTACACAGAACTGAATCAGTGTGAAACGTAAAACAAAACTGACAAAGAGAGGAAAGAAAATACTCAGAATATTTTTTACATAGATCTGTACAGCAACTAACAGCATGGCTTTAGTGTGAGAATCCAAAGTAGAACTAGAAGAAAACCAGAACAACCAAGAAAGCAGAAGCAACTTCTTTTAAAATATTATTTCCTCATATCTAGTTTCCTGTCTTATAGTAAGGAAACATTTCAGATCAGTGTCCCACCATAAGACATGCCTTTCTTGTTCACTACTGTCATTCAGTTGCTGCCTTCAATTCTGAATGGCTGTGCTCCTAGCACGATCCACTACAGGGAGCTTAACATGCACACAGGGAACTCCCGTGCTGCATCAGAAGGCAAAAACAAACCAATCCTTTGCAAAAAGTAAAAACATTTTTTGTCTATTCAGCTACCACTCTCTTTCGCAGAAGTGTGCACAGAAGACAGGAAAACCAAACAGGCCCAAAGTTTAAAATCTAATTGCATATTTCCATTTTTCTTAGACATACTATTCTTCTCCCAAGAGCCATGCATGGCAACTATGTACATACATTTGTGAGATAGATGACCTTGAAGAATGCTATGCTGGAGTCAAACTTTTCTTGATGTTTCATAAACATGAAACTTATACCTTTGAAACCAACTTAACCATCACCTTCCAAATGTTCTACTTGCTTGCTTCTCATAAATTCATAGAAACACAGAACCACAGCACAGTTGGGTTGGAAGGGACCCCAAAGCCCCACCACTGCCGTGTGCTGGCTGCCCCCCAGCTCGGGCTGCCCAGGTCCCATCCACAGCATGGGGCACCTCCAGGGATGGGGCACCACCGCTCGGGGCTGTGCCACGGCCTCACCCCACTATTTGTTGAACAACACAGAAAAACTATTACAATGTTCATTCCAGTTTTCGGGTATACATAAAAAGCACAGAAGCAGCACGGTAATGCAGGTAACCACAATGAGAAAATACTGTTATTTAGAGTTTTTAATGGGATACGTTGCTGAGGTAGTGATTTGGGATTTCTGTAAGTATTCCAGCCGGAATGCTACGGAGCACAAGTGACAGGAGACCAAAGACCACAAATACTTCCTCCCTCATCAGGGTTAACAAGTCCACCCACAACTCCCCTGTACTATAAAGCAAGCAAACTGCTCCTAACTCACTGTGTTCTTCATAAACTGCGTGGATTTTTAATTTGTCCTTCTCCACTGTATATGAAATGCTACATTATGGAAAAGCCCTGCAAAATCTAGGGCTACAAAAGCCCGAAATACACTGCTGTGGCATATCTTCCATCAGTAAGCTGAGATCATTTGATTATGACATGAACTTTACAGACATTTTACAGTTTATTTTGTCACAGCATTTTTTTCCTTTTCTGTTTTTTTTTTATTTTTTTTTTCCCTGTTGATGATATTTTCCTGATGCTGCCAGAGGTAGGGACAGGTCCACAGATCATGACTCAGATTCTAAGAGCAATATGATTAAAACAAACACAAAATGTATACCACAGAAACACTCCTTTTCAATTATTTTCCTAATTTAAACTTGCTTTTGGCTTGCTGTCATTCATACCCAAGCTATTAAGATACAAGCCCAGACAAAGCCCAGCCATACTTGACTCAAGCTATAAGGCCATCACCTCCTCAGTGAAGTTGGAAACTCTAACTGCTGCAGCAGAAAAAAAAAAAAGGCAGGTTATAATTAAAGTCTGGTTGGGATACTACAGAACCACAGAGGACAGCCATCAAAAGCCACCTGTGGCCCAGGAAGGCCCCGGGGCTGCCAGCTGAGGGTGGGCCAGCAGCATGGCTGCCTGCCTGGCTCTGCCTGGCACCTCTTGGCCAGTGCCCTGCTGGCCTCCTCTGCAATGGACTGAAACGTACTGACACCCCTCAGAAGAGAATGAGGGACAAAGAAGAGGGGCGGGAGGAAGTCTTGAAGAAGGGTGACAGGGAAGCATGCAGAAGGCCTGGAAGCATCTCCTGACTCCAGCTGAGCCCAGGCCAAAGCGTCTGTAATAATGCCAGAACATAACCAGATGCCACACACTGATGAACAAAGAAAACTTAACTTATATGTTCAGAATTTCAAGCATTTCAGCCAGCAGAACAGTGCCATTACATTGCTTTACATTTACATTATTACATTTCTGGTCTCTTCCTTAATGTAAATCAGTTCTGGAATTCGCAAATTTTCTAATAATGTCTAATTAAAACATAGGGAAAGGTCCTTTCAAATTCCTATTTTTGAAACCCTCCACAGGAGCCTCTGAATAACCAAGTTTCATCAGTCACAACCAGATACCTTACTCAGCAGTCAAAGCAACCACAGAAACAAACTTAATAGCTTTAAAAGCACACACAAAAAGCTTTGAGAATGGAAATCAAACTGCAGATTAGTTGCACTCAGGGATGTGACCGAAAGGCATAATCAGATTAAGAACGCTGGCTTTTTTTTTTTAGGATACAAAAAGATACAAGGAAGGCAGAGCAATGGTAGATCCAAGTACAACTTGAACTTTAAGACTAAACTAACCCTTCTTTTGAACAGAGAGGATAACTAAAATGAAAACCTTTCCAGTATTTACACAAGTTGGTATTAGACCTAATGAAGCATACTCTTCATTCAATCCAAGTTTCTTAGAAACCAAAGAACTTCCACTACTTTACCAGGAGCTACAAGTAAACTGCAGTACGGTGCTGATGCCAGAAATTGGGTTATTTTGTCACGAAGAAAAAGGACCTCTATCTTCAAAACAGCGAAAGCTCACCCAACCAAAATTCAGGTTCCCCTAGTCTCAATACTGGCAGCAACTACACAGCAGGCAGTAAGTATTACACTGACATCACTCCATGTCTATTTCCGACCTGGGTGATTCTGCCTTTTGTTCACTTAATTTACCTGCTTAAGTGAAACAAAAGACTTAGCCCACTTAAAAAGTACTTCTCATAAAAAAAATCTGTTATAAGGAAAGTAATCTGTTTACAGATGTTTCCAAAAAAAAGAAAAAAAGCTCTACAGGATTCTGTTGCTTAAAAGGCTTCCAAGCATGCACACCACAACATACAGAGCACCAACAGCACTTTCCAAACAAACACGAACTTGACTGTGACTGCCCAGCTCCGATTAGGCATTAACTTTGGACAGCAAAGAAGCAACGAACAAACTTTGCTTTGTGATCACTAAGAACTTCACGTTTTTGTAGCACATTTCCAGTAGGAAACCAGAAGCTGATAAAAACCTGATTACCACAACCAACTTTCCTTGGAAACAAAATATTAACAGAACTGGTGTAGAGCTGCATGTCCACCAGGTTCACTGCTGGCCTATGCCAACAAACCTCAGGGTTCAATGAACAGTCAAGACGATAAATCAGTATTCTCTACACAAGAGATCACTACCAACATCAAACCTCGTGGCTGCCTCAGTCTCAGCCGGTCTGCATACGCTTTGTCTGCTAACTGCCCTGCAACAGAGGAATCACTGAATTTGTCTAATACTAGTATTTCAGTGTCAAAATTGTGAGGATGGCTGAACAGCAGGAAAGGTTGCCCAGATAGGCTGCAGAGTCTCCATCCTGGGAGATTATCAAAACATGACCGCACGTGGCCCTGTGCAGGAATGATTCTGTGATAACTTCTGTATAAACATTCACCACAAACTCTAAAGCTGTTTGAAGACTCTTTAACACAGAAGGCTGAAAATGTGATCTTAAAAGACATAACTCCCTTGCTATTTTAGGGTAAGTATAATGCTCTGAGTTGAGACAGAAATAAGTAATGCTGACATAGGGAGTGTGCAGAAGATCAAAACCACTGCTGGGTGATTTCATTGGCTGCTTTATACAAGGCTTCTGGTCTTGATGCAGCAAAAGTACCACAACAACTCTGTGAAGACTAGTTTTCAAGGAGAGCACAAGTAACAAACTGTACCAATCTACGTGTACATGCAGCACTACAACTCTGCAAATGGAAATGTCCAACACATAGAAACACAAGTTATTACTGACAGTATTAGTAACTTCTAATCTGGCAAAATATCTGGTGAGGCACATTTTACCCTAACAAATGACAAAGAAAAGTTAACACTTTACAGATATGATCAGAAGGTAATAGCTGTCGGGAAAAAAGGCATTAGCTGTACACATCAGGAAAACAATCCAGCACTTTCAAGAATAAAGTATCAGTATGTCTAAGAAACATGTGAAACAAGGATTACCAAACCCACCGTTTCTGATATTTTAAGGAACCATTTCCTTCTACGTTCCATTCCCATCCTACTTTTCAACAGAACTGAAGGGCAACCAGAGGACAGAACTCTCTCCTGCAATTATGTATACAGAGCTTAATTTTGACTGTGCAACACTGACAGTTGCCTTTAAGGTATTTGTGCCTTTCAAAATGAAAACACGTGCATGCATGTGCATACACAGCTGATTCGATATAAGGGGAAGGGAATCTAGGAGGACAGGAGACAACAGACCCAGTCTTTGCAGTATGAACAAAGGTAACCACTCACACGGAGCAGGAGTTGAAGAAAAACCCATGGGAAGCAAAGCAGTTAATTGGTGATCCTTCTGGGATAGGAATGGGCTTCCATCATGTAAAACGAGTGCACCAAAGAAGACCAACATTTAATTTTCTAGTCCTTGAGAATGAGGTACAGACAAGTCAAAAAACAGGAGAAACAAGCCTGGAAGGGGAAGCAAATTTCTTACAGTCTAGGTAACTGGGCAGCAGCGAAGAAAGTGAGAAACAAAGCAAAATTAGAATAAAAGTTCAAAGGACCAAATGGACAAACTTCGTCGATTACACTTGTGTTTATTTACTCACTTTCTGGTAGTTAAATCTGAAATCTGGATTACTTTTTCTACACACAAAGTATATTCCTCTGTAGTGGTAACAATTTTTTTTCTTAAAAATGCTTTAAAGAGAACAGAGTGATAAAAAAATATTTTCAGGGGTCACTGAAATAATTTCTGTTTATGTGCTTCAAGGACAGGACTGCTTTTCTTTTTCCCTTCTAAATGTATGCAGGATTTATCACTGGAATTGGCTCCTGGGAAAAAGCATTCACCACAAAATACTCTCGGCTCAACAACAAGAAAAAAAAAGGAGCTTCAATTTTTAAATAACCATCAGCAACCACAGAATATAAGCAAAGCAACACAGAACAATCAAAAACAGCTCCATGTTTTAAGCGTGGAACAATGCCTCTTCTGTTGCAAGATATTTTTAGAGTAACAACCAAAGGTTACACCGAAGCTCCAAAGTATTCCAGTACAAGTTCAGTGCTTCAGCTAGTGGTAGGTGCTTAACCTGGCAGAAAGTCCCTTTGCACTTAAATTTTAAAGCCTAACATCATAGAGTCCAGACAGAAAACGTCAACTGAATTTACATGCTTGGTTTTAAAATGCAAACTTCTATCATTCAAGGATTTCAATCCTTTGACTGGTAAGAGGTTACCTGAAGCTCTCATTGCTTTCAGCTTAGTTAAAGTGTGTAAGTCAGATACCAATGTTTAATGAGACAAAAGTGGAGACCAAAAAAAAACATTCCAACTAAACAAGTTACATACAGGCAAGTGATTTTTCATAGAATCATTGAATAGTTTGGGTTGGAAGAGACCCTTAAGATCATCCAATTTCAACCTCTCTGCTTAGACAGGGACAGCTCCCTCTAGCCCAGGTTGCTCACAGCCCCATCCAGCCTGGTCCTGAGTGCTAGCAGGGAGGGGGCATCCACAATCTCACTGGACAACCTGTTCCACTGTCCCATCACCCTCAGAGCGAATAATTTCTTCTTAATATCTAGTCTGTATCTACCCTCTTCCAGTTTTAAGCCGTTTCCCCTTGTCCTGCTGCTATCTGCCTCTGTAAGAAGTCTCTCCCGAGCTTTCCTATAGGCCTCCTTCAGGTACTGGCCACTATAAAGTTCTGCCAGAGCCTTCTCTTCTCCATGCTGAAGAGCCCCAGCTCTCTCAGCCTGTACCCATAGGGGTGGAGCTCCAGCCCTTGGACCACCTTCGTGGTCCTCCTCTGGACTTGCTCCAACAGCTCCATGTCCTTCTTGTGTTGGGGGCCTCGAAACTGGACACAATACTTCAGGTGGAGTTGCATGAGAGCAGAGCAGAGGGGCAGAATCACCTCCCTCGACCTGCTGGTCACACTTCCCTTGATGCAAGCAAGGACACAGTTGGCCTTCTGGGCTGCAAGTGCACATTGCTGACATGTTGAATCTCTCATCAATCAACATTCCCAAATCATTCTCCTCAGGGTTGCTCTGCCCAGCCTGTATCTGTACTTGGGATTGCCCCAACCCCAGTGCAGGACCTTGCACTTGGCCTTGCTGAACTTCATGAGGTTGGCATGGACCCCTCTCCAGCCTAGGTCCAGGTCCCTCTGGATAGTATTCCTTCCCTCTTGAGTGTTGACTGCATCACTCAGCTGGTATCGTCCACAAACTTACTGAGGGTGCACTTGATCCCACTGTCCATGTCACCTACAAAGATGTTTGATAACAACAGACCAAGCACCAACCCCTGAGGAATGCCACCCGTCACCACTCTCCACTTGGACTTCAGAGTCATTGACCGCAGTTCCGAGTGCAACCACCCACCCAATTCCTTATCCAGCAAGCAGTTCATCCCTCAAATCCACTTTTCTCCAGTTTGGAGACCAGGATGTCATGTGGGACAGTGTGAAACACTGCCCACAAGTCCAGGTAGATGGCGTCAATTGCTCTTCCTCTATCCACTGATGCTCTAACTCCATCATAAAAGGCCACCAAGTTTGTCAGGCACGACTTCCCCTTGGTGAAGCCATGTTGTTTGTCAGTAATCACCAATCATTCTGCAGGCCTTAGTAGGGCCTTCAGGAGGATCTGCTCCATGGCCTTGCCAGGCACAAAGCCAAGCCTGACTGGCCAGCAGCTTTTAATTTTTAATTTTAACTAATGATTAACTAGAGACTTTAATAAAAGATTATGCCTTCTTGCATAGCAACTTCACTTTTATTTTGAAGTAGCAATTTAATTGCCATTACCAAAGAAAATTCATGTCAGTAAACATAAGCACTGCTTATCATTCAAGGTGCTAACAGCAGAAGGAAAATAAGAACGGCAGAATATCATACAAGCAATCACAACTCAGCAAAAGTTACGTGTCTTTGAAAGTCATTTTATTTTTCAATAAGAATACTGTCAACAATTGTTTTCCAAATTGTATCTGAGCAAATGAAAAAAGAGGAATAAATTTCAAATTCACAATTTTCCTCCAACTTGCCTGGTATAAAATGTCAACACAGACATTTTATTACACATATTCAAAAAATAAGTAAATGTATGCCAGTACACAGCACAACATAAAGCAGAAATAAAACTATGTCATATTTAAGCCAAAGATGCTTCACATGTCGATATCGGAACACAAGAAGAAGGAACAACAAAGGAAACAGCCTCAAAACAGCAATGTAAAAACATCTGATCAACAGGAGAACTGAATAAAATTCCATAAAAATTTCTTGATAATTGAACTTTTTTGTTACACCGATTAAAAAATCTGAACATGAAGACAATTGCTAATCACTAAATGTTGGGTGCATACCAGCATATAAGTACTTCCAGACCTTTATTTCAATGTACAGAAACCATAAACGTTGATCCCATTCTTAGTTCTCCAGATTTTCTGCTTTTGCAGCACCGCAGTACTGTTCTAAACATCGGCTTTTTGTTGACTTAACACATTTTGAGCACTATTTGGAAGTCCAATGAAGACTTTAAAATGGAAAATACAAATATCCCAACTACTTACCACATTAATTTCTACTAAAATCAATGAAATAAAATGAATGAATACTACGAATCAATGAATCATGCATGCTACGTGCTACATTTGATGTTAAACTTCTGACGGGATTTTAGTGCAGAAGGAATGCTGTGAACTAAGCACAATACTTCCATTATTCATGTTCCTTCAGGCCTGATACTGGGTCAACAGAATGACAATGCTCATGTTACTGAAAGCCAACTGAAATAATGGAGCATGTTCTGCAGAAATGTAATATACACAGTTTTCTCTTCTTTTTAAGATGACATCTATTACAAGTATTTTACATCTAATGACCTTTTGCCGCATAGGAAAAATACACATTCCCACAATGCAAGCAGTCACCAACTTAGGACAGCTAAAGCAAACAAACATAACCGTTTAAGACACAATGTCTAAGACCCACAAGAAATACTAACACAAATCTCTCTGAACCATCCAGCCAGCCAGTCAATCCTCAGTATTTCTATGGTAAGAATAAAGAGCAAGCTGCCCTCATCTGCCCTTGCTCCTAGCAGCAGCTCGGGAATGAATGCTCTGGGTACACACTCCCCGGTAGCTTTACAGGTTTAAGCCTCCCCCCCACGCACAGAGCAAGCACTCTGCAGTAACCATTCCTGTCTGAGCAGAGGGCAGGTGCACCTAGCACGGCGAATATGAGCCATCCCCAGTAATGAATATTCATACCTGATTCTTTCTTGCTCCCTTTTCCACCCTCTCGGCTCTTCTTTAAAACTGCCTTTAACATTTTACGTGTTGCTCCTAAAGGATAACAGAAAGAAATACAACATCAGTATTGGCCACTCACAAAGCCCAACAGAATGCAAGGTAGATCAATTTCAAGAAAACAGGGAGGTAATCAGGCACTTTTTTCTATTGTTTTTCTCTGCAATGTAGCTTGTTTAAGCAAAGTCCTAAAGCGGAAAGAATGTTTCAGTACTTGAACTAAGCAATTAGAGTTCACCACCTTCTTATAAGAAAAATAATAATTCAGCATTCTCCACATTCCACATGTAATTAAGGTTACAAGGCTAAACCTGTGTATGTTACTGTAAGACACTCGGGCAAAAAGAGAGTAAAGCTCCAGCTCCTGTCCTGAGTTCATCAGCACAGCCGCAGGAGCTGCAGAGCAGCCAGGCCAGCTGGAGGCTCCAAACCACAGGAGCACAGAGCAGACGGCGATGTGGGACGTGCTATCACACACCACTGGTTTTTATCTACATATAATGCACTGCCGACCAACGAAGGAAGAGCCAAACAAATTCTCCATTTACTGCAGTTCTCATCACTGCTGTATGCAGAGGTACGAGCCCACATACCCGTGCCTGCGAGCAGGTGCACCTCTCCCACTCCACACTCACATTTAACAGTCAACTCCGAGTGAGCAGCAGCTGCAGATTTCAGAGAATTACTAAGAATAAGGAAAATATGGCCAGGTTATAAAGAGGAATGTTTCAGGTAACTAGCTTTGGTTACCAAGCATGGAAAACAG
The DNA here is from genome assembly GCA_013399175.1 of Odontophorus gujanensis. Taxonomy (NCBI): domain Eukaryota; kingdom Metazoa; phylum Chordata; class Aves; order Galliformes; family Odontophoridae; genus Odontophorus; species Odontophorus gujanensis. The sequence goes on along the minus strand of VXAB01003185.1, from coordinate 230,436 downwards.
AACACAAGGAATTGTGGAGAGCAGTTCTTTCTCCAGAAGCTTTCAGGAGCATCTATACATTCTATTTCATCCCGCTGGAAAGTTGTTGAAAACTGTCTCCATTTAGCACAGGAAGCACAACAGGAAGAAGGAAAGAAAAAGTAATAAGGTGATGTTGAATGCTACAGAATACCATACAAAACACTGAAGTCAACAGACAATGCAAAAACTCTTAATAAGAGAGTCCAAAAAGTATAGATTCTTCAGAAAGTTCATTCAATTAAACGAAATGAGGCAGAAAAATCAGTACAGCAGAGTCCTTAAGCTCCTAGGAACAACCTGAAGCACGTACAACTAATACCAGCTAGAAAACCAGGTTTCCACAGCCTACGTGGAAACCGATCCCTGGGTCAGCTCTAGCTGTGCACACAAATGTTTATTTTTCTTGTGGCAGGATAACATCTCCAACAAGCTGCACTGGCAGCTATGCTCCTCAGCATCGTAGGCTGTGGGGCATGCAGGCAGCAAGCACCCTCTGATGATCTGTGCCTCGGATGAGGCACCTTCTGAGGACTAACATAAAGAAAAAAGACACCACTAAGAGCAACTCTGCAGCAGGAGGAAGGCAAGTTCTGTCATACCCACATTTCAAGCAATAAAAAAATGAAAAGTTGCCCAAACACTCCCAAATTTGGACCATAATTTTTATTAAACACATAAGTGATGCGCTTGTAACACCAGTGACTAGGAACCAACCATGTCCTACAGGCAAAGGCCATGTGCCAGCTCTCACCACATCTGTCCAGCAGTACTGAGAAGGCTGAACTGAAAAACATGGTTAACAACAGCTCCCTGAGCAACAGCCCTAAAGTTCAACCATGAGGTCATCCTAAAGACAACATCAAGACACTCTCTTCCTTCCCTGCTTGCATTACCCTGGAAAGCTAGACACAGAGACAACCCACCACATCGCTTTCCTGGTTTTTTGTGTTTTTGTTTTTTAAACAGAACCAGATTCACATTTGTGGACTAAAAAAAAAACAAAAACAAAAAGAACCCTTACATACACAAATTAGGAAATCAGAAAGTGTACAATCCAAATTTGTTCCTTTGTGCTAATATCTTTCATTATGTAATTGCACCCTACCCATGCAACCACTGCAAATGATGCCTCCAAACAAAACAGAAACTTCTGTTACAAGCACACCATCAGGACCAGGAAAGCCACACACTGCATTTACAGAATGATCTGCTGAAAGTGCTGCAGTGCATGCTGACTGCACCAGGCCTCAAATGGCTTCATCCGACTGAGAGAAGTACAGCTGTGATGCACATGTCATTCCTCTCAGCCAAGCAGAGCATTGCTGATATTTTCTCTGACCAACAGTAGACTGACTCCAACTGATCTCTTTTCCATGCTCCTGAACAATATTTTAGAAAGGATTTTTTCTAATTTAATATAAAACACTTTAAATAAATTAGTACATTTTTCTGGCTCATTTCAATTCCTTCCAGACACCTCACACCACGTGACTGCAGATGCCACTGCATGCACAAGTCTGGAGCAGCACAGACCCCATGGATAGCACTCACACACTGCTCACTCATTTGTTCCAGAAACCCATACACACACACATATATATCCTTAATATTACAGTTTGAATGTCATAAGCTCTTTGTAACCCATTTTTATGTGCATTGGACAGCCCTTTAAAATGAAACTGTTCTCAGCTCATTACAGTAGGTCACAACTGATGTAACGATACTCAAGGGTAGTGTGGCTCTTTGCAGGTGAGCACTGACAGGTACGTTTAAAGCGTTTAGTGGGGAGAGCAGTGTTCAATCACAGAATTTACGATTGAAAGAAAACACAGACAGAAGAGTGGGAAGACAGGTTATAGTTGCAGAAACATTCCCAATTTGGTGTTCCCACCTTCTACCTGGCTTTGAAACTTCAGTGTTTCCTCCGCAGTCATTCAGGGCTATATGCTGTTGGCACATTCTGAGACTCTGAAAATTCATTCATTAATAAAGCAGAACAATGTGACATACATGAAGTACATTTAATGCTTACTGAATATCAGCTACGTACCACAGTACACTTCACAACACACTAAATTACCATTCATTTAAGAAAAAAATACAGAACATTACACGGCAGCAGTCTTTGAACTGATTTCTTTTTGCAATAGTCACTCTGTTCCCTAAGCAATACTTTCAAACAGAAATTTTATCACAGAAACACAGCACGGTTGGGTTGGAAAGGACCCCCAATCCCCCCCCTCCCCCCC
>VXAB01003185.1:127104-227672 GCA_013399175.1 Odontophorus gujanensis | reverse complement strand
GGGGGGAAGGGGGGACGGACCCCCGACGCAGTTGGGTCCTCTCGGCTGCCAGCTCGCGGTGCTGGCACCCCGGCAGCTTTCTGTTACCGCCCCTGCTTTCCGTGTAGCAAAGCCTACCAAGCTCCAACAGTTGGTAGTTTGAGAGAATTAATGACTGTGGGTGTGTGTGTAAAGAAACCGAAAACACAACAACTACAACAAAAATGAACGGAGAGCAGGTTGTGGACTAGCTACATGATGAAAACAAACAAACAAAAAAAAAAACAACAATCAGTGCAAACTAGAAATACAACAATTTCTACTACATACAATAGATTTCTACAGCCTTGGCCCCCTGCAAGGAAAGGGAGGCCCTCCGCTTTTCTCCCATCCTACCTGACAACTGGAAAGAACATTTTCAAGGCAGCTTACCAGCAAAACGCTGCCTAACATAAAATAGATGGTTGAACGTTGTGCAACAGTACATCCCTGCACCTCCTGGGATTGCAATATAGAACTCGGAATACAAACTTCACCACCTTGTCCTGCAAAGCTGCAACATCTTAATTCTTGTTACATGCTAAAAAAGATAGGAACACCTTGAAAACTATTAAGCTCTAAATGCTTATACCCTAGCTTAATGGTTTACGTCATTAAACTGGAAGAGAATGTTTAACCTGGCAGCACAGGCTGGCTAAATTAGACATAGGTACCAAAACATTCCCAGCTCACCTTGGCAAGCTCATGGCTTCTAAATTATGGCACAGAACACAGTTCATCTGTAGAATGAGTCAAGACGAGGGCATTAACATTAACACAAGTGTGCCTTGTTCAACAAACAGACAGAACTGCTGGATGCACAGGTGCTCCAGGATTTACAGCAGCACAATGCAGTCCACCTGCCCAGAAATTACTGTGTGCTCTGTGCGAGCTGCTTTGCAAAAATACATTATTTCTAATTTGTAGATGCCTAAATATAGTCCAATGGGAGAGAAGTTCTGCTGCACAGCAGTTTATGTTTGAAATAACTGTATGCCAATATTCTGTTTCTTTAAAGGACGATCAAAGTAGCTCTTAGTATTCTAGTTGAAGGACTACAAGATAGTGCTGGTAACTCATTTCATCACCACATTAAACCCTCAGCAACAAAACGTCTCCCAGATTCTTCTATTTCTCCTTCTAACTAAAAAATAAGCAAAAAATACTGCTTATGCATCTTTCAACCCCTTCCTCCAACTGCTTCCATCATTCCTATGCAGGATGTTCATTGCTTCAGCTCCAATTTCTTTCAATTCTCACCTATCTGTAGTTATCTATATCTCACCCATCTCATCAATTCTGACCTCCCAAAAGGGTGAGAGTTCCATATCTTTGTTCATCATGCACTGTATATAATCTTTTCTCGTAAGGGCAATTTCACATGAAACTAAAGCTAGTTTTATATATTCTAACATAGTCTAATTGGCATTTAGATTTCCTTCTGGCTTAAAATCTAACAAAATTCTCTTTGGGTTCCTTTTGTAAAGAAACTACACAAATCAATTACTCTACAAAGATTACTAGAGACCTCCCCTTTGCTCTTACTGATAACATTCCCAAGACCACTTCAACACAGTTAACAGCTAGCTGAATCCAAGATGTACATTTACTGGAAAAACAGTTCCCTTTATGTCATCCACAAAGCTTGGTGAGCATAAACAAACTACTTAATGAAAGTCTAGTAGTTCTCCATAAGGCTTAAAGGCTTTCATCATTGAGTTTGAAATGAATTATTTTTAGTGAGCTTTTATAAGGAGTCATCAGGTGGATTTAATAGCATAAGCCACGAATAACTGCAGAAAAGACACACGTTCTAAACCCAAGACCTGAATTTTAATAGGTAACAAGCCACGAGAAGCACATAATTTGGATGCCCAAAATTATTCAAAATGCAGTGCTCATCATTTCATTTTCTATTTCACAGTTCCTATGTTTTGTTTTTAATAGAAACCTGCAGAGAACTTTCAAGAAGCGTGCTCCGTACACCACACTTTTCCAACAAGAAAAACAAGAAATCTAGGTCAGAAGAGTACTCTGCAAAAAAACAACCAACCCACTCAAACACTATTATGCTTAAAGCCTTGACTTTGCCCTGACACACAGCTGAAAAGAGCTCCCATTAAGAAGAAAGCTGGCAGTTTAACAGGTGATACTTGACCAGTAAGATGATCACTAAGAAAAAGTGTGTAAATTAATGCAAAAACATTTCAGCTGTAAGAAGCATCAGGCTTACAGGCTCTCATCCTGATTGGGGTGGGACTTCAACCAGAAGATTCCTGGAGCACACTGAGGATAACTTCCCATCCAGGTGAAGCACTGCTGGACGTGGTGCTCACCAATGAGAGCACCTCGTTAAAGAAATTAAGACTGGAGATGCTCTGGGCTGTAACAAACGTGCCCTCTTTGAGTTCATGATCTCTAGGAATCTGGGCCCAATGAAGAGTGGAGCCAGGACCCTGAACTTCAGGAAAGCAAACTTCTGGCTGTTTAAGGAATCACTGGATGAGATCCTTAGGGCAGGAATGGAGCAGAGCTGGCAACTCTATAAGGAGTTTTCTGACAGCACAAGAGCTCTATGTCCCTGCACAAGAAAACAAGCAGAGGCGGCTGGAAACCAGCATGGCTGAGCAAGGACCTGCAGGTCAAAGCGAGGGATAAGAAGGACACGTACAGGCAGTAGAAGCAGGAATGTGTGATATGAAAGAATACAGATACACCATCCAGACATGCAGAGATGGGATCAGGAAAGCCAAGGAGCAGATGGAACTGAACTTGGCAAGGGATATGAAAAATAGCAAGAAGGGATTCTACAAGTACGTTAGTCAGAAGAGAAAGCCCAAGGAGAGCATGGCCTCTCTGATAAATGAGAAGGGAAACCTCCCTACAATAGACAGGGAGAAGGCTGAGGTTCTCAGTGAGTTCTTCGCCTCAGACCTTCCTGGCAGTCAGGGTTCCCACACCTCTCACATACCTGAACCTCTAGGCAGGGGCTGGGGAAGCAAAATCCCTCACACTGTAAGCAAAGAGTATGCCAGAGTATGCCTGATGAAACTGAATGCATACAAGTCTATGGGGCCAGACAACAGGCATCCCAGAGTCCTTAAGGAAATGGCTGATACCATATTTGCTGTCAGGCAAAATCCCTGGTGAGTGGAAAATGGGAAACATCGCTCCCATTTTTAAGAAAGGGAGGAAAGAAGAGCCCGGAAACTACAGCCAGGTGAGCCTCCTGTGCCTGGGAAGGTCATGGAACAGATCCTCCTGGGAGAGTTGTTAAGCAGTATGAGAGATAAGGAGGTGATCAGAGACATCCAGATGAGGAAGCAAGGAAAATCTCCTCATATCATGTTAGCTATTACAATGTGCATTTGCAGCACCATTTTCCCATCAGTCTGGTTTTAGATTTTAATTCCCAGATTTCATAGACACACCTCTCCCATCCTGCAGTAACTCTGTTTTCTGCTAGCCTCTTTTATCCTACTGCTGATTATTTTGGCTGGTGTCCCCACGGAATGTGCCACAGGGGATAATACTGTCTCTCTTTGCTTGACTGTTGTCCAAAAATTCTCAGTCAGGTGCCAGGTACTGCAGAAATTCCCAGCTACCAGCTTACTAAAGAAACCATCTGGCACTAAAGCAGATGAAGAGTACTAACAAAGTAGGAAATATTAACTTCCAGTGTTGTAAGCACCTGAATGATTCAGCAGTGATGTGGATGAACCTCTGGATGACTCATTTGTCTCGGGGATAATGCACTTCCAAAAGAGGAGACACGAAATCCTTAAGATTCACAGCTGTTTTTCACACACAAAAGAAGTCTGACCACAGAGTAGCTGTAGATAAGTTTATTTTTCCCTTTCTTTTCCCACACTGTCAAGTCCCTCCAGAGAAAATATCAAGACTGTAACGATGTACATCTTTCTACAGAATCTCCTTTCTTCAGCTATGACTGAAGCCATGATGCTACTCATCCTTACAGGACTTATCAAATGCATCCTAGCTATCTAGCCTTTCTGATCCTTACCTCCCAGTTCTTGTTATTTGCAAGACAAATGACATTTCACTGTGTTCATCTCATTTAGACTAATTCCACTGTCACCAGGGATCTTTCCTTCCTTACATCGTATCTTTACATTCCACAAGAGTATATATTACCCTCTCTAACATTCCACTGCCTTTTATTTCTAACTTTAATGAGTTATCTTTCCTCCAACCTTACAAGACATAGATCAGCGTACACAGATCATGCACCAAAATAAGTTTCTGCTTCAGGGACAGAAGGTGTGTGCATGGAGAAAACAAGATAATGAAGGATGGAGGAGACTCCCTGCTGTTTGTCTTCAGCAATAAGACTTGCTTCAAGAAAATTTAGAGATAAAACAAAAAATTTGGCCTTCCCCTAAGCAGAAAGCCAGTATTTGAAGAGGTATTCCAGATAGAAATAAGGTCACAAGGTTAGTAAGTCTTGACGAAACACCAGTACAAGAATCCCAGCCAGCAGTCCTAGCAGCTAGCAAATGTCACAGTCAGTTTGCACTAGGACAGGAATTAGCAAATAAATGAAATAAATGTAATCACAGATTTATTTATTTTTCTTCCTATGGTCATAATAGCCACTTTCATCCCATCTTTCTCCATCCTGCTACGTCAAACATGGAAAATGCAACAAAGCCCCTACTTTGAATCTTTTATGAAAGGGTAAGAAAGAAAGAACTCATCACTTCCCTGCTGGCAGAAGAGACACCCAGCACACACTATGTCAGCAGAAAATCAGGAGCCTAAAATTAGATGAAAAATAGGTCAGAAGCATCCATTTCAGCTCTAACCGTACACAGAAAATGAAAGGAAGACAAAAATCTTGCTAACCAGAATCTTGACCCAACTCATCCCAGTTGGGTATTATTTTACTCAGCAGTTACATACTTACACAGTGACAGCATCATTTCATCTAGAAAGTATGGAATAGCATGGAAATAGCAAGTTCTCCAGTTTCTCAGCTGTCCTAGATACAGCCCTCGTTTCCAGGTGAACTTCAACAAGCTGCTCGTAAAACAACACAGCCATTCACTTCAGGCAGCCAGAATTAAACACAACGCAGAATGCAACCATCTTATGTTATACAGCCTGCAGGTCAAACAATTCTGCTGGCAAAGTCCTCTTCCTTCAGCCCTCAACATGGCATCAGTTAAACCTGCCTCCTTCACAGACATTGTTTCATAATCCATAAAAGACGGGGTTAATCTAGCAAAGTAGAGATGGGGACAGATCCATCATCAGTATCGACATTACTTCTTGACCCCAGCACTTCAGCTGACTCCCTAGACTATCCAGGCATCATGCAGCTTTCGGTACTGCTGTTAAAGAGATCTGCAATCCTCAATTTCTTAAACAAGAAAAAAAAAGACCTGTTAAACTACAAGTACTATTAAGGCAGAAAAAAAATCAATCTAGAGGTAACAAATAACAGAGTTAACAGCAGGCAATAACCAAAAGTAATAGCTATTTTGCAGGAACATATTACTATTGGACAGGCTACAAATTTTATATACCATTATCAGGCTGACTGGCCACACATCAAGTCTGTAATAATCTCAGCTAGGACTTACAAAGTGCTCTAACACCTATACTTCTGACCAGGGGACCCTCTCTCCTTTGTGCTGCAGCACCAGGAGTCAGGTTTCCAGCCCCATGACATTCCATTTCATATCTGCATGGCAACATAACCCTAACAGCTGGTACAGAAGCTCTGCCTGACTTGTGGATTCCTTACCCTTCAAAACTCATACAGCTGTCTCCAGTAGCTCTGCATGCAATCGTCTGCAGACAATATCCAATTTTATACTCTCCTTCATGGGAAGAAGGAGCCAATGTAGCAGAGCAAAACAACGTCATGTCAGTTGAATTCCTCTAACTTTTGGTACAGGACATTCCTTAACGGTGGTCAGTGGCTCCTCATCAGAGAGCATACACAAGATGTGTCCACTGTAACTATCCAGGACAGAATTGGCTTACCCAAAATTCAATTTTGTTGAAGTCATACAATTTCTATTCAGCATTCCCAGAAAGGATGGGGAAGTTCCCCAGCCACACAACAATAAGTATGCAAGGGCTGCATTTTCCTCACTTCACTACTGAGACGGCTGCAAAGCCCACACGATGACATTAAATGCTAACGAGTTAAACTTTTCTCAGCATACTAAAAATCATTACAATCCATACGCTTAACAGATGAATTCCTGCAGCCGAGACGGGCGAACAGCCCTCTCTGCTTGTTTACTGTGGTTTTTACATTATAGCTCACATAAACAGAACTTTATTTGTTCCTCTTTTTCAACTGCTTTAAAACTCAAGGGGAGAAAAAAAGTTATGCCATATAAAGAGAATTAATGTCGTCCTTAGAGAGGCACCTATGTGGTTATACACCTGTGGCACCAGCATGGAGTCGTTTTGCATTGAAGATATGTTTTTAATTCAAACCTTGCAAAGCAATCACTTGCAATCAGTAATGTGTGATTTTTCTTCTTTTTCAGTACAAAGGCCATCAACTAAACTCATTTAATCTGAAAAAGAAAGAAAAGCATCACGTGCTATCTTATCAAAATTAGACTTGGCTAAAATGAGTAACATGTTGTGAATGTCACTGAAGGACACTGTAATCTAAGGAGGTTCTCACAACAGCACTCCAGGCAATATCCAAAAAATTAACTTCAGAGTGATTTAACACTCCAAGTCCCATCTTGAAATAATTAAGATAGCATGTGTTCCAACAAACATGCTAATTCCTGTATTTGTTTCTTTCATCTACAGTGATACATATAACAAAACAGCGAAGCAAAGAACAAAGACAAAACACATCAGGCAGTTCCAGACTGAGATACATCACTGTACCCGCACACTATGCACAAGCAAGCAGCATGACTGCAGTCACAGCTTCTAAGAGGAGATGTTTTCATATGCCTGAATTGCCAGCTGCCCCATCTAGTCCAACAGAGGTACCACTGCTTACACGAAAGCAAAAATCACCTGTAACAGACCAACAGATTGATACCTTAGAAAAAGAAAACAAATTCCTTCCACATATTACATGAAATCTGGCAGCATGTGCTTAGAGATGAATCTAACTAGAGGAAAGCATGGTAGGACACCATATGAAATTGCATGCTTTCTATCTAGAAATGAAGGCTTCTTCCATCTTTTTTTTCCATCCACTGAAAAGCAAATTCACACCAACAGTCGGAAGGAGTCCAGCCAAACTCCTGTGGCACCAGCAGCGTGCCACTGCTCCCTGCCACATGCTCTGCCCCAGTGCCACCTTCCCTTCAAAAGCCTCGGCCATGTCAGCACAACACATCCTGACAGAGAAGACTGCAGAAGAGGAACAATTTCTGAGGCAGTTAACACTCAGTCTACTAAGGAATTTGTACTGTGAAAACAAGACAGAGGTGAACCTGCAAGAAGAGGGAGCAGCTGTGCAGCCCCCTGCATGCCAGCTATGTAACTTTCACATCTACACCACGACCAAAGCTACGTCTGTTCCTTGATTCTTCTACTGACACATTAAGGACACTAGCCAGCAAGATTACTGATAGCATTCATCGTGGACCACTGTCCCCACACGTGCGAAGCAAAGCACGGGACAGCAGCTCTGCTGGCTCAGCTCTCTGTAGCACAGGCCTGCGGACACAGGTTCCGGGCACCCGCTGGGCCCGGGCCCCAAGTAATGCTGCACGGGGACTGGGACTGCAGCTTAGCCATGCCAACCACACTCTGCAACAGAGCCCATTCAGTACCATACCTACTTTGCAAGTTTGCAATGAATCTAGCATGCTTGAGATTTAAAAGAGAAAGTCACACTAACATGACAGGAAGATGGTAAGATGAAAAAGGATGGTCAGCAAGATGGTGCTGAAGCAGCTCTGAGCGTTCTGCATATTTTACATATAAAATATATTTATATGTTAGATTCTTGTTGTACCTAGCTCCAGATCTATATCCTTCATCCACTCTACCTCATTATTTTCAGAATTCTTCCCTCTGCTTTTTCACAGCTTTCCTTTCCTCCTTCCTTTCAAAAAGGAAAATTCATCCCTTTTCTCCCGATGCTACAGGTCTCCCATCTATGCTCAATACAGATGCACATTCTTGTATGTATATATGTGTACAACTATATTTAAATTATACATATATATGCACATACACATGTGATTTTAATTTTGTATCAGCTAACCTGGGGCAGCAGATTTCCTGCAGCACTCCATGATAAAATACCTGCTCTTGACCTGGCTGTCAATCACAGCCACTCACTTCTGCCAGAAGGCAAACACAAAGCTCCATCCAAACCTTGCACATAAAGGACACATTATATACTTTCAACCTCAGAGGGCTAAAAACAGAAACAAACACATCTATTATTAAGCAAGTACTTCTGCGTTTACTAACATGACTTAGAATACATTACCCTTGTTTCAAATAGTTTGACAGTTTCTTCATTACAGTATCATCTGATCTCAGTTTTTAGATGTAAAGTGGTATCCATGCAACAGCAGCTTGAAATACTCCTAATGGCCAAAACTACTAACACTCACTAAGTCACAGTATGAGGATGTCAGGGTACTCTGGATGGCATCCAGTCCATCCCCTTGCTCAAGCAGAGCAAATCATAAAGAAAACTTAGAAACCTGTATTCCAATTGAAATTCAGGCATTTATTTCAGAGAACACAACTGTCTAACTGGATCTGTTGACAAACACTTAAAAAAAATAATCAAGCAAGACAACTACTAAGTACTAAGTGACCTAAAGCCACGAGAAAATCAGCAGCACAAGGATCCCATGGCAGGTACAGAAGGAAGGACCACGCCTTTAAATCACAACACACTGCTGGATTGGCTCAGCTATCTCCTGAAATCTCACCATAGGAATGCAGCAAAACAGAAATATTCCCCTCCCTGCTTCCTGTCTCAGATACTGGATGTCTTCAGCCTCCTGCAAAATGCAAACTTTCTGGTTTCAGTTGCCTGATTACACTCTTCAATGAGCAAGACTCAGACATTCCTCTACAGCACTGAGCTAAAGGAAATACCAGCATCCATATTTTTTCAATTCCTCCTCAACTAAAGCAGTTCTTGTTTGAATGTACAATGCAGTAGCACGAAGAGCACAATACAGTGTTAAAAACAAGCCCTGTTTGAACACATCCGATATGCAGTTCCTACCACAAAAGATGGACACGGGGTTGCCAGAGGGTTGGAGGCTTTCTTGCCAGCGTTCCCTTCACACAAGCAAACCTCTGAAGCAGCACTGACTGCCGGGAGGGTGCTCTGCAGCTGGAGCACCTCTGCCATAGGACAGGCTGCTGCAGGGACAGGCTGCGGGAGCCAGGGCTGCTCAGCCTGGAGAAGGACCCAGGGAGACCTCAGTGCCGCCTCCCAGTGCCTCGAGGGACTGCAGGAAGGCTGGAGTGGGACTTCTGACGCTGAGAGTGCAGTGATAGGCCACAGGGAACGGTTTTAAACTAACAGAGGGCTGACTTAGGTCAGATGTGAAGAAGAAAATCTTTACCTTGAGGGCAGTGAGGCCCCAGCACTGCTGCCCAGAGCTGTAGCTGCCCCAGCTCACAGATCGATGGGGGGCAGCCAGCACACGGCAGGGCTGGGGCTGGAGAGTGCTTTGGGGTCCCTTCCAACCCAGTGCGGTGACAATATGAAACCAATGATATCACTCACAAGCTGGATGAATGCTATGGGTATCACTCCTTGCCAGCGTAAGTCCAAGAGAGAGTTCAGAGGAGGGACAAGATGCAACCTCCCAGTTTGCTCTTGAAGAAAAATTAAAGGCTTGTCTATACAAGGTAAAAAGTTCTTCACATTCACATCCACGTTATTCTGCAGTAACTATCTGGTATAGACAAGATCATACATGCTCTTACCAAAACTGCAGAATACCTGGCAAGCCCATATTTATTAAAATTTTACACTTGCTCTGCTGCTTTCAGTAATTAAGCAGCCAAGCACCACTAAGAGCCTCTAACTCCAATGTCAGAAAGCATTTCCTCCACAGGCTGGTGTCCAAAAAACCCAAAATCAAAATCCTCAAAACCAGAATTTAACTAGTGGAACAATACAAACTGTACTCTTTAAAAATTAATTATTCATTGCCACCTTTGATCTACATAGATCTTCCAAAGACAGCATATGTGGCTTCACCTTCACCAGCAGATGGAATGCTTGCAAGTCCCATTACAATCCAGTGAACTGAGCTCACTGATTTATAGAGCAAATAGATGCAAGAGCAAGAGACTGAAATTAACAAGAATGCACCTAGCTCAGAACTTTGGAGGAAAGGAAAGGGACTGTTCAAAGCTCTCCCTCAACCACTCCAGGTTCACTAAGGAGGAAAGCAGAGGACACAACAGCCTCGGGTCAGCCCTCAGTGCCACACGGGAACAAAACCCCCTCAAGAAATCCTTCTGTAATCCCCCGGCACAGACCTTCAGTGCTCTGAACTCCAGCAGAACAAAATCACTCACTGTCACTTCTGCCCTCCCTTCACCGTCTGTTAGAGGAAAAAGTGCAGAATTTTCAGTCAGAAAATTACATTGTCAGTCTTCCTCCTAAGGTTTCATAATACACCTGGTTCCACCGAATGAGCAGAAGATTATTTTTATGCAGTGCTCCATCCCCCATGAATCGACCTGTACACAAAGCAGCTGGCACCAGCACAGCTCCAGTAGCAGACAGCAGCAGACACACGCCAGCTCTGCCGTCCCGGGGATTTTGTGCAGCATTGGATTCTCGAGTGCAACACCAGGTTTTGGTATTTCATGCTAGGAGGCACGACACTTCTCCTCCACTCCACTTCTACCAAGTTTAATTTAATTGAGGGTAAGGGAATTTTTTTCCCTGATGCCCTTTAATTGTCTCTTCAACTTTTCAAGGCAATTCGTCATGCGCATGAGGAATCTATACTGGCAGCTGAACAGTGCTGAAGATTTTACTTCATCATAGCAAAATCACTTCCACAGTTTGTGGTTGTGACATTTCTCCTTCTTTTCTCGATGTTTTCAGTTTCTTGCAAATATTGCAGAAAAATCCAGAAACTCCGTCCTTATGTAAGCAAAAAAAAAAAAAATCCCTTTCTGACCTCAGTGGGAATCCAGCCCGGCGCAGAGCAGACCTTGAAGCACATTAACGATCAGTTCAACTCTAAAGCATTTCTGGTGCAAACCACAGAACAGTCCCCTCCAGAGCTACATTAGGGATATTTTATGTTTTGTCATTACTGTTCAAAGCCGAAAGAACAAACAAAAGAGAACACTCATACCCAAGCAAGAGGACCTGTCCACAATCAACTCTCCAGCAGCTCGTCTCGCTTCCATTTCAGAAATCAAAGGTTATATTCTGCTTCCGTCTATTCTGTTTATACTTTCAAATCCTAACTTGTTAAAGCCCGTCCAGCAATGGAAATCCAAAGAGAAGGACAGCTATTGAAGAAAGAAATGGACTGCTTTCCTCACCTCGTATGTCCCTGAAAGAAGAGAAGCAGTCTTTACTCAAATTCTCACATTTTTCCAGATCAAACGAAGCTCATTTTAGAAATGCTTAACCCACTCTCTGCCTTTTCCAGTAATTAAAACATCCCTGCTGTTCTGAGTGCAAGAGCTCTGAATCTGGTTCATAACTACCAGCTTTTGACACGGCACAGATATTTAATAATTAATACATAAATACATAAGTACAATTAAGAACACAGCAGCAAAGTTTCAGCAGAAGTTTGGACAATATTTACAGAAGCAAACTGCTGTGAGCCCAGGAGAGCTCCCCCAGCCCAACGCCAGCCATGGAGCGTTCACACACACATCAAACACTTCTGTCGGGGCGTTTCCTGTGCTGCTAACAAGTTGCAGCTTCTCTCCTGCTGGATCTAAATTTAACCAAGACAAAGATCAAGTCCTAATTAACAAAAAAAGAAAAAAAAGTAAATGAACACCCCTCTCTTCCCCTCCTCAAAAAAACACATCCACAGCAAAGCAGGTGATACACACAACCTGGACACAGCGTGGCAGCCATTCCACGGGCACACTTGTTTTTAAAACTATTAATTGCCAAATACACGAAACAGGCACCTAACAAGCAGCATATGCTCACCTTGTCACCCTGCACATTTCTGGCACCTCGTGCATTGCTAGATACAGATAACATGAGCACTGTGGCCTTCCAGTACTTACAAACAGGAGGGAAATCAATTTTGTACACAGGCAGACAGTGACAGGACAAGGGGAGTGTCTCTGACTAAAAGAGGGGACATTTAGGTCAGATGTGAGGACGAAATTCTTTTCCCAGAGGCAGTGAGACCCCAGCACAGCCCCGAGCTGTGGTGCCCCATCCCTGGAGGTGCCCCATGCTGTGGATGGGCCCTGGGCAGCCCGAGCTGGGGGCAGCCAGCACACGGCAGCGGTGGGGCTGGAGGGTCCCTTCCAACCATGCTGTGACTTGTGACACTAGCTAACTGTATGAATATATGTAAAAACAAACGGCCTTTACAGCAGAAGGCAGAAGTTCAGTGACAAGCCAAGGCTTCTCAACACGACCAAGAATGCCTTGCTACCTGTACTGGAGGAATAACCAAACCAACAGCTCAGGTGAAGCCTGGAAGACTGCTAGTGAAGTCTTTACATTTTTTTTACAAACATGCTAATTTGAATTCTTGAATATGCCTGAGCAAGAGAGGGAGAAGGGAAGAGGAGGAAATACTCTGAAGTGAAAGAGGCCAGCTGCCCTCCGCCGTGTCCCCATGCAGCATGGGCTCCAGGCACCCACCTGCAGGTCCCTGCTCCAGCCCCATGCTCCTGCTCACCTGGCACTGCTCTTTGATAGCTTAACTCCTCCATGCCGCAATAGAATGCATAATTACAAAAAAAAAAAAAAGTTAATTTGAGCAATAGTTTGATCGCTGATCAGAGGGCAAGCTACCACAGGCAGTGAGACTGCAACAGCTCTGTAGGCTGTGGGTAATCTTCTAACACTACTGTGTTTTACAGATCTAAAACATGGAAATCCACATCACTTACATCAGTGCAAAGAAGTTTCATACTGACACCGGAGAGCTGATCTGCACTTAAGGCCTTGTCAGAATCTGGAGCTGCAGGCACTGTAGTCTGTGCAGCACAACAAACTGCTCTCTGAGCTCTGCAGCAGCAGCCTGCCATGCATCGGGCAGTGTGAGGAGTCCAGCTGCACTGCAGAGCACATCACCCTCATCCCTGTCAGGGAATATGAACCCAGATGGAGAAGACACAAAAAAGGAATGAAATAAAGCTCGGAGATGCCACTAGCTGAGAAATTAAACATTCCAGCAACTACTCCCAGTCAGTTACTCTCCTAGCAGCAGAGAAAAACCTGTAATAGGTACTTGGCAGCACTTGGCATTCTGCTTCCACTCTTACAAATACCACTTTGGCACAGGAGCACCTTCACAGCACAGAGGAAGGCCAAGCACTCAGCCCATTAAAGCACTGTGAAGCGCCCTACGGATGGAGCCCACGGCTCAGCAGGCCTCCCTGCAGCGAGTGGAGGGGAGGAAACAAAAACCCCAACACAGTGTCAGAGAAATGAGACATTACAAAGTTGGAGCCATTCCATTTCTGTCAACTATACTGTGTGTGTTTTGAGATGCAGGCTCGGTACAGATGAGAGAGAAAGACACCCATGCAGCTGTGCAGCAGCTAGGCAGGACAGAAACCTGCAATAACCACAAGGCACACTCCACAGGGTTAGTTCATTTGTGGAGGAGGAAAAGAGCAGAAAAAGCAAAAGGACATCTACACTATAGTACGGAGATGGAAGGCAAAGCATTTTGCTGGAGCACAGTGCTGGGCAGCAGCAGATCTGCCCTCTGCCTCACACTGTGCTGCAGTTCCCATCCACAGGACTGTCTCCATCCTATTCACACACACAGGACGTGCAGTACCGACTTAGGGAGGCCAAGTATGGAGCAGCGAGCACACCGAGATCCCGACAGTGTGCTGTGGGTGTGGACAAACACCTCTGCTCAGGTAAGGAGCTGACAGCCTTACCAACTAAAGATACCGAATGTTAAAGGTTTTGATCAGCCACACTAAATAATGCATTTAAAAAGAGTAAGAGACAGCACTGGGAGCTGGCGCATGAGTATCAGATCACACACCAGATATTTCCCATTGACAAGCAACTCTCTCAGTGTTCCCCTCCACATGCTGTACTATGCTTTCCTTATTCACTATGGTGTTTTCTAACAGCACTGCCTCCTATACACAAACATTTTTATAAATAAGCCCTGTGCATTTGTGGGGCTTACACATTTTTCTTTTTCTAGTGTGACAGCTTTGTGACAAATAAACCCAGCAGCCCCCACACAGCACGGGGAGCAGGCAGCACTGACAGCCCTCACAGCTTCACATGTGGAACCCAGAGCCCATCCTTCTGCTCCCAGCAGGGCATGGCAATCTGGCTCCTGGCATGGCCTGAAACACCAATGCTTCATCAGAACAGCATCTCTACAGGAAAACCTCACATGTAAAGCCACAGTTATACATCCTAACTTACAGTCACGTCTGTCAGTGTGGTTACAGCAGCCAGCAGAGCAGGCTGATGCCCTCAGACACAGCAGAGTTTGAAACCTTGCTGATCCATCTTTCATCTTCACAGAGAGATTTAATCCTGATGACAAATACGAAGTTCAGCAGAGTTACTGTGTTTTTCTTTAGCTAAGATTGCTTAGCTGTCTCCAGGAGTGTGTGCTCAGACCACAAAGTTGCTATGGCATCAACTCCAGGCCTGTGGTCTGACACACAAAATGTCTTTTTCCTAAGGACTGTTGTGGGAAGCTGAGCACTTTGGCCACGAACCAAATATGTTTTGGCTCTATAGCAGATATCATTTATCGCCACTCGGACATTCCAGTGGTTAGCTACACTGAGACAACAAGACAGCCAGAGCCTCAGCACGCCCATGGCAGCAAAGCCCTACGCACAGGACAGCAGTGATGGCACACAGGAACTGTATTCATGCTTTCCCCATTCACCAGCATTATTTAATGCCACTACTATTTTCCCATCACTTCACCAGCAGGCCAGAACAAACAGGAGAGGTACACTTCTGGCAGCTGTGTATCAAACCACAGCGGGAGGAAATTCTGCAGGATGCAAGATATTGTGCCGATTTCCCTTATTTCCTGGTCCTTTTAATTATATAACCGTCAGGATTTTTTTTTCCAAGCGACAGCTCGCAAAAACGTGAGCTCACAGATTGCTGCAGACAACAAACGTGGGCTGAACAGCCCCGCAGGACCAACTGCGGTCCGGGGAGTGCGACAGCTCCCGCACCGCATCACGCACCGCATCACGCAGCACACGCGGCTCCCGCCGGGCAGGCGGACAGCACAGCACAGCACGGCACGGCACGGCACGGCCCGGCCCGGCACGGCACGGCGCAGCCACAAGTGCCGCTCCCGCATGCCCCAGCGCGGAGCGGCGGCGGGCACCGCGCAGTGCCGGCGGATCCGAACGCCTTTTGTCTGAGACGCACCTTGACCTCGGTTACACCCGCTACCCAAAACTATCACTCAGGACCCAGACGAGACCTCAAACATTACACGCTGAGCGTTCACAAAGCTCAACGGAGCGGATTTCACAACTCGAACGGTACAGTGGGTAAGCCCGGCGGTAACGGCAGTCCCCGCTCGGCCCGAGCAGCCGCAGCGCAAAGCCGCGCTCCGCCCCGGCCCCGCCGCGCAACTTCGGCCGTCACCCACGGCCCAAGGATCGGCCGCAGCGCTCCCCTGCCCGCGTCTCCTTCGCGCTTTGCTATTAGAAACAGCACCGCCGAGGGAAACTCCGGATCGCGGGTGGTCCGTCCCGGCCGCACTCCGCGAAGGAACGGAACCGCACCGAGCGCGTGCGGGGCGGGCGGAAACCGCGACCGAGAAGCGCCCGGAGCGCGGAGCCCGGAGCCCAGCGCCCAGGCCTCGCCTCTCCTCGCCGCTCCGCGCCCGCCCCCCGCGCGGCCCAGGCCCCACCGCCCGGCCCCAAACTTTGGCTCTCGCCGCGCCCCGCGCGGACCCCCACTCAGGGCAGAGGAGGAGGAGGAGCAGCTCCGCGCTTACCTTCGCCGCTGGGCCCGGCTCTGCTCGCNCTTCGGGCGCTGTCCGGCAGCGCGGGCTGCGTTGCGGCCTTGGAGCCGCCTCGGCTCTTCTAAGCTGATGAATTGCGGCGCTGACGCTCAGAGCCACTTGTCGGGCCGGGCCGCGATACACAGCCACGGTCACTTGCGGCGCAGCACAGCCCTCGTGTCGGCAGTGCGAGGAGGAGCGCTTCGCGGCGGACGGGACCCGCAACGAACGGCAGGTTTGCTGCAACGGAAGGAATAACGAAGCAAAGCCGGGCAGCACGCGGACAGGACGTTCCCACGGACAGCGCACGGCTGCACGGGCCGTCCCGGGGCGCGCCCTGCCCGCTCTGTGCGGCGCTGGGGGTCGGTGCTGAAGAACGAGCGCCTTGGAAAGCAACAGCGGAGTGACCTGAAGGCATGGGATGATGCGGACAGAGCCTTCAGAAGATGACGGTGGGGTCCGGCTGTGACACGTAACCGTAATACGAGGAGGACCTGGCATGAAAAGCCCTTTTTACCTGCAGGGATGGACCTTCGCTCGGGCATTTTCTGGCCCCCGAGGCGTGACTTTGCAACCTGAGAACTTGCTCTGTTTCTTGCAGACTCGCCGCCTCTGGTGCCCCGGTTCATCGCGTTAGGGCACGGGAACGGCGCGTTGCTGTGCGGGGGAAGGCCGCGCTGCAGCGAGGACACCGAGAGCTGGGCCTGGTGCCCTATGGCCGGCCGCAGTGCCCTCGGTAACTGCTGCAGCTCCCGGTGGCCATGCCGAGCTGAACATTTACACTGCCATTACATGCTCTGTAACTTCCTCATCTTCTGTGATCACTAGGAAATGTCTCTATTTTTTTAAGCTTTATTATCACACAGAGATCACTAACTAAAGAATACAGCAATACTGGTTAAAATGGATACTGAGCCCTTTGTATAAAAACATGAAGATCTTTCTTTGCTCTGTCAAGCAATGACAAACCCTTGCTGTGTTTTTAAGCAGATAATAGACAGTGATATATTGTCAGGATCGTATTCATTCTAAATGAACACGAGGTTGGGTCTTGTGTCTCTTATTCCTGCTGCACAAAACCCTTCAGCAGATGTGCACAGGGAATTAAAGCAGTGCTGTGTCCCCTGTGTGCTCCCCCCTGCTGCTGTCCTCAGGGCAGGGACACGGTACATACGTATCAGCACATTAAGGTACAAGGGGTCCGAGAACCACTCACCTTAACGCAGTGGTTTGAGCACTGCAGCGATGAGCCAGGCTGTGTGATGGCAGACGTGTCCCAGCAGTGAGGATCCCAGCCTGAATGCCGTGTGTGCGGATGGATGAAGGCAACTTCGGGTTCTGCTTCTAATCCACCACCAAGTGCCCTCAGAGCTTTAGTCTGCACAAATAATGGAGCTGTGTTTGACAGGTAACACGTTAATTGTTGCTTGGTAACCTCTTATTTCACAACTGCAGAATTCTGCTTCAAAATCTCAACGTTCACTTCATGTTTTTAAAATATGGCACTTTGAACCAAAGATCAGACAGACAGAATGAACCTGGTGATGAGGGCTCCATGTAACTCAGAGCTTGTGAATCAGAGCTCAGTACTCACACTCGCTGGCTTTTAATGCTGAAATTAAGATCTCTTAATTGCAAGAGCAAGGCAGATTGATGTACCACAGGAACTGAGCTGTAACTGCTCCATTGGTGTCAAATCCTACAGCAAATGAGGTACAGATATTTTTCCTGTGGTGCAGTTGTAACCCTGATGGCTGCGTCGAGGGAACCGCTACGAAACATTCTCTCCAGTGAGTTACCAGAACACTGAAACCATCTCCCATTAATGGCTTTACAGCAATGCTTTCTGTAGGTGCAGGCAGAGGTTTAGCAGTGTCCGTCTGCATGCCACCACAGCGAGCACAACCTCAATAATGTTAGCAGAATATGATGTGCTTCTCTCTCCCAAACTCAAACTGCTTCCTTTTACATCCCAAGCACCCAGAGCTCCAGCCATTCCCTGTGTCCGGGTCAAACTGCTCAGCTCCCCTACACATCATTCCACAGCACAGTTTCATATAATTACCAAAAAGATTAATCTTCCTCACACTAAAAAAGGAAAATGTAGGGACAATACAAAATAGATTTATAAATAACTGAAGTGGTTTACTGAGCTAAGTATGATTTATGTTCATGTTTAATTCATCATGAAAAACTAAATAACTGCCAAATAATTACTACAATGCCAGAGTATTCTAGAACATTTTCTATGCTGTGCATGCATTTCGTGCAGCATCTTCCAGTATGTCTGTGATGGACAGTAAAGAGGACCCGTGTGTGTGCTCAGAAACAAGTGATGGCTGACACAAGAACAAGGGCATCCTCACGGGAACGTCTGGCACGACTGCCTTGTATGGTGTCAGAGAGGCAGAGCAACGTGGAGACGAAGACTCGGGGCACAGCAGCAGTGGTTCACTGTCTGCCACTTCCTTCATTTTGACTCCAGCAGCTCAGGAACTGGAGACCTGCCCCACATCAAAGGCAGCTCAGGACACAGCTTTCCCTCTTCCTGCAGAGTACCTCTTCCCTCCATCCTGCAATGAGGCCATGTCTGGAAAGAGGGGAATTTTCTCTCTCAGAGGAAATGTCTCAGCTCTGGCAGCCTTATATGCTTTTGTCTT
Organism: Odontophorus gujanensis; assembly: GCA_013399175.1. Taxonomy (NCBI): domain Eukaryota; kingdom Metazoa; phylum Chordata; class Aves; order Galliformes; family Odontophoridae; genus Odontophorus; species Odontophorus gujanensis. The sequence goes on along the minus strand of VXAB01003185.1, from coordinate 208,849 downwards.
TGAAATCTGAGACAGAAAAACAGAGCTATAACACCGCTGTTGTGAGACATATTCTGAGTTAGGTCCAGTGCTTGCTCTCTCATTCCCCATACACAAAAGCAGAATTTTTGAAATAGTACTTACTGTCAATTGGATTTAGGTCCTCCTGTTTCACAGCACAGCTCAGAACTGGGACAATTTTAACTGATTTCTCCATTTCTCTATTTGCCTCAGCAGAACGATGTTTTGGTCAAAGCAACATGGATTTTTGCTCCCATCAGCAGCTTTTTCTCAGGAAGAATTCAGCACACATCTAGTTTTCTGCTTCTGCTGTTCTGTCCTTTGTGCCTTCCACACATTTCTTCAGATAATTTCCAGATAATTTGTCTACTCTCAGTCACTGAAATTCTTCAGCTCCCCTGTTTTCTTTCCCACAAAGGCTGTGGCCCTGCACTGGTTTTGTACTTATAGGAGCTCACTCAGCCACACTGCTCTCACTCCTCAACAGAACATAGGAGAAAACTGTGAGAAAAACTTCAAAGACTGAGATAAGGACAAGGAGATCCCTCATCAAGCACCAGCATGGGTAAAAGAGAGGCAGCACAAAGATGAATGAAATTTATTAGCTGTAGATAGCACACTACAGCAGTGAGAACTAAAGGCACCTTCCTTCCACTCACCCCCTTTTACCTCCTCTCCCCAAGCAGCATGGGGGAACAGAGTTGCAGCTCTTCAGGTACCACTCCAGCTCAGCTCTGTACCAGGGAGCCATCCTTCAAGAGCTGTTCCAGCATGGCTCCGTATCACCAGGCCCAACCTTCAGGCCTCCCAGCAGTTCTTCCCTTCCTTCATGTGTTCCCTCAGATGGGCAGTTGGCACCACCCATTGGCTCAGCCATGGCCAGCAGCAGGCCCCAGTAACAGCTAGCTCTGATTTAGCATGGGGCAGCTTCTGGACAACTCATAGAGGCCAACCCTGCAGCCTCCCACCAGCAAATCCTCACTGTGGGAGCCCAATACAGGCTGTCCTCAAAGCCTCACATTAGCATGCATGCTTCTAGCAGTTTGAGAGACTTGTTCTGGAGATCAGGAACTTCAGACAGAGCAGAAATATAATGGCAGGAGTGTTCCCTTGTAATGCTAGGGATAAGGAGGAACACAAAAATCTGGCTGCTTTTTCCGCTCAGCTTTGGTGCTGCTTATGTTAATTTGGGCCCATCTTAACCTTCATATCATCTTAAATGTGAAAAGCTCCCTTACAAACTGACAGGATAATAGCAGTGACGTTGAATCTCATGCAAAATAATAATTTGGTGGAAAATTGATTTACTGGATTTCAGAAAGTAGTTTGTCCTCTAACTATTAGAATAACAACAGCACTTTATATTCAGTAGCTTTGTGCATCCGCAAATATTTAAGTTTAGTACTAATTTAAGATGTTTGTATGTAAGAGACACTCATGCTGTTCACCTGGCTTGCAGCTACCTGATGTCTCAGCCTGCTCCTCTCTGTGATGCTGCCTTTTGAGCAGTGGGAGAATAGTAGGAGGTAATGCCATCTTGGCCACCTATTTCAAGCTCACATCCTCCAGTTTGACTCAAAATGAATTAGCTTGTTCTAAAGCTAATCTGGGTAAGGGAACACATAGGTATGCTCACAGGAATTACATACAGATCTGTTTCCCCTATGAAGCCAGGCTAGAAGTTGGTCACAGGGCTGTACAGGCAAAAAGAGTGAAGCTTAAGATCAAGTTATAAACAACACCTCTTTCAAACTTCTGTGATCACAGTGTGCATCAGCTGAGTCACCCAACAGGTTTTCTATTTCATCTGCAGATCTCCAGATAAGCGTTAACTCCTTATTTAACTTCTGCAGGATTGTTTGGAGGCAGCATAGGAGACTGCATCTTTTCTGTTGCTCCACTGAATCAGAAAAGCAGCAAGAGATGGGTAGTGAACTTTGGACAGGAGAAGAAAAGAAGTGTTGTTATTCAATCTGGGCAGGTGTGATCCATGAGCACACATACAGAGGCAGTGTTCAAAGACAGCCAAAGGCATACACGTAGCACAAGGAACAAAGCCTAGGACACATCTCCTCAAATGTGTACATATTCAAGTAATCTACAATCCTGCTTCAGGAGAAATAAGAAAACAGGATAGCTGAACGGTGCATTACAAGTCCTGGTATTGCTGGCAAGTAATACAGAGTCTACACAAAGAAGATCTGTACTTTCAGAACAACTAGAATTTGGATTGCAGCCTCCTTCCCACAGGAAATCTGTATCATGGCCACCTCTGAACTCCCACAGAACAACTGGTATCTGAGACACTGCTATGGGCCATGAGCTGTAACAATAATATTCATAATATTCTGCTTTACTTTTTGCAGCAATAAAACCAACCCCTGTTGGAGAAGCTTTTAAGGGAGCTTAGCAACAATGAGCATTTTACAAAGTGCTCATGGTTACCAGAAACAACATCAGCAATGCCATTTAGCACAAAACCTAGGGTAAAAATGTTAGTCCACTTTAAGTGATTCCTGCTTGAAATCCAACAAGGCAAAGCCCTGTGCATATGAGAACTCTCGTTCATTCAGAATTTCCTATAGCCTTCTTGTAACTTAAGCAGCTCTCAAGGCAGTTATTGAGGAGTGAGAAGTTCCTCATTCCTTGTACACAAAAACATTCAGACAATAAAAATGAGGATTAGTGACTTGGAATGTGTTTTCAGTGCTTCCAGCTCTTCAATTCCCTGATTTTTTCGTTACATCCTTGGGATCTTTGAGGCATTAGGTGTCATTTCCTACGTAACAAAATAATGTTTTTTCCCTTGAGATTAGTGCTGCATTCCTTACTGTCCCAGAGCTTCGGAACATTCCACTCCTACCGTCCTTCCGTCCCATTCTGCTGTGTGGGAATGTGCACACACAGATAAAGGCATTCTCAACAAAGCCATCCACGGGTTCAGTTCTTGAAAGAGGTCACCAATGCATCATGGTAAATACATTTATTAAAGTTTTAAATGCCTCTTGTTTACCACTGGTCAGTTTAATTCAGTTAGAAATCGTTAACATTAAAGATAGTAACCACCTAAAGTTGGCTCTGATAAGGTTTGAGGCCAGAGTTTAACATAATTGGAAAGCAATTCACAATGAAGTACTGTCTTTAGAAACCTCAGAAAATTTCTACATAGAATCTGAATGCATCCACACTGAGAAAATTATATGGCTGCCCATCTTCAACCATTTCTAACAAAACCATCTGACAAAATGTAGCTTTTTGAATTTTTATGTTTTAAGGCTGAGATCCACAGAACAAATCAAGTCTAAAATTCTACTCTTCAGCTATTTGTTTTTATTATATATTTAATATACATTATTGCTTTCCACTGTGTTGGATGTTTCTCGACAGTAACGTAGAAAATAAACATTCTGGTAGCTTAAAGGTAGCTCAGGGTTTGCTCTAACTCTTCATTTTCAAAGAGCCCACCATACCAAACATGGAAGATCTAAGCTAGAAGGAATTTCAAAAACTTACGAGCAACAGAAGTAGGCTGAATTAAAGTTTAAAGTCATCACTCATTTTAGTGACTGTTCTATTTCAGGATACATTTATCATACGTTTTATGGTTGGAATGATGGCTACCATATGAAAAGAAATTCTTTCTAACAGCTTAGGAAGAACTTTACATGGAAGTAACTTCTGAGGTAAATGAAGTTAGCTTCGGAAACACCATCGCTTTTTACATAAGGGATGTGAAATGATGCATCCTATTTCCCAACATTGCCCAGTTCACGGGGGGAACAGATTGGTTCTGAAACTGTATTTAAAAACATAACATGAAAGCAACTACAGAAGCAGGAAATGCTGATTATGTGAATGCGCCTAATAAAAATATACTGTGCTCTTTCCTGTATTCCTTGTTTTATGTCTTGGTCTAATCAACTACAGCTATGAACACTGAGAACATAGGAACCATTTAGCAACTGTTACACCCTTTGTATCTCTACAACTTCTACAGTCATTGTGAAATTCAAATAACAATTTCAGAAATTAATCTATCATTTTTCTTTTAAACTATTTCAGCTTTTTGTTTGTCTGTTTGCAGACGAAATATCTGTTCTCCTAAGCTATAAGCTGTCTCCAGAAGCTGGCTTAGCTGGCTGAACATGAGTTAAGATGCAGACATTGCTACCTCTTGTGGCAGAAGTGGTATGCTCACAACTACAGAGGCTTTGCAAATTCTTCTTGGATATGACTGCTAAACCTCTATTGCATCTTCAGTCTTAGCAAACTAGGAAAGCTGGAAGGTAGGAAATACTCAGACCTGATGCTTTTATCCATCTTTTCAATGAACTAAAAATTGGTAATCTGTTAAAAAAGAAATTATTAACAGAAATTTGTCTAGCATAACACTATCTAGAAGCTTTCCATCAAAATCCAAAGAGTGGAATAATGCACAGGACTGTGTATCAGGTATCAGGAGCTAAGAAGTAGAGCCTGATCTCACCCTTGCTCAAGAAGAAATTCATCCCTGTCCAGGAAAACATGCTTTATTTAAACCTTCGAACAGAATACGTGACACTATCAAATTTAAGAATATTTTGAAGGCCTTGAAACCAACCAGCATTTACAGCATCCTATGGTTGTCATTGCCACTTGGCTTCAGCCACTGCCATCTCTAAGCCACTCCCATCTGCACTGTTTTGAAGTCTAAAGGCAAAAAATAACAGCATATTGGCAAACACTGTTTCCATCAAGAAGCTCAACAGAAGAAAGTGCTTCCTGAAGCCAAGCCATTCTTGTCAAGTGCTTGCAGCAATTGCAATAATTTTGAAGCCTGAAAACAGGCTTCTGCAAGGCTTCCATCACTTCCAGCAAACCAACTTCATTTGCTCCTTACACTCTGAATTTAGCTGCAGTTGATGTCTAAATAATCACGGCAAGATAATACCTTAAGAGTAGATCTAGATAAAGCTCCCTAGAAAAGAAAACAACAGTGATTCATCGTAGCAGCACCAATAACACGAACACAAAATAGAAGGACAAAGATTGGAAGGCATAAACAGGATGAAAAACTAAGCTGAATCTATCATAAGTTTGAAATACATTTTCTAAGCTGTTTAGCTCTTATTAGGAATTCTCCTAAAAGTAGAACACCTTAATAAATAGAAATAATTTAAGAAAAAAATGATGCATCTGACAAAGCACTTGCAAAAATACAGCAGTTAAGTAAAGGACTGACTTGGTTGAAAAGGGACTGTTCTTAATCATAAAGTGCTTAAGCAGAAGAGTTTGTTCTCTATACACTTTCAGGTTCTCTCCAAAGCCAGAAAACAAACATGAAATGCTACTTGTAGTAAGGACATGGGGGACATTTTTGGCAGAAATAGGAAGTGAGATGGATCAGTTGCTGGGATGCCTTACTCTGCAAGAGGTGTGTGATGGCAAAAGAGAAGCTTGCACCTGCCTCACATTTAGTACAACCAATAAACTGAGCTTACCAAATTAGGCCTTCTGCTTTCTTGTTAGGTAACCTTTTTCCACCTGGAAATTCAGATTTATGTCAAGAAATTCACTTCCTCCAGCTACCTTTTACACTGAACATACGATCCATGTCTGGAACATAGTATTTTAAACTGTTTAGATAATGTTCATTGGAAAACAGACTGAAAAATATCTAGTGTGGAACAAACAGAAGCACAGTGAGATCCTTCTGTTTACTCACTGGCACAGCAGTGTTAATGCTGCATCACAGCACAGGTGTTTACACAGCTGCAACAATGAAGGAAGCACTGCAATACCAGACCCAAACTCTGCTGAATGATTTGCACACAGCTAGGACAATAATGTTTCCATCCACTCCAGGGGTGCAGGACAGAAACAAGGATCCCAGATCTCTGTTCCCAAGCTATGCAAATAGCTCCTCTGAACAGGATGCAACTTCCCACAGTTACTCACTTCTGTGCATGCCAGGATACGCACCACTCCTAGGATGGCAGTAGGAGATGCTTGGATGGATTCCCCACTCAGCTCTATGTTAAATGCAATCCAGAACAATCAGGTGCCTAGTTAATCTAGCATCAGGAGGGCTGACAGGTGTAGTTCAAGAGAAGAAAATGTTTTTTCTAAAAGATCTCATTTGTCATGAAATCCTTGGCCAGAATGAGTAAGTTTTGAGAAACTGATTACTTCAGAGGAAAAGCCTCCACAACAGCCTTCAGAACCAGGACATATTTTCACCAGCCACTAGTTTTCTTCAGAAAAAATAAAGATTAGATTAAAAAACAAAACCTGGCATTCATTCCATCGGAAACTGACATGCATTAGCCCACACACTGGAGCTCTCTGAGCTGCTCTTGGCCTTGATGGCACAGATAACTTCACACAATGGGCTTCTCTAACTCAAATCACTGACACTCATTTCTGTACACAGTCAGCATGGGGGGTGGAAGAACATACTGTGCAACAGAAAGGTAGAAATGTTCCCTAAGTCCTGTACCTACAGCTTAAATGTCCAGAAAGTGTATTGACGCTGTTGTCCAGGGCACAGCAATAGCTTTATAGCCAGTCAGCCAGATAAGGAACATGAGAGAAAAAACAAAGCCTTCTACACAGGAGCACCGATATTTTCCTACACTTGCTTAGGATGTAGCTACATTATTTAGTGCACACTCTACACTAATCACCATCTACTATGATCATGATTTAACCATTAATCAACATAAAGTTAATTACCTCTTATGGGCGACTAAAACGAAGCAGACATTTACGTTAAGTGGTGCCACCAATTCTGGGAGACCCATCTGGGATCCCTCTAAGAGTGGAGTGTTTCATATGAGATTTCCACTGCAGTCATGAGCAAAGCACACTATCAAAAGAAGTCTCAGTTACAAGACGAATGTATTTCTAAACATCATTTTTCATACTGAGAAAGTCTATTTGGGCTGTTTGACTGATAATTTTAGTGGCATACTTATCTACAATTGCTGCTTTAAAAAAAAGATCCCAGCAGAACTAAATTCAGAGCAGTAAAAGAGCTGAGCTACCCTACCAACCAGCAGCAGACAATAGTTATCCTCCACAGGACTTTGACTACTTTATTGTCCCCACTGACAGTATAAGCAGGCAAGGCTCACAGATACTTCCTCCTGAATTTTCCTAAGTTAGCAGTGAACTTGAAACAAAAATCAGTATGGAATCCCTCAGCCTAAATCATTAAAAAATAGCAGAAAGATCAAAACAAACATCAAGGTCAACATACTAGGCAGCCTGGCTTCTAAGAAACATTTGAGATCATTCACAGTTGATGTAAACTCTATCAGGAACATGCCTTTCAGCTGTGACTTCCCTTAGGAAGGCATTCACTCCAGTTTTGTTATCACTACATTAAAAAAAAATAAAAAAGGAAAATATTACTGAAAAGAGGATGGGCAGTTTCCAGTACTTCAGTGAAAACTCACAGGGCAAGTGAGGCTGTCAGACTTCTCAGCACTGAGCAATCACCAAACACCAGAAACACCAGATTAGACAGAAGCCATGGTATTTTAACACAACCTGAGTTACTCTCTTTATAAGTATTTTATTGTCACCAACAGAAATGCAGTAAGATAACAAAGCAGCCAAGCATTCGATCCTTTTACCAGTGTGCCATGTGCTATTCAGAACAGAAATCTGCTTCAACATGAACATAGTGGTTTTGTGTTTTGTTTTTTTTTAAGGGCATGTCTTAACATTTCCGTGGCTGTTGAATAATATACATTCTTTTAGGCAGCATGAACTTCTCCAAGGAAGGCAGTGGCTTTTGGTGAGCAACTTGTAACGCTGCTGCAGGAATATTGTGGCTTATCTGTAACATTAAAATGGGGAAAAGAAGTAGTGATGAAACACAGCTTTTCCACTGTTCACCTTCTAAGTCACGTGAAAGCATTTTAAAGAACATAGTGAAACCTAAATCTAAAAGAAGTTCAAGTGATCAACAGATCAAGACTCAGTGACTGCACATTTAATCATTTCTGGTTTAAAAACATAGCACCAGCCTGACTTTCTGTGAAATACTGATTGTTTTTTCATTTTTTCCCCCTGTTGTTTGTAAGATCTGCTGTGAAGATACAGAAAGCAGAGCAAAACCTGTATCCCACAGTTAACAGTAAGCTGCTTCAAATTCTTACTTTCTCTGATTCAAACAATCATAACTGTAGCATTTAATTATTACATTTATACACTTTTGAGGAAGCTTTATGTGTAAGACTGTAGAAACCAGGAAGTGCTAGATAAGAGCAGAGGAGACAGGAAGGAAAAGAAAAACATGATAGAACTGTTCACCTTCATAGGTCTAAGCCAAATTTCAAGATCTACAAAGCAAAGCTTTGATCCCATCCATTGATGAAAGGCTCATGCTGAAATATGACTGATTTTTTTTTACCAAGCTCTACAGATGAGGAAACCCTTGTATGTTTCACAATCAAAAGATCACATATGTATGAAAAATAGATGAGAGCTGTCAGATCTTCTGATTAGCATGCAAATTAAAAAGCCACTTGTTAAACCAGCTTTTGCAATGTGTAAGTGTAAGACTCTGCATCAACAACCTAGCAAGAGATACCAGACAGCATCTGATGACAGCACCATAGTAATGAACAGAAGGGTCCATCTACAGATTTGTGACATGGTCTAGAATCATCTCATATGACTTCCAAGAGAGAAATCAAAAAAACATCTGCCAGGCCTCAGGTGACATAACTACATAGAGATCAACAGTGGAATATGCCACACCTGTTGTCTCAATGACTCTGCAGTAATTTTACATTGGCTTACCATCTATGCACTTCTCCTCAACACTCCCACTTGCTTTCTAAGTTTTACCTTCTCTTTGCTGTTGAATCGTTATAGAAAATGCTATTTCTATAGCTGGGTGATACTGAAGACTATGGGTTTTATTTTTGGCAGAACTGAGGTTAAAAGCCGGAACAGCTTACTATGTCACTGCTATTTTGTCCCCACATATCAATAAATTTGAAATCAATGTACCACTTAAAATATATAAAAAAAAAAATAAAAAATAACAACACCATNCAGCTTACTATGTCACTGCTATTTTGTCCCCACATATCAATAAATTTGAAATCAATGTACCACTTAAAATATATAAAAAAAAATAAAAAATAAAACAACCATAAAGGAAAAATTCACTTTCTGTTATTTTATCTTTAGCCTCATGGAAACGTCCTGACACACACACATCTTGCTCTTTGGACCTACTTACTTTGCGCAGCATGACATCCACATGATGAGTTTTTGAAATACTGACAATTCTGCAAAGAAAGAGAAAAAACTGTATTTAGCATCTATCTCACAAAAATACTGACAACTGTTTTTCAGACTTCTTAATATAGAACATTTTGTAATAGAAATTCAGGTTTGGAGCCAAATTGCTTCATCACATTAAAGAATATAAGAGTATAAAAAGGAAAGAGTTGTCTCAGAACAGAGAAATGGAAAATCCATGTTGTTACTTCTCTTTTTTCTTTATATATAAGGAAACTATATATAAACATCCTTAAATATTTCATGAAGGGATTTTTTATGCACCGTGGAGGAATTTCACACAAGTCTAGCACTGGAATTCAGACATACAAAGTTTGACTTAGTCATTTGTATGTCTTTAATCTAGGCCTACAAAAAACATTCACGTTTTGGTATGGCTTGTTGGAGGAGAAGAAATTTTTCTTTCTACATCAAAACCTCTCAATAACTTTTTGTACACAAATATCCCACCACTTCTTATTCTAATACTGCAGAATAGCCACATCACCAGCATTCCAAATAAACAAGCTGTGGATATGAAACAGCTTGGCTCAGCATTAGAAGACTGCACGTTCTTCTGATAATACCATTATTTGCACTGATTCCTCTGTAGCTTAAAATGGAGTCCAGAAAAGCCATACGTATGGAACCAGACACCTGAACTGTAACTCTTGAAAAAGCAGGTACTGTTTTAGTGACATTACTGATTCTGTGGCTGCAACAAGATACATTTCCTGCTGAAATTTCAATCTCACAACTGATAACAGCTTGCCACATTGAGAAATATGAGATAAAAAAGGTCTGTGTATGCCACCAGATAATCATGACTTCAGAAAAGACAATAGCAAGACTGGACTCAAACAACTCGTATCAGTGAAAGAAATGTAAAGTATAATGCACCACAAGAAGTTCAAGCACAAGCTGGGTTATTAAAACAGCTTAACTAATGAGATATAACCAACTTTAATGTATTACAAACTCACGCAGACTTGCATAAGGCATCTTTGTGAAATACAGGACATCCTAAAATTCATTTCACTGGAAACTAATTGAAAATTGCTAATTACAGGTAGGCAGCGATGCTTTTATTTCTGTTCCACAGCACAAAGACAGAGCAGGTATCCTACAACTTTTCCCCCTCATTACAAGATGCTTTGTAAGGCATCTTCCCAACATTTGGGAGTTTGTTTTTTTTTAAAGCACAAAATTACCTCAAACTTGCATTTTATATATAAATCGCTGAAGTTAATTTAAGTATTACACTTGACAGAATCAAATGGTTGTCTATTTTTTATCCTTCAGCCCATCGCCTATGACCTTTGACCCCAGGGCAGGGGTAGTGAGCCCTGCAGGTGCAGTACCTTGTCTTGTCTCTTCCCAGGGGCCTGGCATTTCTCCCAGCAGGTACAGCTTCTTGCTTTTTAGACACTCTCACACCTCCAGCTTTGGCTGCAAGAANTAGCAGTTTTGCTAGTCACCCTCACTTTTGCTAGTCACACCTTCACTTGTATACACACAAGTACACGAAATAAGCCAAAGAGATCCACCAGAAACAGTAAAATGCTGTCCTGGTGTGCTGAAATCAGCCTCCAGATGCTGTCATCAGAAAGTCAACAAGTTTCTGGTCACTGGAACTTAATGCTGTATCTTAGCACCATAACATTTAAGGAAGAATCAATCTCAGAAGAAAGAGATTCTGTTTTAAGTATGAGAAACAAAAAATCCCACAACTCTGAACAGTTTCAGTTTTGAAAAAGCAAGAAGGGTTCTGAGATGTGCTCAAGGTATTCCAGAAGAAAGCCAGTAATGTGGGTAAGATCCAGATGCAGATTTGTTAGAAAACACTTGTGTTCTAACAAGTTTAATTATACTTCATTAAGATATCTGCCAATCACAAAACCAATTAGCACTAATTAAAGTATGGATGATCTAACAATAACTATTCAAGTTCTGAGGCTTGTCAGAAAATTCAGTTTTGGACAAAACATGCAAACTATCTGAAACACCTTCCAGCTTTAAACCTGCCAAACTCACAAAGCTCCGAGCAAGTTATCCATCTGACAACAAGGCCCCCATTCTTATCAGCAATAACCAGAACCAGGGTTTTCAAACACAGGTATTGAGGGGAAGGAGAGCGGAACAGGGAATAGAGACAAGACTCAGGAGTTACTTGTCTAAACAGCATGACATGTGCATTTGTCTTTCTTTCTTTTTCTTTCAGCACATGTGATAGTCCAAGTGACAGCTGTTCTCTACCCAACCTGACTACTCTCCTGCATTTCCTGGATGCGGGTTTAGGCTTAAAACAATTCTGCAGCCATGCCTGTAGCAGCCCCACAGTGCTGGAGCTCTGCAGTACCTGAGTTTGTTATTCCTTCTTGCATCACTTAAATACAGTTAACTATGCTGCTGCGTAAGCAGTGAATAAGCAGCCTAGAGATCTCACAGCTGCAAAACCACTACAGATGTGGAATAACATTATTTTGGCGATCTAACTGCAAAACAGGACCTCTCTGAAATGGAAGAGTCAACAGTGTTATCTTTTAGTAAAGAGCATCGGGATTCTAACTGCCCTCAAGGTCCTGCTGGTGAAACCCCTCCTTGTCCGTGTGAGTGGGAGTTTGGGTTAGGGCTTCGTTAGTGTTGGCTAACAGCGAACAGCCAGGATGTTTCAAGGTCTGATCTCCTACAGCTACTTAAGATACGCGCGGAACAGAGCCTGCAAATCAAAGAGCCGCGCGGCGTTCAGAGCAGTAAGGCGAAAAAGCCGACGGCAACAAAGCGGCGCGGCACAGAAGCACCGCGCCCGGCAGCGCCCATCGCACGGAGGCAGCACCGCTCGGTTCCCCCGCAGGGAGCAGCCGGACCAGCCGGACAAAGCACAACCTCCCACAGCTGGAAACGCGAGTTTAGGAAACCAGCTCCGGGAGCACCGAGCGCGTGCCCGGGCACGCCGGGAACAGCGAGCGACGACAGCGAACGGTTCGGGGCACCGCGCCGGCACCGCGCACCGCCCAGCACGGCGCCGGAACGCTGAAGGCCGCGGCGCGGTACCTGGCGGAGCGGGAACGGCTCTCACCTGCACGGCCCGGCGGGCGTAGAGCCACCAGGAGTGCGGGACGGGCGGGCACGCAGCTGCGGACCGAGCCCCGGGTCCCACCTGCGGGAGCGCGGCCGTACAGCAGCGGACCGAGCCCCGGGTCCCACCTGAGGGAGCGCGGCCGTACAGCAGCGGACCGAGCCCCGGGTCCCACCTGAGGGAACGCGGCCGTACAGCAGCGGACCGAGCCCCGGGTCCTACCTGAGGGAGCGCGGCCGCCCGGCGGCGGGAGCTGCACTGCGCGCCTCCTGAACGCCATCGCTGCTGAGGGGCGGCGGGGCGGGGCGGGGTTTGTGCCGGTTGTAATTACCGTACGTGCTCAAGGAGGAAACAGCCCGTCGGTGATTGCCAGCGGTGCGTGGCCGTAGGATGAGGGGAAATGGCCACAAACTGAAGCATGGGAAGTTCTGCACCAATGTGTGTGGGAACTTCTTCCCAGTGCAGTGATGGAGCACTGGAGCTGCACACAGAGGTGGTGGAGTCTCCTTCTCTGGAGACGTTCAGGACCCACGTGGACGCCGAGCTGTGTGACCTGGGCTGGGAGCTGCTTGGGCAGGGGGTTGGACTCCATGATCTCTGGAGGTCCCTCCCAACCCCTGCAGTTCTGTGATTCTGTGATAAGATTTCATTCCACCAAACGTTACGCTCAGAGCAGCAGTGAACGACAGGCGCTGCCCGGGATGCTGGGTGCCTGGCACTGGCTGTGCAGGCTCCACGTGAGGAGTCTCCATCACTGACGGTGCAAGCCGGTTTTTCACGTGTCATTTTACGTAATGTACACATTTAACTGCTACTTACTTTCTTCTCATATAAGAATCCAAAACTTTACTTACCGTGTTACTGAAATGCAATGCGCTGTTCAAATCCCAGCGCTGGGGATGAAGCCTCACACCGCTCCTGGTGCTTCAGAGCCACACCAGCATGCAGAACTTGAAGAGGAAAATGGAAGAGAACCTGGCTTCAAAGGTACCTTTCCGTGATGTTTTTTTCTTACTCCATACGGTGTTTTTGAAGTGGTCGGTACTTAATTCTGAAATAATCGCCTTATCGGTACGATTTTCTAATCTTTTCTGTGATGTTTATAATCCCAGAGTTACAGCACTTAATCCTGTTTAATGCTCCGTGGAATTAACATCACCCATATAAATGTTCCATGGAGAAGCAGCATCGCTCACGGTAAATGTCTGATTATAATAACCTTAGAATGAAATACAAGAACTGGAAGTGGATATACCCAATCTGTGTTTATTTGGTACATTTATTCACGATTTCATTTTCAATATTTAAATATGAAAAATCCATTAAGGAATTCTTTTCTAATGCTTACCAGATACGGTGCAAACATCGTTGTGGATGAAGACCTTACATTTTGTCATTGTCTTGAATCTGTCAGTGATGACAGCATTTTGTACTTTTTTCATGAATTAAAAACAGGATAGGACAAAATGTAAGAAAAAGGGGTGGAATCAGGAGGGGAAAAATTAAGTTGAAAAGAAAGTAGAAGGAAAAAAGTTGGAGAGAATAAGAGCACAGTGGGGATTTACAGCATGGCAGCATTTGTCCATGGATGGATGGCTACTGCTGGTTGGGATTTTTAGAGTAAAAAAAGTTAAAGGGCTTCCTGTCTGCAACAGACATATTTGGTATTTCAGCTCTATGCATTCAGTTCTCTATGAGGCAGGAAATAGCTCTGAAATGCAGCATTTTCCTCCTTGCAAGAGCAACTTACCTTGCAGTATTAAAACCAGTAGTACTGTGTGTGTCTGCCACTAAGTATTTAGCTTGAAATGGATGATGACATTTTTGATTGGGGAAGTGAATGATTCAAGATAAAATGGTCTGAAGGAGAGATAACAGAAGAAACTTTCAGAAGTATTTGCTCAGTAGTAAAGGATTCTCGTATTGTTACTCTGCCTCAGCCATATTGAGCCGTTCACCACTGTCCTGTCACTATCTGCCTGACCCGAGTCCTGATCCATCCAAGTCCTGATTGCAGAGACACCAGGCTTCAGGGATGTTCAGCTGATGCTGGGAATACATTTCTTGTAGTAGTCTGTGAATGACTGAAAGAGGAATGCAATTTCTGTTGTAGTGGTTCTGTGTATTTTTAGAATGTGGGGTTGGTGTTTGTTTTTCTGTCACAATGGAGGCAGGTGCAGGGTAATCTGAAGAAAGACACAGAACTTAAACTGTGGTAAAGAGATGAGTGATAGCAACTGTCTTTTAGCAGTGCTCTCTGTGTTTTGGAGCTCTTCCATGCTTCACTGCTTTCCTCTTTTAGAAACTGTTTTGGACAGGCAAGTTGTTATCTGATTGCAGTCTGGAAGAGTCACTTGGCAGAATGGAGAATTGGCGTGGTTCCTTCCAGGCAGGCAGTCTGATTACCTGATCTAATCTAGCTAATAGATATTAGCATGATTATGCACCAGGCGTAGTCCAGGTTTAAAGCAGGCATTTCAGCAGGTGTATGGAATACCTGCCCAGTATCTCATGGTTTATTTTGTATCTCATGACTCTGCGGTATTTTTTCCTTATTTAACTTTTTCTGCAGTATTTCTTGTTTCCAAATGTCAGAATTACTAATCTGTGGCTTCTGATACAAACTGATCCTATCTGCCTGTCTGGATAGTGAACGGTGAAACATTACACCTGATTGCTTAAGCTCAGTCACAGATAGGCAGTATGTTTTTTCAGTGGAGTCAACAAAACTATTTTTAAATGCTGCAGGAACATGACAAAAATAAAAAAGAAAGACAAAATATTCTGCTGCACGTTTATGGCTTGCTACATTTCTGATTAATACAAACATAAATATTTTTCCTCTGACCTGTGTGTGTACTGTCTTTTTATAGTTGTTTGGAGAAGATATGGATAATGGCATAAAGAACATTTGTAAAACACAAACAAACACACATCCCTGGGTGGTGGAACAAGTGCATCAGCTCTGAACGATTCAACTGGAACAGCCTCAGCTGTATGGGAGCATTTTCTGTCATATTGTAAGAGGATGACATGTTGATCCATGTCTCTGGACCTTTATCCCTAAAAGCAGACCTTAATGGTGGGTAGCAAAGCAAACGAGTTTTTTGGTGTCCTGCTTGTTCTGCATGCCATGTGATCCTAGCCGCGCTGCAGCCCATGGCTGCCTCCGTATCCACTTCCCTCCCCGGCGCCTTTCTGCAGTGAGGGTGAGCAGCCACTGGAGGGCAGTGCTATTCACTAATTGAATGGAAATCCCTTACCAGCTGCGACTTGGTACCCAGCCCAGAAACAAAACCTTCCTTCGTACACGGTGGGCAAAATTGATTCAAATTCTCCACTAATTGCTGCTGGAACAGCAGCTTTCTGAAACAGTCGTGCTTATGCCATAATCTCCGGAAGTATATTAATGAAATGGAAAATGGAGGGAGAGAATAGTGGACTGCCTGTGCTCATTTTGACTGCTTTGGCAGCACTGGAGTAGTATGGAGTTAAAATTAATCCACGTGTATACAAAGAGGAACAAAAATGAAAGTTTAACAAAAGGAAAGTGTCATGATTCACATTCCAAGAATGCCATGCACGTTATACAATGGTGCTAGAACGGGAGAATCAGTTTTAGTATACCTGCTGCTAGTATAGTTATGAGGAGATTCACCTTGTGAGCGAGGCTATAGTCTTGCCTCATTTAGGTGCCAAGGCAAGAGAATTGCAGGTTTCCTCTCTAGCTGCTACCCAGTTAGCTTGTTGAAAGGCAGAGTTGTGCAGTGTACCTCTTTCCGTATACCTTCTGAGCTGCCAATTGCTTGTACGGCAAGGCGGGGGAGCTAGAGGCACAGGGACTCCCCTCCTTCCCCTACGAATTGCATCAGCGTGCATGGGAGAGTAATAGATGCTGTACTGTTCATAAGGAATCTGTACGTAGGATGGGTTGCAGACTGCAGAAGTCTTGGGAAAACACGTGTTATGGTTTTCACATGATGTCATGATGTGGAATATCAATAATACAACAAAAATCATAACACTATAACAACACGTTTTCCTTGGGATCTTGTTTACACGTTGCTTGCGAAGTGCAGGAAGTGATTTTTCTGTTCCGTCTTCACGGGGATGCGAAAGTGATTCAGTTAGAAGAGTAACGGTGTGTGGACAAGCTGCCGCTAGATGGTGGTCGTGAAGTGGAGGATTTTAGCATGGGTGGGACCAACCGAGCAGGCAAGCTGAAGGGAGCTTTCCCAGCCCTTCATACCTTCTCATAGCATGGACTTTCCAAGCTGCACTGCTTGGACCCCTGCCCGCCACTTGGTCACTTTGGCGCCTTTTGCTTGAAGAGAAGCCTCCATCTCACTGCGTCTGTCCTATGGCCGGCAGTGCTCCCTGCACAACACTGCTGAGCTACTGCACCCAACAGGTTTATGGTCACAACTGTGAGCTGCCAGCGTTAATCTTATGTGTTATTTTAAAACCACTTAGGTTTAGCAAGTAATCACTGAAGCAAAAAAAAAAAAAGCACGGCAGCCAAGTCTGGAAAAAAAATAAATAAATACATGGGACTCAACATTTTCAGTGCGACGTTCTGTTCTGTGCAGTTAGTTCAGCCAGTAGACTCTGCTTCAGGTACGTTGTCAGACGTAGGGCATTTTCAGTTTCAAATATTCTCAGAAGTTTACTTGTTTTATGGGGAATGTTTGGAGAAAATAGCTGAAGTGCTTTTGCTCTGCATTATTTGCAAATTTAATTGTGAAAACTCGTAACTGGTGAGCAATTAAACAGGATAGATGTTGCAGTTGGGTTACAGCAGAATTTCTTTTCCAGCTCTTCCTATGTCATGTGTGAGAAGAAGATGCTACCAGTAAGCATAGCCATACAGTTTAAAAAATGTTCTTTCTTTGCTACTGATGTGTGAACATTTAATAATATCAAGGTAGGCGGATTCAAGCTGAATGGCTTTTTGACAGTTGATGAATGGCCTTATTCCTGTTTCACTGTTTGAGATAATAATTGTATGCAATATTTAGAATTAGATAAATCCTCTTCCTTGACAATGTAGTAACCTCTCTGGATGAATGACAGCTTTAAATAGGATCTGTATAAGTAGTGCTGGGGAATTGGCAGCCAAGCTGCAGGATTATGTATTTTGTTCCCATACTGAGCACTCACATATGATGAATGATCTTTGGGCAGAGGAAACATTGTCAACAGTCAGCATTTCAGGGGATGTGATGACCTCAGTTTCCTGCATCTCTGCCCATTCTGGGGATGCACCAGCTGATTCTAGATTTACTTAATTACCTGATTTATTTAAGACGTAATGAATGAACTGCAACTTGATTATGAGCCATATGTAATGGGCTGGAGGTTTTTTGCGTTTAGTCCTAATGGAGATCAGTCTCTTCTCACAGTGCATGATTACTTCGTGCCGATGCACAGGGAGATCGTTCATTTCACACTCCCAGTTAGGAGAAAGGCACTCACATATACCGTAAGGAACTGGCTGGAAATCACTTCACCAGGTGCCCTGCTGCTTGTGGTATTCTTTTTTCAGGTAACGTGCATGAAGTAGAACGGACTACGAGGAGATTTTTACCATCAAAAATAACTGGTATGTGTAACGACATGTACTAGCATTGAGGCGCCCCACAGCAGTTGGCAGTGAGTGCCTGTAGTGCAGCTGTCGGGGGCCCTCGTGGCTGCAGTCAGGGCACAGCTGACCCCGACAAGCAGCCCAGTCCTTGGAGGGCCATGGGAGTGTTACTGCTGTGATCTCTCAAGGGGAATGCCTTCTTTGCTTCTTGCAGAACTGTCAGTGTCTATTGGCATGAAAAAGAGAAGGCCACACTTTGTTTCTTCCTGTGACGGGAGAAGTGATCTGTGAGTCACCTGACTGCAAGCAGGGAACCAGGCAGCGTGGTGGCCCTGCTCCTAACTGCTGCAAATCCAGCACCTTCTGCAGCTGTCTTTGTTCCTAGGCTAACCACAGAAGCAGTCTTTCTGTTTTTGTGATTTAACAGCATACCTTCCCGGTGAGCACAGCCTTAC
Organism: Odontophorus gujanensis; assembly: GCA_013399175.1. Taxonomy (NCBI): domain Eukaryota; kingdom Metazoa; phylum Chordata; class Aves; order Galliformes; family Odontophoridae; genus Odontophorus; species Odontophorus gujanensis. Next base: position 190,449 of record VXAB01003185.1, on the reverse strand, counting down.
TGTGTACTTTCCTGGCCTCTGTCAGAAGGGGAGCAGAGCAGTCATCACCTAAATTTTATTTGCCCTCACTCACGAGTCTGCTCTGCTCTCCAGTAGCACTCCCCACCTCATGAAACAACACGTAGGAGGCAAATTCACTTCTGCAGTGTGATCAGAAATGTTCTGAACCAAGGCTGCAGTGCTGTATACAAAAGACTGTGTTCAGCAATAGACAGTTACATAGGAGAGGGCCACTGTACATGAGCTGCTTCTGTACATGAGCAGCCAGTTCTAAAATTGCTGAGGTAATATGGAAATGAAAGTGGTTAAGGATGAGACTTACTCTTTTAAAGAGATAAGCAGTCTTCAGAATGGCCACTCCTCGGGAGGTGCAAGGCCATTGCACCGCTGTTCCTGGCAGCAGGATTTGGCACTGGGGTACGAACACAGTTTGTCCAGATCTCCTTTGCAGGAGCTTGAGCAACAGCAACATGGTTGGGTGCCTTACCTCTTAGTGCAGCCTTATACTCCTATGCACATACTGCCTTTAGTTTCAGTTTTCCAGAAGCATAAACCCGTGGCTGAGTTAAATCCGCACTGTTACCAGGCACCGAACTTCCAATCAAAGATTTAATCTGTAACAGAAGGTTTCAACTTTTTTTTTTCCAATTTTGTGGAGAATCCATGAAAACAATCCATAAACGTATCACTACAGAGACAAGGACATAGACTTAATTTAGGAAAAAAACATTTCCATGACCATCCGCTGAAATTGTCAAGGCTTGAATTGTAAACAGCATCACACAGCAATATGAACTTCTTACTTGAACTCTCTAATCTCCAACTATGCAAACTTTATTGCAGTCGTTTGACCCAGAGTAGCAAAAAGATTGAGTCATGTGACTCACTGAAGCATCCATCTCTTTTAAATGGACACTGAGCATTCTAATGCAGAAACATGGTTAGGTCTGAATGAACTGTGAAATTCACACAGAATAAATCCACCCCTATTCACTCAGAAACCCCAAAATTCTCCTGTATCCCTAACTGTAGGACCCATGAGATGCTGCCGTTGGAGGATCCTAAGAAGACATTCACTGCATGTTATTTAATCACTGAGTGCTAAACGTTGCAGGACACTGCTATAAACATTTGAGCTAATTGAAGCACAGTCATTCTCTTGCAAGCAACATTTCATTCTGACCTGCAGCGATAGTGCAGAGGTTGCACATAACTCATCACCTGCTGCCAGTGCCACTGGTGTTCCCAGAGAATGGCTCTGAGGACGGCAGCATCATAAAATCACAACTTTAGCCATCATAAACAACAATTTAGCCATCATAAAATCACAACTACACAAAAGTTCCCAAAGGTGAGAACGCAAACAACTCCCAGTGCTGTACTGTGGTGATGTGGGAAATCATAGTGGAGTAAGCAGAACAGAATATTGATACTGCAGGGTAGAAAAGCACACTTAGGCATTCTGTGCAAAATGTCCTTAGCCACAAATAAAGGCCAAGATTCAAAAAAGAAAAGAAAAAAAGGAGAACAACAGCCGAAAAGGACCATTTCAAACACATTTTTCCTGTTGTGTTTTGCAAAGCTATCATCAATATTTTCACCAAGTGAAAAAGTCAGGACATTTTAATCAGGAAATAACTGAATAAGCAAGCAGACAAGAAAACTGCTGTCTGTGGAAAGCCATAAAGAACAGTCCCTGCAGCAGATGGATCAGCAAATAAGAGGCAGTGCACGCTTTCAAAAAAATGTTCATTGGAAATTAACTCTTGTAGCCAATGTATTACTCTTTATTATCCAACACTAATTTAAAGCGCCCTGGGACAATGCTGTACCAAATAAATACTTTGGCTCACTAACTTATGGGTGTACCAGAGGAACAGCAGTGATCCACATTCATCTTTGTAGCAAAGCTTGCACACGGCTTTGAAGGCAGTCAGAACTACAGTGCGAGATCAGTGACCAAAGTGTTCTTTCCAGAAACAAACTCAAATTAAATGGAAACCATTTCCTACCTTAAAAGGAGAAAACTGAAGTCCGGGAAAGAAAAGGCACCACCTGCACGATGCTGCCCCTCGGTAACACGGCAGCTGCAATCAATGGGGAGTGGCTCAGCTGTGTAACAGAAGTAAGACCCAACTGTTAACATCTGGGCTGTTCACCCCTTCGTTTCTTTCTCCTGGTACACCTAGGGGGCAGAAGTAGTCCCCTAGCCAAGTAAGGAAAAGTGAATTTGCTTTCTTAACTGAACTTGGAGCAGTTCTGCTTACCTGTACCAGTCATCATTGCACCAATACAACCAGGACACATGCAAACACTGAAAACTGAAGAAATTTGCTATGATGGGGAATAAAAACTGTGAACAATACAAAGTTAATAGACTGTACAGCATGAGGAAAGAACGTGGTTACTAACACCTTCACTGATTAGGGTTGTAAATAAATCCGGGGGCAATGCAGACCAACTGGAGACCGTACTCTCTGAAAGCAAGAAGATAGAAATTTTACTGGGGGGAACGAGGGGATAAGTGCTGGGAAGGGCACAGGATGAAGCCCTGACACACCCTGATTGTATCTGGAAGTGAGTAGGGTGAGTAGGACATAAGTTCACACTTGGACATGCCAGCCTGACACCTTCGAACACACGCACTGTGAGTGCTGAGAATGGCCAAAGCCACTCTGATATATTTAACACTACTGAACAGAAATGCAGCTGCACGTGGCACTGGCAGCTCTGCTTTTGAAATACCACACACAACATAATTAAAAAAAAGAACAGGGACCAGCGTTCCATGGATGAGACTTCCATATTTATTGTTCTTCCATGTGCATAGAAAATGGCAGTGAAGTTTTTTGTTTGTTTTCGTATGAAATGCAGAGAATGGGAATGGGAGAGGTGTAGGTATGCTGAACTGGACTTTGTGCTTCAAAATTATGCTATTAATTGTTTCTTTTTTTTTTAATTTATAACATTTTCTTGGATTTTTTTTTGTGTACGATGCTTCAAATTTCTTTCAAAATGACACACTGCATTACAAATGGATGGCACTTCAAACCAATGTGGCATTTCCATATTTACACCAATGAAGGAAATTTACACGACATAATAGCATACAATCTTGACATTTAGTAATATCAATAAAACAAGGGCATCCATTTTATTTTTTTCTGTACAAACTATCAGAACAAGACTTTTATTCACATAAAAAAACAGGTTTGATTTGTTCTGACCTACGCACTTCCCAAATTCATTTTACTCAATCCTCAAACCTTTCATCACATCGCCCACACCCTCACCAGACTACAGAAGCTACAAGTAATAATACCTAACATCTAAACAGAGCAAAGGAACATCCCTCCCGGTTTTCCTCTCAGACAGTTCCTCACTCAAAGAAACCCCCAGCAAAAACTAAAACAAAGAAACCCAAACCAAAGCCAAATGCCCTCCAAAACCCAAACAAAAGACTTCCTCGTGTCCTCTTTTATTTCACCTTCAGATTTCATAACCCAGACATCAAATGAGGCCATTCCATTTCTTCTCACGCACAATGGGAAATACACTGCTTTGTTTTCTTTCCTTTGATGCTACACCCAGGAGTCAGGTGAACCCGGGTACTGTTCTGCTCTATAAGATGACCGTCTGGTGGAATAAAAGTCTACGTAATTTGTGGTTGATTTCAGTCCATATTGTGTTGTGTAGTCTGAAGGAGCAGGAAAGTGAACTCGATCGTCAAAGTATGGGTCTTCATAGCTGTGTGGGGACTGCAGGTATAACCTGTATGGGTCGTAGTTCTTTCTGTTGGTATCCTCTTGACTGTAGTACAGTTGCTGATGCTGTTGACAACGTGAAAAACAAACAAACAAACAAACAAAAAAAACCTTTTACAATTTAATTAAACAGAGAAACTACTTGTTTCTAAAACTTGTACACATTATACATAAACTTTCCCTGAGCAGTGAAGTGTAGCTCTTCCAATGATGAAAACTGCACAGCATGCCCCTAAGGTTTCAGGTAGAACTAATGCAGGAAGAGCCTCTCAGCTGCCTGCACGTCTCGCCCCGCATCCACCGGGATGCCCACAGTTATAGGGCACGCCTACACAATGCACAGCCTGACCATGGCTCTTCTGACTGGACAGGACCTTAGCTACGTATCAGATCTGACTGTGCTAAGAACATAGTGAGATGTGGGACATAGACAGGAGACAGCCATCAACTGACAGTGGCCTATGTAGGTCTGAGGACAGTAACGCTCAGTAACAGATTAACAGGGGTGTAGATACTCTCCACAAAAAACACTCTGATGTTACAAAGTATACTTAAACTCTTAAAGTTCCATTAAAGCACTGCATGCTGAGTCGTGTTATTTCAGTATCATTTCAACACAGCATTTCAGAGTCACCTGTAGCCTTCTGTTTTGTTCTCTTGCTGGTGAAGAATAGGAACTGATGTAAATTGGTGAGGTTTTGCTGGAACCTGTGAGTAAAAAAAAGGTTTTGGTATCAACTTCAGTCCTTATTTTTTTGTCTTTGTGCTTTTATTTTACCTAGAAAAAAATTACATAGCACTCCAACAATTAAGACTGCAGATTTTATAGTTTACTAATGATATAATAATAAATGGAAGTGGATTTTATCCCTCAGCAGTAGTTAAACTGAAACCCAAATGCTTTTTTCTTTTCCCCACGCATGTGTGCTGCTGATAACCTTTAAAACAAGGTATTTGTTTCTCCCTATTTACTGACACCTCTCACTTTGTGACTTGAAGAAGGAAAAGCAAAACGGGAAAAGTATGAAATACTGATACAGCTTTATAATAAAATAATCCATATGCATATAAAAACAATGCTTGATTATAACATAGAGTGTGTATAATAAAATAATTTTCCACGACAGATTTTTAAAATAAAGTAAGTTTTTCAAACACCTCATCTCCAAGTACAGAAACAGATCTCCGTGTTCATAGAGACAAGAAATGGCTCGGTTTGGAAGGGACCTCAAAGACCACCCATTGTTCTGGTAGTGTTTGTAATGAAAACAGCCGATTGATATGAAAAACCTCTTCCGTTCCTTGAGCAACAAATAAAAATGGAAATATTAAAAGCAACACTTCTGCTGATGCAGCTGTCCGTGTTACGACTGCACGAACTCCACACAGAAGGAACATTCACCTAATCCAGCTGAGGTCACCTGGGCAGACCTTACCAGTGTATATGTCTTTGTGTGTCATGATATCGCCGTGGTTGTAATACTGCATAGAAGGTTGTGTTCTGTCGTATTCAGTGCGGGGCTCTCTAATTCCTAATAACGCCGGTGATGAAGACGTGCTGCCAACTGATGAAGAAGGAAACGTTATCAGTCTGTGCAGTAACAGCCTTTCTCAAACCCGACCTCCTCTCTTCTATCCTCATCCCTTCCTTCTGCAAGGATTAACAAATGAGATGAGCAAACTGATGGGTAGTGGCCAGAATTAGTGTGTAGCCTTTCTTGTATGAAGGACTGCAATGACACGAGCTATCGACAACACACCACGAGTTCATCATTTTTACTGCTACAACCAGTCACCACTCTGTAATGACTCGAAATAAGAGACCTTCCCTATGTCATTTTGGGTGTGACATCTTGACTATCTTCTGTAACATAACTATTCAAATACAAATGTAATTGTTCAATTGTTTGCTAACGTTTATGATTTTATTTAAGCTACATTTAAATAGAATCTTCAAGTCCACGATGTCACCTGGGACAGGTCAGAAAATGTCACACTGTGCCTGGCCTAAGTCACCCACGCACAGACTTGCACTATTTTTCCCTCATTATCATGCAGAGGTGAATCTTGGCCACAATGGCTGACAACCATTGTAAAACAATACAGTGTAATCCATTGCTTTTACTACATTCAACAATTGAATCTCCACTTCAGATGTGGAGAGGTTGTACAACTACCTCCTCTTTTTCAGGGACAACTCAGCTGTTTTCTCAGCTTACATACTTAAATTCTAGAAATTTCCTTTAAGATATTAACCAATTACATCTTCTTCCAACAGTTGTGTGCATTATATCATATTCACAATTTTTGGGTAATTAAGAATAGCTTAATTACTGATATTTTCCTAGCATACTCCAGGCTATAAAAGCTAATCTGGGAGAGCATCATTCTGAAAGTGGTCAACTTAATGCGTGCACTGAGTGACTTGAACAAAGAACAGCTGCCACAGACCAAGCACTCAACCACAGCCACCGTGTGTGCTGCATCTGCAGGGCTGCTCCCTCTGTACTCTGCAGACATGTTTTATGCACTGAGCTCCCACCTTAATAGCTTAAGCTTGCTTACACTCTGGAACAGATAAAATGGGCACTTCCTGTTAGTATTTTCTTCTGCTCAGAGCTCTTTGATATACAACAGCCTCAGAATATTGTTAGGGCTTCCCATCTTATTCCTACCTGCAGTTCACAGAACAGGAGCACCACAGTCATTCTGCAAGCATATCTCATGGGGAGAACTCCAGGAAAAGCTGGTCAGTTCCCAGAGCCTGAGCAGTATTTGCTTCAATTCTCTGCTTCTTTTGAGAAGATACTTTTGTTTCTGGCTGTAGATATATGGCCTAAACAGTCCACAAACTCAAGGTGTTGTTTTGATACCAGTACGTGCAACTTAGCGACTAGATGTAAGGGTACATAGAAACTGCCTTTGGTATCGTGTGGTTGGAGAGAGACAAAGGGATGTTTGTTCAAAGGGCTGGGAGAAAACTGAACACGTAACTGAACAGGAAGATCAGAGTGACAAAATCCTCTACAACTGATGACTGTGGTCCAACAAAGAAATCAGTCCTGTGCGTTGTATGGCAGTGGCTGAGAGGAACTCTGGCCATGAAGGATGTGCTGTCTTTCCCTGAGTCACTACAGGACACGGCTGATAGCAAAATAAATCCCTGCCTGAGTCCCTGTTTTTCAGTCACCTGTTTCTCGAAGCAGTATGTGAGGGTGGTTCCTTCTGTTTATGTAAGAAATTAAACAACTGCATTGTAGGAGCTGATCAATTATTTTAGCAAAAGTTAAGTGTATATTTCTCAGTATTAAGATCTATTCACATAAAAATAGAAGGGCAAATTGGATGAAATAAAATGCTAAATTCAGAGGATACAAAACCCACTGCCTTGCACAGCAGTCCTATCACGAGATCTAAATCCCACTCCAGGAGATGCTAAAGGAACAAAGGGGAGTTCACTGCAACAACAAGGAGACAGAATAGTACGATATTTTGCATTTGTTTTGCTCAGTCCATGGAACAAAACCAGGTCCCTCACTGGTGAGCTCGCTCTGTGTGCTTTTCAGGACGAGGCCTGACCTACAATGCCATGCAGCTGAAAAGCAGTGATTCTGTAGAGGGAAACAATGACAAAGTCCAGATGCCCACTCAGTGCGCTCTGAGGATTTCACTTAGGACTAAACGTAACCTGGTCCCACAGGCTGGATGCTGCTACCAGCTGAGTCCATGGGTGCTCTGGAAGCACACCATCCGACTGAGGCTCATCCCAAAGGAATACAGCTCACACATTCTGAGACTGTTTGAGCTTTTGTCATTAAGGAATAAAAGGGCACATTTGCTTCAAAGTGCGCTTTATCGGAATGCAGAAGCGAAGACTCCCACACCCTGTGGGACCTGAAACCCACCAGCAGCATCAGATTGGGTAACACAGCACTCATGGAGCACCTGAGTGCTGCTGTTTGTATGTTTAAACACACAGGAGGCAGCAGTGTCCCGTGCTTTAGACAGAACAAGTCAACCAAAAGGCCATCTGAGCTGAAAGGATGAGCTCCGAGGCATCCCTTCCATGGGGCTCTTTATGTGTCTCCACTGACCTGACTGGATGACTGGTGACATCTGCTGATTTGCTGTTGATAACGAGGGATGGGATTTGAATCTCTCTCGTTCCAGTGTCGAAACTGGTGTAATGAAGTGACTCTGATTCCATCCATCCTGTGGTGAAAAGCAAAGAACACAAATTATTGCTGTGCATCGACTTAAGAGCTTTCATACAACAGTTTCCCAGTGTAAGCTGCTTTGGGATCTACCTTCTTATAAATGCTGCGGAGGTCTCGATACTGCCATAACGTATTCAGGACCTGAGCAGCTGCCTTGACAACTTTCAGTGAAGATCTATGGAAATAAAGAACACTGCATTAGTGGAAAGCATCAACTCCACTTAAACAGAATGATGTTCCTGAGTGATGGAGCAGCCTAACTCTTGCAGCTGTGAAGACAACCAGGTCTTGGTAATAATGCCTGCATTATGGCAGTCACACAGCTGTGTCAGCTGGCCCTACAAAGGCTCTGTGCATTCTGACATGACTCTTCAGCCAAAACTTTCTCTCTTCATCTAAATTCTTACACAGGTAAAGACTACAGACAGTCACTGTACACAAAAATAAAAAACACTGCGATAAGAAATGCTGTTTAGAACATTTCATAAGGTATGAGACCATAAACTGAAGTGAGTTGGTGCCTTGAATATACACAGTATCATAAATCACAGATACTCAAAATACAGTCCAGTTACTTTTCAGACAGATGTTGATAAAAATGCTGTGCTTTTAATTCACACTGAACAAGTCCTGCACAGCTGCAGATGCTTTCCTCCCCACTGCTACGGAATCAAATAGTGGGAACAGAACACAGGGCTGACTGCAATGTCAGCTTTCTGCTGGCCATGAAGGGAGATCTGGGATATCCTACTTGAATCCTGCCTGCATGAGTTCCATCGATGTGCTGAGGAGCTCAGAGCAGAGATCCTGATCAGAGCTGGATGGGGCCCTGAGGCTGACCTGCTGCTGGGGCTGCAAGACTCAGGCACTGCAGTGTTCCCATGCTCACCTACACACCCACTTCTGAAAGGCTGCAGTGCTATTACCTATGGTGGTCATGGCAAAGCCCTGTGCTGAGCTCTAGCACGCCCAGCTGCACGGCACAGACTCACTCAGTCTGCAGACAGCCAGAACTGATCTCTCAACACTCGCAATCCTGTTCCTGGCAATCCCACTGGCTTGGTGACTGCTTGGTGGGGCAGCTTTTCCTCACAGCCTAACAACTGGCCACACTGGAAATAATTAACAGTCACTGTGATACATCCTAACAAAGGTGTTAACATATTCTGATTACAAAAAAGCTCTAAGTATTCTATTAATGTTTTTAAATACCATCTTCCCTGAATAGAGCCCATTAACGTGGTTACTGTCTGCACCTGTAACAGTCTCCAAAAGCTGTGCATACACTGAGAACAGCAGGCACCAGACCAACCACACCTTCTGTCCCAGTGAGACTCAGACTTGGTGGCTGCTCAGATCAGGACGACAAAACAACAGATGTTTTGTTCTTATTCGTAAGCTCCCCCTCCCCCCACTACCTGCATTCTCATACGTTTGGACTGAAATAAACAGATGACGTATGAAATGTGTTGCCTGCTTACCTGTCACCTCTCCCTTTCGTTATGTTCACCAGCTTTTCTATTCCCCCCGTGTCAGCGAGGGCTTTGGCGTTCTCCATGTTCTTGCTCGTGACCTCATGCAGCGCGCAGCAGATCGCTGCTACGGTCTCATCAGACAGGATGCTCGGGCCGCTGCCCCCCGGCAGCCGGTTCACCAGATCCCGCATCGCGTATTTACCTGCAACAGCATCACACAGCCACTCACAGCCTGCGTTTGGGCACCTAAGGTTTGGAATTCTGAGACTCATAATAAACAGATCAGAGACTGTGTAAGACTTGTATTTGTACCTCACAGTTCTTGATGAAAAAGCCTTGTCAAAGCCCCCAGCTAGCTATTTGTATAATGTGTCTGGGGAAAAATTTTATCTGACAATAAATTCTGCACGCAAAACCGATTCCTTTTCAAACACACTGGAATGTTACCACCACCAGTGTTGTACACAGCTCTACTCTGTCACTGCCACTGCTTTGGGAAGCTCAGCAACACACTTCCACATGCCAGCTTTACTGCTATTTGTTGAGTACCCATTCTCTTAAAAAACTTCCCCCCCTATCCCCCCCAGAGTTGAGAACATTGAAACCATCGAGCTCTGCACAGAGCAGTGGTGATAAAGCTGTATAAAACCAGGTGCCAGTGTGGGCTAGTTTCTGACCCACTTCATTGATCAGAATATTTTACGCCTGGAAAGCCAATAGCTCTTTGATAAGGCAAGGCTTGGATGGAGAGAACACAGGTGGAGGGACATCCCTGAACTGACAAGTCCTGCCATGCTGGGAAGGAAAAGTTCTGACAATGGATGATCACCAGAGTACTGCCTGCACGTGCCTGCTGCTACAGACAGTTTCCTGTCCGGTTCTTTTGAGGTCACTTCAGCCCATAGTGAAGAGATTGGCATGCAAGATGGCTAAAGGCAAACCAAACTAACAGTATTACTCCGGAAAGCTCCCGTTGTCAAAAAGATTAATTTCTGGGGCACAAGTGATGTGATCCAGTACCATCAAGTATGCTACTTCTATTGGCAGAGTCTCATTGTCATCCTTCAGCATGAGGTCAGATTTCCTTCCGCGCGGTTCTGCACTCACCGATGAGCTCCTTGTTCCGCACATCCAACGCCATGTTCCTGAGGGCCGTTGCCACGGACGAGACGACTCTATCGTTATCCATCCTCAGGAGTTCCACAAGGATTGGCAGCCCCTTTTCCTTCCTCACAGCAGCTCGGATGTATGCTGCAAACTGTAATGGAGCTCCACGTTACTGCAGGTCTGATTGAAACTGTCTCTTATAAGATGGTCATTTTTAAGTATTTTAGGGAACATTTTCCAATGCAAAGATGATACGTTAACAGTCAAATGCTTCTCGTGATCATTATTAAAAAGGGCTGACTCTGCTCTTTTTCACTCATTCCTGCTATGGCACAGTGTTTTAAAGAAGTGATCTAACAGGCAAAACATTCTAATAGGTGACAGATTATTGAAGAAGGAGCAGTGCCCTTCTTGACAAGGGCCAACTTCAGAACAGGCATAAAATGAAGCGACCATGTCTGGTTTTCTACAGCAAAGAAAGCAATTAACGTTTTCTCCATCCCTGTGTGACAAATAGGTAACATTAATGAAGCACTCTCCCCTAATGCTGTGGTAATACATTGTGTGCGAGAGCCATAATCAGCAATATATGGAAATGATAATAAAGCAAATGCAACTTGTTAATGCTCGTCACCAATGAATACAGTACATGCCACAGTGCTGATGTTACAAAGCACTGTTACTGCCTATTACATGTACCTTTTTCTCTGTATAGTTTCCAGATCCCTCTTCCCACCCCACCACCTTTGACATTGCCTTTCACTGCAGAAATAACATTTTCATAGCACATGAGCTCTGATGAGACACACTGAAGAGAAACATTGTTTATGCACACACAAGAAAAACACACGCTCCTTCCCAAACCCATTCCAGTACCTTATTGAAAGAGAACAGCTAAACACAAGTACAGGAGGGGGAGCAGGAATTCAGGTACCTTCCAGTTGCCCGCAGAAAGATTCTGGAGAGATCCCGCAGAGCCCTCAAGAGTGGCAGGGTTGGAGCTTTCTGCCAGCAGTGTGAGGTACGGCTTTACCACCGACGGGTGCCACAGCATTTCCACCCCTTTGGGAGACTTGGAAAATCCTGGTATGGGGCCAACTCCATCCCACTGCAAAGTGAATACACATTTGTAAGTACAGCAAACAATGAATGCATTTTCATTCAACGTAAGGTGTTTTTCTTCAAGTTATGTTCAACATTAGCCAAACATTTTATACATTTGTAATCAAAGAGAAAGGCAAACCTGGTCCTCCTGTGAAGTTTTTTTTTTCTTCTTCTTTTTTTTCCCCCAGCAGCTTGGCTCAGAGTCTTTGCTGGGTGACTCCTTTCCTAGCAAGTCGTCCAGTTCGTTGATGCCCAGCAGACGTGCCTGAGGCACCTCCAGCTCCAGGCGGTAAGAAAGGTTTCTCAGGGTGCACACACAGTTCTCCACTGTCTGAAACCAAATTGGAAAGACGTCATGTAACGTGCTGCTTTCCCATCTGGGGATGAAAGATGCCACACAAATGAAGAGCAGATGAAAAGGTATCCTAAAGGACAAGCACCACATTCTAACTGTGGGCCTTGGGCATCACTACTCATTTCTCTGGGAAAACTGCAATCTCTCTCCTGATATCACCAAGCATGAAAATATTTACAGTACTCTATTTTACTTTTAGTAACCTGCAAGCAAAAAGCACGGGGGCTTATTATTAACGAATGAATACTTGGCAGAAGTGAATATTCCAGAGCAAAGTACGACCGTATTACACAACAGAATTTGACTGTACATCAGTAACCTGGGACTGAGGGACGAACTGCTGAGTTAAAAACATCACCATAAGAAACAACATGACACAAACCCCACGAGATCAGATCAGACACACAGGTCAGCACTAGAAACCCCACAGATGAAATGAGCACACACCTTGCTGTCATAATCTGACGTTTTCACACACGTGTGGATCACATAGAGCAGTGAATCAACCAGTCCTTCGCAGGACCTCATCTGCTTCCTGGCTTCTTCCCCCGCAGAACTGAGATTCCTAAAGAGTCAAAGTGGCAAACGAATGCAGCTAGCCATTATCATTAACACCTCCTGGTGACTTTGTACTTTTCATATTCACTTAACGCAGAAAAAAAATAAAATATGAAAGCTGCCTGAACGATAGGATTAAATGGAGTGCAACAGCTATTTTGTCTTAAAGACTGGTATCTGCTGGACAGCACGGCTGTTCTGTGCAGAGGGGTGCTGCAGAACAGGAAGTTACCTCAGGCATCCTGTAGTGTTGCGCAGAACCAGCGAAGTCTGAAACTTCATTTTGTGATCATCATCAAAGGAGGCACTGTTCCACCCAGAATGTGGCACTATCACAGTGTTTGTCAGTGTTGACAAAGCGTCTCTAATGATTGTCATCTTCACTGCATCACATGAAGACAAGTTCCAGAGGACCCCTTAAGAAAAGATTTCCATTGTGGTGGTTAGAGAAGACTGCTAACAGATACGCAGCAACACTGGCTACTTAAGAGACTTTGCTTTAAACAAGAGAGTCTGCCTATGCATTTAGTTTGCAGAGCAGTTCAATATTACTGTAACAGCATCAGTCCACAAATAGTCAGCAAAGCTGCCATGAAAGGATTCACTTCACCCTGACATAACATTTTCTCCTATTCAAGTTAACGTGCTCAGCATCCCAACCCTGCCTGGCAGCCCAGTGTGAGAGCTCTTCAATGAAGGAGCAGGAATGTGAGAGGACAGCCTGCACAGAGAGCCCCGGCAGAGCAGCAGCTGGGCCTCCCACCTTGCTGAGAAGGACAGCAAGCATATTCATGAACAAATATTCTGCTTTTTTATTGAGGAGAGAAACCCAACTGCAAGATACACTGACTGACAGGAACGTTCTTTCCTAAGGTACAGCTCATTCTGCTGCTTGACAGGTATGCGATAATCAACAGATCCAGTTTGCTCTGAAGGAAACAGAATTCCTTCACCAATTAGAACTGTAAGTCATTTATTCTTTCTGAGCTCTCTGCCTGCAGCAGGTGCCACACTCGTGGGTTATAAGCTAAACCCGTTGCCTCACAATCCAGAGCTGAAGGTGTGTATGCAGGCACCTGCCAGCTCTGTGCCAACAGCCCGGGCACTGAGACCCTCCTAGAATGTTCATACGTCCAACTATTTGCCTGAGCTGTAAAACACACAAACACAGTTTGGATCCACCTTTTGAATTCAGCGGGATCTTATTTAAAACTGCACAGCAGCTGACAAAAAAAAAGGCACCTGCAATAAAACTTAGGGTTAGGAGTAAAAGAAATTTTGCCAGTACTGACCCGAGGCCTGGCTGTGGCAGCAGGGGCATCATGCTGGGGCAAAATTTACTTTGGAACTCTGGGGCAGTAACCTCAGGATTCACTTCCCCCAGTGAATCTGTACTTCTGTGCAATATTTTTAACTGTCAGTAATCAAAATAGGGTTTTGTATTGACAAAATCCTAACGCACGAACAAAAATCCAGCCAATGTACTCAGTTCCAGGCACTTACCAATTATTTCAAGCTCTTATCCACTTCAGAAACATGACAATAGCTCTGCAGCAGCCTCCCTCCAAAACGTACCTGTTACGAGCTCCTTTATCTCTGCATCAACAGACTTTCGTAACAGCCGTAGCAGTGCAGGGATCCCACCCACGTTCTTCATGGCTATTTTGTTTTCATCAGTAGATTTCCCATACACGAGGTTTCTCAGTGCACCACACGCGTTCTTCTGCACCTCCAGGACTCTGTGATCCAGCAGATCCACCAGGTGCTTGATCCCTCCCAGCCGGCACACCTGGCAAGCAGGACAGCAACGTCAGCACTGCTGCTCTCACACATTTCACTCTACGGTTTTAGAAGGATTTTATTTTTAAAGACAGGATATTCTACTCAAAGAAAAAGCTATTGCTGCTGATGTTAATAATCTGATTATAAGGCTGCAATGAAAACTCCTGTTAAGCACCATCGTGGTGGCAGAAGCAGCTGACGGAGTTTTTCACTGCTTGCTCTAAGAGGCTTTGTTGCTCTGACTCTTCTTTGGCAAACTCTAACATGGCTTTTTGGGATCTCATTTCTACACAGTGCTTTTCTGTGCTCAAAACTCACAGAAGTGACAAAATGTGAAAGGATCTGAGAATACTGTGAACTTCGTAAATTAAAACCCATTCCAAGAGATAACTAAGCAGCACTGCTTTTAAGATTTGAGTTAAAAATCCACATCAAAAAGCTATATTTTTTTTTCTATGAGCTGTTTGCAGGAGTAGATAATTCTGTTATCACCTGGCACTATTTTAGCACTGCACAGTCAATTTATGGCATACTATCCACAGAACATGCTGAATGAGGTCTGTACTCAAAAGTTGGATGAGATGCAGTGTTTGTGTATATAATTCAAGATAAAAGGAGTTAGAAAATCATTCCTAAGGTTTTTGTTCTGCTGAGTCATTAAGCATCCTGAAGTGGAGCAGCTATTCTCCAAACAGCAATTCCACTCACAAGTTGAACCCCAAAGAAACAGAACCAAAACAAAGAACCAAACACCGCTCACAAAATGGCACATTACTGAACCAACTGCTCCTGAGTGCCTTCACCAAAAGACTAATTCAGGCTGATATTCATTAGGTGGGAGAGTAATTGATTAATTCTGAGCATTTTCATAGTTAATTTAAGTGGTGACGTTTGGTTTTGTTCCTGATGCTTACCTTCATGCCTCAGCAGTGCAAGCATTCCGTTTGTTTCACAAATGCTTTTAATACCTTTATAGACTGGGAAATGCCTCTGGTCTTCATCACAGCAATAAAATAACACATCTAACTAATTAACCAAAATAGCAAAGTTGACGTGGTCTTCAAAGAAAGCTTTATTGACCTTGGCAATAAATTAATTATGGTTCTTCCCTATTGTAAATAGAGGCCTCAGTTCATAGCTTCTCCCAGATCAGAAGTGCACTCAGTACAGTACCTCTGTTTTCACTTTGTTGTCTCCGAAGCACAAGTGCTGCAGGTACGCGGCTGCGTTCGCCTGAACCGATGGGAACTGGTGTTGAAGCATGTGAATGACTTCAGGCAGTTCTGGATCTCTCCAGGCAAACTCCCTTTGTTAGATGAACACATTCAAGGAAAGGCATCAGTTACAGGTGTGTTCCTTTACTAAGTAGAACTTACAGAGGATCTTAATATTCTCAATGACCTAAGGAAGCGATGTTGTAAGCAGAGCATCTGACAGCTGCACAAAGGCTGATGGCAGCCTGGCCAGCCAGGTGTCCCCAGAATCCACTCATCAGAAGAGGACACGGCAGTTACTCTGAGGTTTATTTCTCCCTGCCAACCATATGAAAGAATAATTCAGCTGAAAGGGACCTCCAGCCCACGTGTCTGATTGCTTTCAGCCAACCAAAACTGAACAGCACGTTACCAAGGGCATTACCTAAATGCATCCTGAACACTGACTAGTGCGGGGCGTGGGCCGCCCCGCTCAGAAGCCCCCCTCCACTGTCTGAGCACCCCACGGTAACGATAGGAAGACTTCTCTCATAAAGACAGTAAATGTCATCCTACGACAAGTACGAATGGCTCCTGAAAGCACAAAAGGACTTGCCTGGGGTCCTTCTGAATGCTATCTATGGATGGAGATCGCGTGGTCCCGTCGTCGGCGGGCGCTGCGTGCTGCAGCCTGTTATAGCCGGACTCTGACAGCCGATACTGCATCGACCTGTAGGGTTCCGCATAGGTAGCAGTTGTGTTCAGAGCATAATTATTTCTTTGGTATGTGAGTGTGCTACGCTGACTGGATGATCTTTGCAGATTTCCGACTCCTAGTATAAAATTAGTATTAAAACAAACCAGGTAACAAATGTCTATTGAAGAGAAGAGACAATACAAAATTAGAAGTGTAAGCAAAAAAATCAGTCTAAAAAAGGTGCATAGTGCTCAGTGTTGAAAGCTGCCGCCAGTTGTAAGGGAACAAGTACTCAACATCCCAGAGAAGACAGAGAGGCTGGCTGCAGAAACATAGGTCTGGTGGAATCAGGTTTATGCCCCAGCTTGCCTGAGCATTTAAAGAAAGATATGCATCTTGTGCCATTAAGGAGAAATTAGGATGCAAAATGTTTTAAGGTGTATAATAAAATTCAATTACCAACAGTAACTTCAATTTGCCAACAGTACTAAAAAGAAAAAGGAAAAAGAATTAAACAAAAATTTATATAGTTTGTATTCCATTTTACTTTTCACAATTACATATAGGTAAGGGGACGACTTCAAAGTGTTAAGCTAATGGCTTAAAACCCAGGAACACGTGGCTTCCTGGCCTTGCAGAACTGCTGTGGTAGCTTCTGCAAGCAACTGATCTTAGGTGGACAAGAGAACAGAGAACTCAAGTATCAGTTCTGTTTCCTCACTGGCATATCATGACAGACTGCATCTGCTGTACGCTGAGGAAGAAAGGATAACTAAAGAAGCTGTTATCCTTCAGTATCCTGTACGCTTTGTATTTCAGTAACAAAACACACTAAGAAGTGATTTCCAAGCGTGCAAATCCCAGACGTGTGAGTTGGACACTTCTCTGTAACTATTCCTGGAAAGTCCAGTTCAACAACTCCATTATTTCCACAGCTTTTAGAAATTACTCCACTACATAAATTAACCAACCATTTCTCTTTGCAGAGGATCAGTACCAATACTACTAATAATGCTCATCCACATCATCATCTGCCAGTAGCAATTCTACAACTACTACAGAAATCTCTCATTTTCACTGTACTATTTTCAGACGTATCATTTTGCCATTATCCTCAGCTAGGAGTTAGGAAACAAGCTGTACTTTTACTTGAAAGATATGAGGGGTAATTCAGTCGTGCAAGCTGTCATTTCACTGCCCCGATCAATTTAAAAAGGAAAAAGGAACACACTCAATTGGTACGTGAATGATGCACAGAGAATGAAGGAGCAAGCAATGAAGTGTTATGTCAGGAAATACTCTGCTTGGATGTACCTGAGAACACATCACCAAAGAACATATTCGGACCCAAACCTGACACTGACATACAGCCCCAAGTGTTTCCTGCAGACATCACAGGAACTTTTAATTCCTGCTGGTCGTTTAAGGCCATTCCAACCCAGTTTCCACCTGCACTGATTTATGGCATACAGTTCCTCCTTTTAAGTCAAAGGTACCTATCTCCTATATGCCGTAGGTCCCAGAAAAGCTCCACTACATACATGAAGCACAGCTTTGGTGCAGCTGATGGAAGATCTCTGTAAGCCCTTTACCTACCTGACCCTGTTCGATACAGCGCTGACTGGGATCCCTGGTGGAGCTCAATTGTTCCATGATTGGGACTACGGTACACAGGACTGTAGTACGTTCTGCCTTCATAGATAGGGGTGATGTGCAGCTCAGGAGATACAGCTGATCGTAACTCCTGTCCTAGTTGACTGTGTTGACTAGCATATGAACTCCTCAGGCCTGAAACCAAGAAGAGGTGAATATGTACGCAGCCCATACAGATTAAAAATAAAGCAGAGATGCACATATCCTTACTTCAGCCAAGAAAAAATGGCATAATAGCCACAGAAACAACATTTCTGCTTAAACTTCTTTCCACTGTTAAATGACGCACACCTAAACATTCAGACAGTGCAGTGTTCCCTCAAAAACACACTGACAACTTTAAGTTTTCCAACTCAATTTTTTACTGTAGCATTTATAGTTAAAGCCTGAGGGAAAGCCAAGCCAGCACACACAGTTCCCAAACTGAGCATGGTGAGTCTGACAGGGCTCACTGGGACGGGCTGATGTTAAACCTGGCAATCCTGAAGGTCTTCCCCAACCTGGATGATTCTGTGTTTCTGTGTAACGCTACAAACGCATTGAACTTAGAACCTGTTTCTGAATCACTGATTTACCCCAGTAAGTCTGTCTTTCTTTTTAAGAGGATATATTAGTTCACCTGTGTGGAGGATATTCTCAAGCACTGATATTTGCAAAGTACCTTAACAGTATTTTAGAGTACAGATTTACTGTTACGTCAAACTACGCGTTCATTTTAACTATGGAGCTGCCTTTCATGCCCAATTCAGTTTGTGTCCTTAGCAGATTGGAAGATTATTAAGCCTTGCAAATGGAGGCTGGACAGAAGACACCTTATTCTGTTTGCTGGGAAATAAGACTATTTGGGGATTGCCTGGTATAACAGTTTAAAAGAGAACAGATGCTGCAGTCACTGCTCAAAAGAGCACGCAGTCCTGTCTGTGCTCCGTTACATGAAGGTCAGGGAAAGCAGCAAATGCAAAGAACTCAAAACACACTGTAACTGCAGCTTAGTAGGAACTGCCTCTCTGATTAATAGTCTATGTTTCAAGACTTCATTTGAAGATAATATTACCCTATATTTAAGTTGAAGTACTTTGAAATAACAGAATTACTAGAAAAAAAAGAGACTAAATTCAATGGTACTGTTACCTATTTTAAGAAAGACCTTGCCATGAACCTGGTCCCAGCGTGACACCTCTCTCTGTGTGTACCACCTGCACATATGTGTAAATGTACTCTACCTACAGTGGTTCTGTTTGGAGGATTCAGCATTTCACACAGCCACATAAGTCTCAGAACATGCGCCGTGGTGTGACACACTGCTAACTGGAGTGCTGCATCACAGAGCAGATGGCATGTGCTGTGAGCTCCTTGTACTGATGCTCAGCATTTGACATCAGTGTTCACAAAATGCACCAGTCATGTCCCACTGCTCAACATTTAATTCTCAGAACCACAATGGCATTACTAGCTGTCTGGAGTTTTAGGCTTGCAACAAGTTTTAAACAGTGCCTTTGCCTTTTTTACTAACCTGTAAGGCTATCTGGGCGTGGAGGAACCATTCTCTCGTATATATCGTACTGCTGTCCGTACTGTTCAATGTCATGAACTGTCCTCTGCAGCGTTGTTCCCAAATGCTGTGGGACTGCAGTCATACCAGAACGCTTTGGGGAAGAAGATCCCAGCTGGGTTTGGGGTGGAGAAGCGACTCTGGTTTGTACGTCAGCGAGGGCAAGCGGAGAGCCAACCCTGGCTGATGCCTGGTACTGGGAATTCCCACCGTTGGGATTTGCTGTCTGTCTGGAGGTGATGGA
The DNA here is from genome assembly GCA_013399175.1 of Odontophorus gujanensis. NCBI lineage: Eukaryota > Metazoa > Chordata > Aves > Galliformes > Odontophoridae > Odontophorus > Odontophorus gujanensis. Next base: position 170,748 of record VXAB01003185.1, on the reverse strand, counting down.
GCCAATCCTCCGTACAGTCACTGGGGAAGCAGGTCTCTGTGCAGTGTACGGGGATGCTGCCCGCTGTACTGGCAGAGTAGTGGATGAATATGCATGAGAAGCAAGGGATCTCTGCTCAGCAACTGATGGAGAACCATAGCCACTACCCAGAGATGTTCGCAGGGAGCCCCTGGAAGGGGAAAGGCCCGTGCTGACCACGTAGGAGGGGGACTGTGCTCTGGACGGGACCGAGCTGACGCGCCTCATGGCTCGGCTGGTAGCAACGCTGGCTGAAGGCTGTTTGAAAACAAAATCAAAGCATTTACCACTGTTATCATTTAGGCCACGGAGTAGATAGTTTTCTGCCATGAGACAGAAGTCAACAAGAAATACAAGCAACTTAACATCTGCAGCTGAAGAATAGCTTTTACTCTAAACATCGTCCCTTTAAGAGACCCTACAAAACACCTTTTTCCAGCCAGAATTTCTTGACATCTGAAATGGCAGTTTAACAACAAATGCTCCATTCCCTGTTCTTGGCTTTCCACGTTAACCTGCTTTCTTACTATTTCAATAAACAATTAACTTTGGAAATTGAAGAACAGCACTGCAAAGAATTCTAATAGGAATATAGAAGTATAATAATAATATATAAGCTAATAAAGCTTTTCCAATTAAAAACATTCTGACTACAGAAAAAGAAAGGGAAAAAAGCCAGGAAAGGTAGAAGGTACAGGAAGACAAATCCCATCTTTTCTTTAAGCACCATGTTTACATGTGGGCAAAATCTCGAGGCTTTCCCAAGCATGGCAAGTAAAACAACTCTGAGAGTTGCTTTCTTGGTATTACATATTAGCAGCATACTCGCACTCAGGAGACCTCAGGTTTTATTCAGCTTCAGCTGCAAGCCATTTCCATTTCCTAAACAGTGCAGGTGTTAGTTAAAATAACATTACAAATATTGTTAATTACATCCTACGGAAGCGTAAGTCCAGCTATACATTTTGTTGTCTTTAAAAGTGTGTTAGAGGCAGTGAACAGAGAGATACAAAGCGGACTATTTTGAGCATACCTGGACTAAAGTCTGCCCTTCAGCTCGTGAGCTTCTCACCAAGTGGTTAGAAGCAGTTCCAGTAAGGGAATGCTGCTGTCTGTTTTCTGGTTTGTTCAAGTTTTGGCTGTTATGAAAGCTGCTTACTTCCTGGTAACCACTATCAGAATAAGAATTCATTTGTGTTGAACTTCTTGAGTTACCTACAGACCCTGGAGATACGAAGCCAGCATAAGAATACAAGAACTGCATAACAGTAGGAAAATAACATACTTCAGAACTTTGCTCTTCGTTACATTCATAACTGTACTGTATTTTAATGAAGTTAATACAGAAATAAATATATTGTAGTATTGAAAATGCAAACAACAGACCCTCACTTTCATGGAGAGATGTCTGCTCTGGTGAGTAGAGGTTCCCTTGCACCGGTTCTGCCCTAACATGAAAGGCATTGGTGTGAACTCCCTCCGACACAAGGGGTTTGTTTGCACCAGTGGCTGCTGGATCTGAAAGAAATTGAGAAATGTAGAGTTTCACATGCACACCTGCCACAAACCCCATAACAATTCTCAGTGCCATGAACTCACTCCCAACATAACTGCAGCCTGCTGGCAGCCAGCAGTCAGCAGCTACCAAACTAAAGGAAGGAAATCACCATGCTCGTGAAGTGTAACTGGTTACAGTACGTGCACCTTGCAGAGCAGAGAGTTATGGAGCTGTGCTGTATGACACAGGACAGTCACTACTGCCCTAAGCACCTACTACCTCAAGACCTGAATAATAAAAGGCTGCACTGAATTCCATCTCTACTTGTGCATCACTGACAGAAGCTGCTGCAAATGTCATTAACTCTTTATTTAATATACTACTATAGAAGTGCTTATTTTTTAATGACTCTTAAGCTAACATCAGTTCTATGAATATTAGCAGAGCAGTATAGATTGCAAAGGGAAGGCTCATCACACAGAACAGAAAGCAAAGAAAACACCACAGCAGTGTTACGAATGTAAACAGTCTGAAATACAAGGACAAAGACACCAAACAGAAACCTGAATCAGATTACTTTGACAGAAACACTCAGCTGTCATTCAGCATGTCACACACACTGATAAGAACAAGTGTCAGAGGTGCAGCAGGGAACGGGGACTGCATTTGAAGCTATCACTGGAGATGTAAAATTGTGTTGAAGAAATGTGCAAATGCAGTTGGATAAGCAACCCAAAGTAACACGCTGGGAAGCAATGGTCAAGCATCAATTCCTGTGAGTGCCTCATAGTAAGGGTTGTGAGCTGAGTGCTCCCTGAAACCACACCTCCCAGCAGCGTACAGAACCAGCACATGCTGACAGCAACCTGCATGGTAGTGGCTGAGGGAGAATATATGAACGAGGGCTGAAAAACTCCATGCAGGGGCTAAAGGAAAGTCTCAAAATTAACAAATAATGGTTCCGATATAAAATCTAGCAGCAGTCATGGAAAAAAAAAAACACAAAAAAACAACAGATGGGCATTAAAAATTCTTTATTGTAGCTGCTATTGCAGTGCACTGTGAAAGAGAATTCCAAAATACAGCCAAGAGCATCCATACCTAACAAGCCAGAAAGAAATACTCTCACCTGATCTTCAGTGACTGTTGTACACCAAGTGCTGGTGTCTCAATATTTGTGTGGTAACAGAATTTCCATACTAAAAATGTTGCTAATTGCTATTATGAGGAATGCTCGAACACTATCTCTTTAGTCTGGTGTATATCTTACAGGTGACACATGCCAGAAGTCACTGGGGGGCAGGTCATTCTTAGGCCAAGCCCTCCAGCACATCTGATGCTAAATCGATTCACTGTAATAGGAGTATAACCAACCAAATCCAAGTATGATTTAAGAAGTGTTACTACACTTGCATTAATTTCACCATGAGTATCTCTGGATACAATACAGAGAAGTATGAAGTATTGCAGTGCTGACAGACATAAGTGGGTATTACACGTGTTCTTTAAACTCAAAGGCTGCAGGGATGGGGGCATTTCAATTGCTATCCAGTTACAGATAACTGCAACATTTTAATTTTCAACCTTTGTTTTATTAAGAAATGCAAGGCCCTGTTGTTTTGCCTTTGTCTGTCACATTATCATCACATCAATTTCAAGCTGACAAACAACCAGTCTGAGGAGAAACACATCAGAAGAATAAAGTTCAATTGTGCAGCGCTGTACAGCTGTTCCTAAAACAGAGCTCCAAACCAAAACCTCACTTGTATCACACATTTGCCACCAAGCAAATGCTTTCACAAAGCTAAATAATAAAGATTGTTTATGCTCCCTAACTAATGCAAGAAAGCACAATAAAACGTCTTGTCTTTCTCTCTTTCTGCTACTATCAGTCATGAGGAGAATGCCCTGAATAAAATGACAGCCTTGTTATAAAGAGCTGCTGATCTAATGCGCTGCTATAAGCATCTGCAAAGCAACGTCATGCTATATTTCTGTCAAACATTCTGTATGTTTCTACTGTGCATTTCAGGTACGGTTGCACCTCTCTGCCCGCTGATGTCTGGACATAAACTGCTACCTGCGAGTCAGGACGAAGGGGAGTGAAGGCAGCAGCCTTCTCCTCCATCTCTGACGTCAGCATTTTTCAGAGCACAGTCAGTGAGACATCATCGAGTGACATTTCATTAAGGTAAAGCTCAAGAGTGAACACATAATTAAGTAAAACCCGCTGTCATGCTGCGCTCACCACATAAACGGAACTAAATCCAACTCCTACCGGCTGAACTTCCAAGCAAAAAGCACTTTGTTCAAACGTGGCCACTTCTGAGTAAGCAGTGCAGAGCAGCCCGAGCTCAGATACACACAACGTGCACCTCGATGTGCACTACGCACGCACTATTTCCGCAGGGGCACGAGTTCCTAAGTTAAAGCTTGTGTGTTTGTGAACTGTTACAGCTCGGATACAAATCCTGCTCCAGAATAACAAGTGCATTCCCAGACTTCTCGGACCTCTCCTCTCTGTGTTCTGCCACTCTGCCAAACCCTAAGTGACCTCACAGTGGGGATTCCTAAGGGGAAGAAACAACAAATGGGAGGAGAGAGTCACAGGGACAAGAAAAATATGAGCAGGAGAGATGAAAGAGACAAAGTAATGGGAGGGCGAGGAGAAAAAGCAACAGATGAGTAAGTTACAGAAAAAACTGAGGAAAGAAAGGAACAGAGAATGGATGAGATAAAGCTGTGAAACAAAGGCTGAGATGTGTCAGAATATACCCTTACTTGTTGTGAACTGCCACTGGAACATTAAAGGACCAAGGGAAATAGTATGACATAAAGGCATGAAAATGATTTTCTGAATGAAAGTTAAAAAACAAAACGACATAACGAAGTAACTCAATTACTTGGAGGAAAAATCAAATAAAATCCAGCAAATGTGATTTCTGTTTCAAAATATTGTTAGAAGGATACCCCCAGAGCACCACCCTGATAAGCAAAATGGAAATGCCATGGCAACTAGGTTGTTGACCACGTCAGATTTAAAATAAAAGAGCCAATGTACCTCACGTCAGCAGAGGTGATACCATGATGGCAACTGAAACTGTGCAAACAGAATTACACACAAGGTTTAAGAACTTAGTATCTATAAACAAAACAAACAAAAAAAAGGGAAAGAAGAGTTTGAGAGATGGATTTACCAAGGATGTGGATAGTTGTAAATACATTTGAGTGAGCAAGCAGATAATTATGATGCATTATTTTTCATGGTGCATTATGATGCAAAATATTGGCTAGTTCTTCAAGCTGCATGCATCTTTACACAGGGTTCTGCACACAACTAACATATCCTCAGTTAGAAACAAGCTAGCTAAAATTCCCCTTGCATTTTTATTATATTCAACCAGTTTTGCTTAACATGACATCCTTTAAGAATTTACGACTGAATTAGGAAAACAGGGCAGTGCCAGTCGCCGTCTGCAGGGAGCCACGGCCCTGCTCCTGGTGCTGCTCCGTGGCAATGGCAGTGCTGACTTCTGTACATACACTCAAAGCTTTAAAGAAACTCCCAGCTGGTCAGAAGCTGACTCTTCAATCATTACATATTTTAAATCAACACAAGAAACCTTGCTGTGATCTGTGAGGATCAGACTGGGTCGATCTAACAGCTCCCTTGCATTACACGCTTGGGTGGCACTTGAAAGCTACAGTCCCATCCACTTCCACACAGCACACTTCACAGTGGACTCATAAGAACCACAAGAGTCACATTTTCATATCTTTGAAAGAGATCAAGATATCCTAAGATACAGAAACAGAAGAAATATTCTCAGAAAAAACCTTTGCCTGTTGGAGGTGCCAGGTTAAGTAAGAATAGCTGTACAAAGGAAGGACAGACATCAAGCTCAAAGCATATACTTTTCCCTTACGGTCCTTATGGGTTATGGGGAAGACTCAACATTCCTTTTGAACTGATTGTGAAGGACAGCAAACGTGTGAGCTTTTTGTTAGTATCATACAACACATAAATTATAAAGGCACAAAGATGCAAGAAAAGTAGTTGCTTCCTTAAGCTAAATGTGCTTTTATAATAACAAAGGAACACATAAGCCCGTGTTAATGCTGCTTTAGAAAATATATCTGAAAAAAACACATAGCATTACTGCTCATGTTCAGTTCACATCAAAACAAGCAATAAATGCCAAGGAAATAAAGGGTTTGTGGCATAAGGCAAAATGTACACATAGAAGATAATACCTGGTGATCTCCAAGGAAATGACTTCTCAGTGGAGCTGTGGAAAGAAAAAAATTTATCACCAAAAGAACCACATCTTTAGGTAGGATTTCATCTTTCTTTCTAAACCAAAGTGTGCCAAAGTCTACAAAAGCCAGCAGACAAAGGCTCAGGAGCCAGCACAACCAGTGCTACAGCTCAACCTCTGGGGACTGATTTTTATTCACTATTAATCACAGGGAATTCCTGTAACTCACTGTCTTATAAATCACCAAGGAGGTTGGCCTTTCTGCACCAGGAAACGTGAGGGTGAGATGTATGTCTTTCCTAAGGAGCAAAGATGTAAACAATACATCCATACATACAACAGCACGAGTTCAGAACGTGTGCAGGATTAGCAGTAAGCAAACAGCTCCCAAAGGAGCAGCACTCACTGCTGAGGCAGAGTAGCACAGAAGTTGGGGAATCACAGCTCTAGTGCGTTCTGCATCTGCGTGTAATGTATTCTGAGCAAGGGAACAGAAATGGAACCTGCACATTTCACTGTTATTTCATTTCCCAATATCCGAGAGAGAATTTGGATCCTTTGCATGTGGTAAAAAGCAAAGCCACGCGACTCACCGGAACGTGCCACCTGTTGGTACTGGGAGGCAGATGTTCCTACATGGTTTAGGTGGCCCATGCCTTGGAAACAACCACTTCCAAGACACAGCGGGTGTTTATCCTCTGTGGAAACACCTACTTGCATTTTTCAAATAATTCTTTTACAGAGAACTATCTTAATCATTTTGTTTCTTACAGCAGCGCTCTGACACAGCGTCAGAGCATGACTATCCTTACAGGCAGATGCAAAATCCATCCACTGAATCCTTTTTTCAATAAAAACCACTGCTCCCCCACTCTACATATTGGCCATCAAACTTTGAGTGTTAATTGAGAGTTAAGGCATTTTGCAATGAGTGTGAGATCGTATTTCCCAAACAGAAAGCTGTTTTAGAAACTATGAGCACCTCCATCAGACTTTATGATGCTTGTGTATCAGCACGCAGCTGGGATGTTGGAGAAGATGCATCTACTTCTGCACTATTTATCTTGCTTCTCCACCACAGCTACCAACTACAGACAATACTTGAGCACAGCAACTTGAACACCACTAGGTGTTTACTTTGTGCTGTAAAAACAAAGAACTTTCTCTGGAGACAGTATCACTGTGCATGGAAGTGCTAAACTTGCAGGAAGGAGCTCTAGAACTCAGGTCCAGCGTCAGAATCAATAAACACATACATAAACAAATCCCACCTCCATGCCAAATCAGGATAAGCAACATACAGATATCATCCCGTGGGCATAACGAGGATAACTTAGCCAGCAGCTGCCATCCCCAGTGAGCTGTGCACCCCGTGCTGATGCCCAGAGGAGTGGTTTATTCACAGGGCTGTGTGCCCACTGCTCAGACAGAGTGCCTCAGCTGTCTTTCATCTGCCCCTACCCTGCAAGCATGCTCATGCCTATGAGTAGTATGAATGCCTAAAGCTCTGTGTAACTAAACTCCTGGTAGAGGCTGATTTAAAAAGCGTATGTTAAAATCTGTAAAATACCGTAACATTACTAGTTACTAGTAATCATCAAAATAAGAATAATGAGATTGCGTACTCTTGACTGTTTTGTTGACAGCACAAGTTTTCACTAACATCTTAACTAAGGATACACGTCCAAGATGCTTTTCCAGTTCCAGTTTTTGTGATAGGGACCTCCTCACCTTCGGCATCACTCCAGCACCCGCACACACCTCTCATCCCATGCACAGCCCCACAGCTCTGCCAGCAGCACCAAGAGCATGCAGCACTGCACGTGCTGGGGGTGCTGGCTGATCAAGGCAAGCACCTGGTGCTCAGCTAGGGATTCAAAGGCCGTATCTGGAGCACCACACCCAAATGTGGCCACTGACTGCAAGGTGCTATTCCAGGTTGAGTCCTGAAGCTGAGAGTCAACCACAGCAGTCCAGCCCCACACACATGCAGGAACCACAGCACTCAGACACATCTCCTCAGCCCAATGACACACGGTGGTAACCAGAGCATCTCATCAGTAAACCACAGTTTTACATATTGGAAAATTAGAAATCAAATGGCGTAAAAAGCAAATTTCCTCTGTTTCAAAGGCATTCAGAGCTTTGACAGAACTCCAAAAGTGCTTACGGTCTGTGTGAACAGAAAGTAAAGACACAACACCAGAGCTGTAAGAAGAAAATATCCCAGTTACCTGCTTTGCTTCTTCGGGTAAACACGACATCAAAGCAAAGTTCCAGGAGAAAAGAAAAAACAAAACAGAACAAAAGAACAACTCAAGAACAACACAGTTCCTTAATTGCTCTGGTTATCAGAAAAGAAAAAATGTAATTAAAAAAAAAACAGGAAACCACATCTATTCCATTAGAAGATAAAGGAAGCAGAACAACACAGCAGAGCCAAATGAATGCTCAGAACCACCATCCTCAGAAGGCAATGAAACAGTTCCCAGCTGCTCGTGTGCCCCACCACGGACAGCCCTAAACATGTGCTGCTCAAGCTGAGCTGACTGCTGGGAGGAGAACTCTTGATGGGTTTGTGTGGCTCATGGCAGAACACACCGAGCCCTGCTGGAAGCAGCTGTCTGTCCACTGCCACCTTTTAAAGGTGCCACAGATCAAATGACCGAGCTGGATATTTGAGTTTTCAGTTAGTTACCTGAACCCAATCTACTGAAGTGTCTGTGATAGGAGCAGCCTGACACAGCTTCTGCCTCTTAGAGCTGCCCAAAGCAGTCAGAGCACAAAGCGAGCAGCACGCCTATCAGTGCGCTTCCATGCTTAGATGCCTCTGGCACAGTTCTGTGTCTACTCATGAGGAACAAAAAAATCCATAAGATTAAAAAACAGCTCATACAAAAGAGAAAAGTGACTTAATGTTTTAATGAGATAAATGATCTGTAGAAGAGTCCCAGGATTTCTTCTAGCTGCAGCGCTTTAGGACCTCTACACAGAGTTCTGTAATCTGGAGATGGTATTCATTAAACACCCGGGAATAATTCAAGTGGATAACTGCATTTTATAGGCAAAGAGGGGAATATTTTGACCAGTTCATACACAACAGAGGTTTTATGCCCACCTTAACTACTAACAACATGCCTGCAAACATGGTTAGTGTATTTCCATGCCCAGGGCAACCTGAAAAGCTGGAATCCTGCATAGCAAGGATGAAACCGAAGGGAACTGCAGTGGAACTTTCTGACACGTCATTGCAATCAAGAAGGTAACTGGGAAGCTCTGAAGAAAACATGAAAAACCTTGAAAAATTGCTAGTGCTGTTACACAAACAAACAGTTCCGTTCGTGTTATTCTTTCTACCTGAAAACAGAGTATAAGGAAAAATGAGTTCATTTCCTGAGACAACTCTGAAGTGAGAGCATTTCAGAGATCCTCTGAGTGACCAGGACTAGTGCGCCTCTTATGCCACTTTTTTCAAAGCGTTCAAGGCAAGTTGCTATTATGAATGCAATATTTTACAACTGAATTAATGACTCTGAGCCTTTTGGTTCCTCAAACCACACAATTTTCAAGAGCTACACATGATAACTCACGAGAAGAGCAAGAGGAGCTGACCCTGAGAGTCACAGAGCATCCCACCTGAGAGGTTAGGCAATGCATTTCACACTGAGTCTGACTTGTGCCCCTTGACACACACTGATATCTACCTGCATCAGCACGTACTGCAGCACACCTGGCAGCGCAGAACTGAGTCCGACTGAATCAGTAACGCTACAGACGGAAAGCTACTGCAGTGCTGTGTTATATGGGAGGCTGAACATCCCAGGGGCTTCTTCAGAGAAACCTGTGCATGTTATAACACGACACAAAGAAATAAGAAGATAAAACTGAAACTTCATATTGTTTTTCCCACTCTGTCGTCACTATCTTGTAGCATATAACACATCAAAAACATTTAATACTTACATTCAACTCTAATCCTCACGTTTCCTTTCAGTTTCTTAAGATGTTGCAAAATATACAGGATGGCATGAAAGATCTTAGAAAGGTTGAGCAAAATACCCATTCATAATGATGAGAAGAAATCATTTTAACAGCCAAGCAATCCACAAGTACACAAAAATAAAAACATGTTTTAAGTGAGGGCTGCAGGTGATCTAACTCTTGCTTCTCTACCCATCACATTACAGTCCCTCAGTATATGCAGATCTGCTGCTGTTGTCCGCCTTCATGCTCCTCTTAGAGCGAGGCAGCCAGCTATGCCTGCGTGAGGCTGGCATCTAGGATACAGCTGTCTTACAGGTAGGAAACAGTCTAACAAACCTAAACTGCAAACTACCTTCTGTTTGCTTCTTTTTCCTTAGTTCACGTGTAATAAGGCAACAAACATATTACTTAAGGAATAATAGAAACAACGAATTGTGCTTTTGCTACAGCAGTCCTTCTGGAGGAGCAGTGGGTTACAGCCTCATTGCTGGAGCCAAGCTGCAGGATGGTTTAGGCATGGACTTGTAGACCGTGCCTACTTCTGCATGGAGTGTGCTCCGTCCTGTGGTGGTGTACTTCCCATTACCACACCAGCTACAGCAGCTTCACTGAGCTGGTACTCCTGCAACAGGGTGATGAGCTGGTTCAGAGGGACGACGTGACTGAAGCGCAGAAAGCTTACAGCCTGAGCTGCAACAACCAGGTGGGCTCAGAAGAACCCATGGCCGGGGGACAGCATCCCTTTGACAAGCTGCACTATCCCCAGGCCAACACAATTTTGCAGGAATCCACTGCCACACAACTGAGGAGAACACAGCCTCCAGTTGGGACTTCTGACACGAAATGCTCCCAGCCGCCTTAACCGCATTAAAGATTAAAGCCCTATCTCGGAAACAAAGCGTCGCTGATTTCCTCAGGGGAAGAAAACCTGAACAAACGGTGAAAATAAGGCACATACATCTTCTATTTATTTTTAGATAAGAGCATACAGGAAGGTCCTCAGCTCGCTGGAGTATCGTTGTGCTGTGTAAGTCAGCGAGCAGGCTGGGAGCCATCCCCACTTGCTCTTGCAGCTAAGCATTCAGTTTCCAAGCTTTTTTATGCCTCAGGTGCCCTCTTCATACTTATTTTCCACCTTGTCAGGCTTAGCAAGATATGTACATCACTTAGTTTGAGGAAGCACACAGATATTTTTTCAGCCATAAATTTTGCCATTATATTTGTGTCCACTTTGAAACTCCTCCAAACTGCTGCTTCATCTTAATTCTTTCGAATGCTGTCTGCACCAGAAGCAGCTGGTCATGAAGAAATGGAAGAATCTGATTGACACACAGATTTGTTGAACCTCATGAGGCTCACCTGGTCCCACTGCTCAGCCTGTCCAGGTCCTGCCTGTACAGTATCCGACTCACTGTGGGGATACTGGAAACTGTACATTATTTCAAAGCTACACACACATCTCATAGGTATGTAGTGCTCTTTGCTCTCCAAATTCTCTAGGCTGGGATGTAGAAAACATTTTCCCTTGAATACTACTCAGGAAAATTCACTGAAATTGGACATTCTGACATTGACAACTAATTAACACCAAAGGCTTTTTACTTTTTCTTCTGTATGCTTTTTTTTTTTTAATTAAGCTTTCTTAACAAAATCTGAACAGTACCTAGAGGAAAGATGGGTGAGAGAAGGAAGGGCACAGAGGAGCAGTCCTGCCCAAAGAGTATTTTTGAGTATTATCAAGTTTCTCAAACAGAAACTCTCATGCCACGAGCAATACTGTCAAAAGAAACATAAGCCAGGTACTGTGATAGAGTAAAACAGTTGTGTTAGGTGGTGCAAAGTATTATTTATTTATTGCAAATAGTAATGCCCGCTGTCTTAAGTTTTTGTAGGAATAACTTCTCATTTGATTTGTGGAAATATATGTTATGATCTCAGAAGGAAATGCTGCAGAATGATACCTGAGTTCACTGCTGAAAGAATATAGAAACAAAGTCATCAAGGAAAAAATTACAGTGTTCAGAGCACATTGTCTACGTGTATGTCAAAATGAAGCTTGCCGTAACCTGAAATATAGGTACAAGTGCTTCATAAGAGAATGAAGAAATTGGAAAGAAATAAATCAGCATACTCATTACAGCTCAACTATTAATTAAACTCTTCGCTATAGGTATTGTTGTATTAGGCATGTTTCTCACTGCCTCAAATATGCCAACAACAACAGTGAGATATTTCCTAAAAAGCAATGAACAAGGGGAAGGATTTCGGAAGAGCTGGATGAAACTAGGTAGCTAATTCAGGAAAAGTACACAGTCAGGATTACTGCAATTAACTTGCACTGCTGATCTGGCACAAATATTTACATGTCTACTGCATTTCTCCTTGGCTGAACCTTAAAAACAAATTTCAATGTACTTAAAGTGAAATTAAAGCTTTGCATTTATGTAATCAACGATGAGGTCTTTTAAACTGTCTCGTAACTCTTAATAGCAAATCTATATTTTTGTATTTCAGATATTAATGGAAGGTGAACAGCTGTTAGTGGAAATAGATGGAAACAGGACACAGGAGGCCCTTTAACTTATGGGGTATATGAAAGTGAAGTCACTGGGACTTGTACCTTGTGCTGGCGATACTTGGTGATTCTGCTCCCAGCCTACATCTCTCTAGCTGATTAGCCACAATTTGCCTTTCCACTTCCAGTTCTCTGGTAAGTCTTTGAAATTGGAGTTCCTGAAATTTCAAAAGAGAAGCATTCTTCATGTTAAAAAATGGGTACGGATTCATTCTGAAAAAAAATCAGTTTCATCACAGTCACGTTCCTCCTTTGGAGTGTCCTCCCTCAGCAGAACTATTAGATAAAAGTGGGAATTTAATGATTCTGTAAATCAGTGATTCATGCAAATGTTAATTATCTGCCACAGAAGGACCCAAGTTTAAGCATTTGTGGATGTTTTCCTTCCACGATTAAATTTTCCTGGTATCTGTTTATGCTGTCACAATTAAAGAAAATTGGTGCCTACAAAGTCTTCAGTGTTGATTAAAACAGAGGTGCACTGGAAAGCACTGTTTCTATCCTTTCCACCTGCAAAACTTCCAGTCCTAAGCTACATTATGTTCTGACTTCTGTATACAGAAACTCAAAGCCTGTTATTTGAAACCGGCTAAGGATAGAGATGTGCTATTTCATTCAGCTCCTGTTATATTTCTTAGTCAAAAGTACCAAAACTCAGCCTTCATAAAAGAACAGGGTAGGTCTCAAGGCAACACGATGCCCTGAGACCTACCCTGTGGTCAGGGGATGTTAGGGGAGTGTTACTCCACTGTTAGGTTTGTAATTACAGGTAAGGATTCTATCAGAGCAACTGATAGAAAAAAAAAACGAAACAAAAAAAAAAACCTGTGTTATTTAAATTTGTATTCTCATTCCCTGAACATTATCTGGACTGCTGAATACAGTTTAAAGTAGATGGACATCGCTATTTAATACTTTAATATACATTGAAGCAAATGAAATACAAGTATTCCTTTAAATTTAAAAAGTAAGCTACTGCTAAGCTTCTTCCTGATGAATGTGTATCACAGTTATATTACATATGAGTTGCTAGTCTTGCCCCACCACAGAAGTCACTTTCACTCATGGATTATAGCTAATGCAAACAGCTCTTTCACACCTTGCATTACACAGAATGAGGCTTAAACACTATTTTCCTTAGTGCTCCCTGAAGAGCTCTCTGCTCCTTGCTGTTTGTGCATCTGTTCAGGTAGATCAGTTGTGGCTCAGCAGTGCAGCCCTGGCTCCCAGCACAGAGCAGGAACCTCTCCAGCTGCAGATTGCAGGAACTGTCACCACAACACCATGCTGCACTGTGCAGGAGTTGGGATACTGCTCCTCCTGATGTCTGCAAGGAGACCACCTCCATGAAACTCCAAATACAAGGTTAATTATCACTGATTTCATCAGCAAGCCAACTGAAGGCTACCTTGCTCAGAACAGTAAATTAAAGAAATCTCCTTCTGAAGGTGTGACTTGAGTGCCGTACAACAAGCGGACCAGGGAACGATACGCCATACAAGCAGCTGCCCCTCCCAGCACAGACACATCACTGCACACAGTTTAAAACACTTTTTAAAGCTCAATAACCAAACTGAACAAACACATCCTCACACTGTAAATATTGGCTGGCAAAACTCACTGCCTCCAGTGTGCAGAGCTTACCCAGCACCACCATGGGACACAGCACTGCCCACGGAACAGGACTGCATTTTTCTGCTATTGCTCCACTATGACAATTTCAACAGAACAGTATATTTTCCTGAATAATCAGACAGGATGAGCATCTTAATGCACCTGACACACCTCCACTCCCCTAATCAAATATTGGCCAAACAATACTTGAACATTCATAGCACTCATCAAAGTTGTTCCAAACGTTACACAGGAAAACACTGAGATGGATTTCAAGGAGCCTGAAAGCAGCAGTCATACAGCACAGCGTAGTGCTGAGCTGAAAGCACAGGAGCTCCAACTGGATGGCAGTGGTCAAACTTAACTTCAGGTTTCCTCTGGAAGCAAAACTTTAACATGTTTTATTAATCAGGTGACATTCTGGAACCTTGAAATGGCTTCTGATTGTTTTGGGTTCAGATAAAATAACCCTAAGAAAACCCATCATCCGTCTTTCTCTAAGCTCAGGCACACAATCTTTTCCCATGGCACAAAGCATTTTGATTTCAAAATAGTTTCAAAATCACTTACCTGTCCCTGCAAACAAGGAGAGGCAGATGTGCCCTAACCTGGGGCTCGCAAACATTTCTGCAGGAAGACACTTTACAAGGTGAATATTACTACTGAGCATCTTTCTAACTGTGCCATTTTGCTTTCCAGAAGGAAAAAAAAAAATACAGTGAATTACTAAAAGAAACAGGTTGACACAGTCTAGAAAGCTTATATGTAAAGTAAATCAATTAAAAAGTGATGTGTGCAAAAGAAAAGGTGCAATACTACAGCTCCGGCACTTACAATTGCAAGAATCGAGTAAAGGGGATGGAAAGTAGAAGCAGGAGTTGTGAACTGACCTGGCAGCTCCTCTGCAGGGAAGAGCTGGGAGAGTAGAGGGCTGTGGAGCTCCTGGGGCTGGATCACCTCCTGATGGGGACAGGAGGAGAGCACGGGGCTGTGCGTCCTAAGGAGGAAAGGCTGAGGGGTCTGAGCTGTGCTGACCCACACCGGAAGGGAGGGGGCAGGGGGATGGGACCAGGCTCTGTTTGGCAGTGCCCAGCACCAGGACAAGGGGCACCGGGCACAAACTGCAGCCCAGGGAGGTCCCTCTGACTGAAGGAAGAGCTCCTGTGCTGTGTGGGCAGCAGAGCCCTGGCACGGCTGTGCAGAGAGGTGGGGGTCACCTCTGGAGGGATCCAAACCCACCCAGATGCTGCGTGCAGCTGCTGCAGGTCGGGCTGGGGGAGTTCCTCAGGCCCCTTCCAGCAACCACAGCTCTGGGATAAATTTTACTCCGCTATGTTTAAGAAACCAAAACTCAGTGGTGTTCTACATCAGAAATGGAGATTAGAAAGAAAAACTGAAAAGTATTGTAAACGAACAGCTGATGGCATAGGTACATCAGCAGAGCCAAGTACCTCAGGTGAAACAGGGTGGTATTTCCCTGTGCACATATGTTCCTCTATAATAACCTTTAACGCTTCCTTCATATCATTTGCCTTGCCCAACTCTTCAGTTTGATTAGCCACCATTTATCCTTCATTTTAGATCCCAAAGTCAATTCCATAAGAACAAATAACAAGAACACAACCAAAAAGCTTTTGTAATTATTGTTTTCAATGCAAGTCATATGCTCATCACAAAAATCTTGGGAGGAGGGGGGAATGGCACTCTGAACCAACACCTACTGCCCACGTTTGCCTTTCAGGTAATACACTCTTTGTTGCAGGAAGCTTTCTGAAGTTGTTTCCCCAGCCAGCTGCTCTGAAAGGAGTGAGATGGCATGCTCCTCATGCAGGATGCTGGCAGCTGGCAACACAAGGTGCTGCTGGCCTAGACCAAAATCACCATCAACCACTGACTTGTGACAAGATGGCAGGAGTCAAACAGAATAAAGAGTATGCTTGTTTTTGTTTGCAGAATATCTGTGTGGCAAGGCCACACTAAAATCATGTATGCAGATGATAGCATACAATTCCATACCACATGGAGGAGAAACCAAATCTTCTGAAACAACATTCATTATAATGCACTGGTCAGAGCTATTTTTTCCACTTCCAAAATCAAAGAAAATCCTAATTCTATCCACCTGTCAGCAGTAACCACTCAGTCACTTCATAAAACCACAGTGGTGTGTATTTGTAACCTAAATTTCATTGCAAAAACAGAGGTCATTTTTCCAAATATGGATCTTAAAAAAAAAAAAAGCCATCTCTGTAATGACTTTTCAGGGAGAGGAAGCACATACATGGTTCAAGAAACATACAACTGACAGACAGTGACTCAGACTGCAGGCAGGCAAGCTTCCAGAGCTCTGTAACTTTCCTCTTGGAGGCAGAAGGCTCTGGAGCAGGGACAAACCTTGCATGGGGTGCCAGTACTGTAGTGTATACCACAGCAGACCAAACTCAGAGCTAGAAGCTCTGCTGCCAAGCACTGATTGTTCCACGGTGATGCGACCTCATCAAGAAGACGCTATACAGCCTGCACTGCCAGAAGCCCCAGATGAGACAATCTATACCAATCCTGAAAACACACTGCCCTCTTCGTTGAGAGGTGAGTTTCTCTCACAAGCTTGTGGCTCCCTGCCAAGTGAAAAGAAGCTGTGAACACGCAATGTTTGGCTATTAAAACAAACATCAGAAAACTGAAAAGTAACGGGAATACAATTCATTTGATGGACCATAAGGACTATCATTCTCTTGTTGCTGGCTTCGGACACTAGAAGATTCAGAAGCAATTGCATAATTCCATGGTAACACTGTGTTGCAGAGATCCAATGATCTTTTATTCGTTAACCAGGAACTTTTCTCTTTCAGTGCTATGGATAAGAATGAGGAGTAATGATTCATAATGCCGAAAAATAAAAAGAACCTTTTCCCCACTCATCCTGTTGTGATTTGAAACCTCTGGCAGAATGCAGGTAACTTAGAAGTTTAAAAGGCAGAAAGGCCTGTTGGCTAACGGAAGGCTTTCTGACACACACAAGAACCAGCAGCAATGCCACAAGCAAAGGCAGCACTCAAACTCATGTGGCCTGGCTTATCAGGATCAGGCACTTGAGATGCCTGAGAGATGATGTCCTTGATGCCACCAGGAGACACATCTTGTAGCATCTCTGCTTCTACCAGTTCTGAATGGTTGCTGAAACAAGCTGTGGCAGAACACAGGGCCAGGATGGGCTGTTATTTCAAGCTTCAGTAGCATTGATACACTAAGCTGCTTAAGCTGCCAAATGTCACTGTCTGAGAAATGCTGAGAAGTAACTAATCTGAACTTCGAAATCTTTTCCTAATGATGACACTTAGTTGAACCATTCAGCTGAGCCTCTTCCAGTAGTTTGAGTCAATACAAACAGCCAGCAGCCTAAGGAAACAGCCAGTGTGTGAAGAGAATGCCTCCACCCAGCAGTTACACCTTAAGTTTACAGCACAGACCCACACAACTCTCACTGCCTATGAAAGTATGAATGGTGTCAAAGAAAGGCAGCTGCACTTTGGATATTTCCAGGACACAAAAGTGCAGAAGTGATGAGGACAAACTAAATTAAGTTCATTTACACCTTCCTCACATTACGATCCATGCGGAGCCCTGCACGTTCACACCTGCTGTAATTCTGAGACAGATTAAAGAACTGACTAAAACACACCGAATGAAATATTGTCCCAACTTGGATACTGTACTCCAGCAACACAATACGTCAACTTCTCTACCACAGTCTGAGGCAACACTAAACCTTTAATCAGCCATATTAGACCAGCCTTAAAGTTCTCAGTAAAAAAGGTTACTCATGCACATGACCACATTTTCATGCTCTCAGTAACTCAGTAGCTTCCAAAATACAAGACAAAAAATAAAAGTGGACAGGGTAAAGCGAATTGCAGATTACAGGTTGTGAAATCACACTGCCACAATTATTGGCTGATTACACTTACTCTGCATTCAACAGCAGTAGACCATTAAAGCCCTTAATACTTTGATGCCCGCTTTGTTCGCTGGTCTGGTAAAATAACTTAGTGCTGCTCCAGCAGAAGAGGGATCAAAATTTAACCAATTCATAGAAAAGTATTCTCAGTCAACAACAGAAAGGAAGAAAGCCACTTGAGGTATTCAGTGACTTCATTTGAGTAGCATCCTCTGAAAACTCTGTTACAACACGGGATGTTTCCTCTGGCTGCTGAAGCTGCGTGCACTGTTTGCTGGCTGCTGATCACAGTTCAGCTGCTGTGGAGCAGAAGCTGGTAATCCAACAGTGCTACAAGAGGTTGTCAACGGTTTACGGGCAGGTTCGGCCCGGTTCCGTGACGATTGGTGTGGGGGACCCACGGACCCACGCCCCAGGAAAGGGGAAGGGGAAAAGGAAAAAGGGAAAAGGGAGATGGGCCTAGAAAACAAAACAGCGGCAACGATCTGAGGAGGAAAGCTAATTTACTAAATAGATATCAGAAAAGCAAAATAACACACTATAATACAATACAATTGGAATTAAAGCTAATAAATCAAGTAAAATGAGCAAGAGAGAGTGTCCGATAAACCGAAGGCCTTACGCTAATGCTGAAGGCGAGACGGCAGCGAGCACCCACTGCTGAGTCCATCCCAAAGGAAAGAGAGCGTCCCGTGACCGCAGACAGTTTTTATCTTCCCCTCTAAGCGTAAATACGTAAGAACGCAAAGCATCGCAAAGTCCCCTGGGGAATGTAGTTCTTCTTCTCTTCTGAGACAGGTATACCTGGAACTATCGATGATCCATGGAGCTGGAACCTTAACTCTTTAACTCTAAATGCACTGCATGATGTTATGATGTGGAATACCAGTACCAAAAATCATAAAACCATGACAGAGGTATACTTCAGTACATTTCATGGGTACCCACAGGATTAGGCAGGCCCTCCTTCAAAAGCAGTTTCTTCTCAGAAGAAACAGTGAAGACTACAACAAAAAAATCTCATGAGCCATCTAAGCAATATTCAGACAGCAGAGAAGCAAAAATAATAAGTTATGTTTCTAAGTACATGGTTCAGTGTAGTTCTACAAAATGAAACGTATTTACTGAAGAGCTGAAAAAATTAAACACTTCTAGAAAAAACCTTTTGAAACCCTATGAGATTTATGATTATTCTCCCAGAAGCACATCCAGTCATTTTCAGTCTATTGTCACCTGTTTACAAAGGAAAAGGTAAAAAGCTGTCCATCTTTGTGACAAAAACAACTAGACCAAGGAAACCATAATACATACAAATACATACATGGTTTATTTATCTACCACTGTTGCAACTGCTTCTCCCTTGACAAAGAAATTAGAAGCAGTATGTTGACATCACTTTTCATAGCTGAAGCCATGGACAGTTTTTCCTGTGAGACCTCCTCCTCTCTCAGCCCAATCACTGAAAAGGAAAACTAACACTAAGCAGGAAATTAAGCTTTAAACCATCCAGTCACACATTCAATCTCATCTGCTCAGAAGCAATTCATTTCAAATTCAGTAGCATAAAGCTTGCACTTGTAAAATGGTAGTGATTCCAGTAATCCATAACTTCATCCAGAGAAGTAGTTGACAGCTAGCTGCTGCTTTTGTGTTTCCAAAGAAAAAATCCTTAAGGAACAAGGAACAACAACAAAAAAATAAAAAATAAACACCAAAAAAACCCTCTAGAAATGCTATGAAACCAAATACCATCAGATCCATACAACTATTCACAGAAGAAAGGGCCGAAATACATCTCAACTTCACTACACTTAGAACTTCCCTGCATTCAGAAAGGAAATCCACTACCAGAAATGCAGCTTCCAGTCAGTCCTCGCTCATTTTCATCCAAGAAGGTCAGGCAAACAGGAACTGCTCCAGGTGAAAGAATGATCCTCCCTACCCCATCAGGCTGCAGTAGTGGCAGGGGCATCTCTTACACTATGAAGGGATGTGTTTTTGCTTTACAAAACCAAGCTTTGTCAGAAGGGCGCACATGGAGCTGTAAGCATTCTAGTTCTCTCTTCTACTGTTTATTTCATTAACGTTTGGCGAAAATGACTGCTCCGCAAAAATATAATTCAGATATTTAACAAGCTGCCTGACAACTCTGTCTCAGTGAGAGGGGAGCTTTCTAAGCTCAGGGAACAGGCACAAGGGTGCTTTAAACTGATAAGCAATATTTAAAAAAGAAACAAATGAAGAATTATTAGAAATGGCCTGTCATGTCAGTGGGCTTATTACCTACTGTAACTTTTTATATAGCCATATATATGCCACTGTGACAGACATTGCATAACAAAATCACTCCAGAAATGTACCTGCCTATTTCAGAACTCTTACTGCAGTAATTTTAAAAGTTTTTATTACTTTAATCATTGAACTGTACCAAATCTTTAAGTGTTTTTTTTTTTCCCCCTGAACTGTGGTTCCACTCTAGCTAATGTTTCTAAAGTAATGAATTTAAGGTGTGGCAGCTCTATTGTCCAAATACCAGATCCACTGCAAATAAAGAGAGATTCCTGACTAAAAGGAAGTTGAGCCATAGTAAACATCACACTAGCTTCTTTTCAACCTTAATAAAGTAAATAACTGCACTGGAAAATATTCTGTTCTGGGCTTCCTGCCATACAGGAAGGGTGTTGAACATGTCAGTGTCTGTCTGTAATTAATATCAACAGAAGAAAATAACAGAAAGCTGCACTCTGGTTCTTAGTGCCTTCACATTATTTTCAAGGGCAAAGCATGACTTTCCTTCCACTCATTCTAACACGTCTATAAGTCTTCAGAGTTAGACAACAGTTTTGATGTTTGTGTTTCACCAACTATTAAAACACAATTTTAGTTCTATTTTTCCCCTCAATCACAATGGAGTAACTTAATAGTCAATACATTAATAGTGTTTCTTATGAAAATGGGAAGAGGTTTTAATCTTCTCTTTAAAACAAAGAAATATTCCACATCAATTTTTTTCTCAAAGACTAAAAAAATGTCTCTTGGGTAAGAAAGGATATGTCAGCAACTGCCTTTTTTGTATACACTTATGTATCGATCCAACATCGGTAACGCTGTCATAATTGTATGTTCAATTAAACAATATTACATTAAAAGAGCACAAAAGGGCCTCTGGAAAGCAATCCCAGCACACATCAGCTCGTGGTCGCCAGGAACCATGGTGCCCTCATTTATTGCAGTGAACTCATCACCCAAGCCTCCATCACAAGCTTGTTCCTCATCCACAGCAAAACAAAACGCACCAACTTCAAATCACCACGGATGAACTTTAAGCAAATGAATTCTGGCTGATATCTGTGATAAGCTAAGATTACAAGACCAACTGTGGTGTATATGAGGTGACTCAAGATCACTTTAACCCAGTTGACTGTGATTACTCACATCTTGATTGCCTCAGGCATCAATATCCGTAACACGGGAAGATGGGTTTGAATACTGCTGAGAAATGAATAGGCTGCCTATTTCCATCCCAAGAAATTTCAAAATTAGTATTTAGCCACAGAAATGGAGATCCAAGTATCAGCATCTTGCAGAAAGTTTTCATTTAAGACTGAAGGGTACAACATCTGTTTGCATCCAGACCATATAATCTAATCCTGGTTTGTTTTTTTTCCCCTCCTTTTTTTTTTTATTATATTAATAATGGACAAATAATAACGTATCAAGCGCTTTCACCCATAGCTGAACTGTGTAGTGATTTAGTTTGAAATGTCTAAAACTGACAAAACATATTTAATTCTGAAATTTGTAAGTTACAGTTTACATATTAAACCAGAAGTGATGATCTTCATCTATTATTCTGACAATGAAAGCCAAACCATTCCCTCTCTTTTCCCCCCTAACAAAATCTTCAGTTAGTACATTTCTTTGTAAAACATAGGACACAAACCTGCAGAATGACAAAAGGATCTGGTTCTCAGTGTTGCATCAACTCCATGATGTGGGTGGATAGTTTTCCCTGCATTTCTGCTTAAACGATAAACCTGCATCTCAAACCTGATTTATAACAGTGCACGCATTGCAATGGATGCAGAATATCACAAAGATGATTCTGTTTACTGCAGTTAAATGACCCCTTTCAGATTCCAATGTTCTGACCTACGAAATAGTCTACACTAATAGTAGGAAATAAACTTCAGAAATGATACTTCTTTCCAGCAACATAGTAAAAAAATGATGGTTCAATCTGAAACAGTGCACTTCTGAACTACTAAAGCCAAGCACGTACCTGCTCCTTTACAGAAGCTAGAATGGTAGTGGCAGTAGCCTCGGGTTCCATTCCTGGGCTGGTGGAAGTCTCCTGCGCTGTCTGCGGTAGCCCCTCTTCCACCATTGGGGTCTGCTCAGGGGCTGGCATTTCGCCTGCAATAAAAAGCATTTTTAAACAGTTTACATTTTTTGCCAGGGACACTGAAGTCAATAAAAGTTTTCAGGATTACATACCCTCATTTTTTCCCAAACCTTTTCAAACTTTACCAAAATAGCAGAGAACTTCAGCGCACGTTGGCAGGAGCACTGTGCTATTACTGCGCTTCATCTTCACAACTGAAATCACAGTGAAGTACAGACTGTAGGGGCAGGCAGACACTACCAGGCAGCACCATGTTTAAAAACTATTTTAAAATTCTACACTGTAATAGTTACTAACTGTAGCAAAATCCAAGATGTGCAGTGAATACAAGTGTTATGCGTGCACTGATCCTGTGTGTTCTTGGCATTTATGATGTGTCTCTGCTCCCTGCCCATGGCATGGCCAACAGCTGCAGCGTCACCTCCAGGTCCCCAGGGGTGCCTGCTCTGTGCTGAAATGCCCATGGGTGCATCTGAAGGTGACTTTCTCACAACTGGTGCCAAACTTACGCTTGGAGAATACACATAAGATGTTATCACGTGGCTTGGAGGTAGTATGTTCTACATGACACTACATACTACTTGGCTTGCCAAGTATCACCACCAAATGAGTATTTGTTCATGCATGTTTATTTCTGAAAGAACATTATTCACTTCAACCTTTTAATTCAGCGGCAGCCATACCAAAATTTCACAAGCTATCCTTAAGCTGAAGTGCCAAAGACCCTTGTTTCCAGAAGAAACAGCCCAGCAGCATAACACAGAAGTGCTGATGGTTATGTAGTGAGGTTTTGAAGAGCCAAAGCGACAGATCCTACATAAGATTCTGAAAAGAAAAAGAGTAATCTTTTAAGTAAGAGCCACAGTGACCCAGAGAATCGTACAGCATGTTTGGACTGCCCAGGTCCTACCTGAAATTTTGAATCATTTTCCACAGCTCTTTTATGACTACAACTCAGCACCTCAGCTCTCTAAATGGACTGTTAAGTTTGCAAGCATATCATGAAGTAATGAAACTACAGTCAAGCTCTTCCTTAATTTAGAAAGATTTGTTATGAGATCAGAAGGCCAAACCTCAAAAGCCCTCATGAGTTACAGCTATGGGACACATCCAGGTGCGTCCTGACCTGACCTGTAAGCAGCCAGGCACACACCTCTCAGGAGAAACGCAACACACAGCTAAGCAAGAAACAAAACCAAATCATTTTTTCCACCACACTAAAGGGATTGTTTAATTTTCTTTTCTTTGAGGCAGAAGGGGGAGAAAAGTACAGTGACTGTCTACTTCAAGAAATAAAAAAAATTAAGGAAAAACAAAAGAAGAGATGAGCATGAGAAGGCCAAGCTGTGATGTCCATCACTGTCAAAGTATGGTGTCCAAATGAATACTTAAACTTGTACCAACGAGAAACCTCTATGACAGCACAGTGTAACGTGCACTGGTGTGGTCATCTCAGTTTTTCTCTTCCCTAATTTATTGGTCACTCCCTTCCCACTGTAACACTGAATTAGTCAGTAGTAAATTCCTGTAGCAATACAGTAAAGGAAATGGACACCTGGACTAGCTGGAAGGTACAGACATTTCTCACTGAGTTCATATTGATAAAAATCAGATGAACAGTAATCAAATTAATTACTAATGAAGACATCAGCGTTAAATGAAAACCCCTCTTAACTCTGAGACAGGTGATCAGAGAGCTCTACCCTACCAGACAGTTGTGGTAACTGCTGCCCTTTCAATTTACACTTTCCTTGAGAAAGTGCTCAACTTTCTAACCTCCATACAAAGCCGAGTCACCCGTTGGCTTGGATCCGACTCTCAGCAGTGTGCACAGCTCACGTCGCTGCCTGCAGGGCCGCACGGGGCCATGCTGCCAGCACAGCACACAGAGCACGGCGACGGCTGCTACGCCTCCATGCAGCACGTTGCTGCAGGAAAGGACCTCACCTGAACTCCTAACGCCTGCTCCGAAGTTTGAAGTTCTCCACTTAAAAGTGAAAGACAAAGGAACAGAAACGGTGGCCATCTAGCTGTTGGCTGGATTCTCCAACTAGAAGCAAGCCAGAAAAACAAGTAAAGCCATTCAATCTGAAGTCTGTGGTGTGAAATACCTTATGCTGCTTTTGAAAAATGGTGGCCTTCCCTTCCCCTTTGCTGTGGGAGCTCCTTAAATGGTTTCATGAAGCCGTGCAGTAAGATGGATCAGAGCAGACAAAGAAAAGACAACTGCCCAGACTTGCTGGAGTAAACACTTAACTGTCTCCGCAGAGGATGCCTACTGCCTCCACTGTGCATGGTTAGCTTGTTTACCCAACACAAAAGCACTGGATCCTGACAGCCTCCTAGACAGTCTCCTTTTCCACAAAAGCAGCAGACTCCTTGGCTGCCAGCATACACGACGGAGCAGATTCAGCACTTCTCTTTAGTAGCTTGCCACTCCTGGCTTTCCCACTGGACCTCCAAGCATGCCGTTCTAAGTTGCCAAAATGGGTATTTCTTTCTCTCGTGTCTGTTCAAATAGTTAAACAGCTGCAAAGCAAATAGGTCTATTGAACTGATGCGACACAAAGCCATGCTTGTTCTCTGTTCTTCCTTCCCCCCTCTCTCCCAAGGTGGGAGGAGTTGGGTGGTACCTTTCTGTCCCAGCCGATCTTGCAGCCATATAATCATTGATGAAAGGAAGGAACCAGAATATGTGGTTCAGGAGAAAGAAGAAACATGAGAAATCACTGAGCGGAGGGTAGGAAGCAGTGTTTCAAATCTTTGTTCTCTCTAGTCTCTGCTCCCCACCTTTCACTGCCTCTCCTGCTACTTTCACAGCAATGTCCAGTATATTTGTGAGAGCCATCCCTGTCCTTGGGGTGGGGACAGGAGAACACAGACCATTCCATTTTCTCTGCAAGGCAGATAAAGTGGTACTTCTTCCCCACAGTTTCCTGCTCACTTCTTTTCATATTCCTCTTGCCTGCCTTATTCTCATGATTCTCCTTGCTCTTTTTTGTACCTTGCTTCTGAGCCTCTGACTGCTGATCTGAAGTCAAAGTGTAATAGAAGGCGAAGCAATTCCTGCTGAAGGGGCAGGAACAGTCAACCAGTCAACTAGCACAGACTGATAGTACGTATCACATGGCAGAAACACGAGGAAAACAGCAAGCAACACCTTAGCACTAAAAATCCTCACCAATTTACCCACTTGCACAGATGACAAAAGCATTGAAAAAACGGATTATATAAATGATGTCTCAGCACTTCAATTGAAAAAAAAAAAAAAAAAGGCTTTAACATTTCCAAACACAGCAAGAATGAAGGTACTTCAAATATTACTAACAGATCCTCAGTAACAAAAGAAACCTCTGTGTAACTGATATGGGACTCAAGAGACGCGGCAGATGAGCTTTACTATCTTACTGCTGGAGCTGGCCTCCTCTCTCAAAGTGCATTTAAGTTTAAAAGGTTTCTGGTGCTGTCTTCTTTTAGAAATGTTAAAAGGAGTTACGCAAGCTTTTGGACTAACAAGTATTCGTTACAGCTCCTAGTAAAGACAGCCTTTTTTTTTGGCCGATGGCAACATACTTCGACTTCACCCCAGTGAGCAGGCAAGATTCTACATCTGCAAACATCCAGTTGTAACATGCTCACAACAGCAGCATTTTTATAGCTTTCAAACTGACTATTCGAAAGCAGAGATCAGACAGGTACAGCAAGGCGACCATTCTGAATGAGCGCGTACTTACGATCGCATCTTTCAAGGCCTGAGGCACCATTTGTAGCTTGCCTCAGAAAAGAATCCTTGCCATCTGAAGGATGCCTGAGGAGTACTTAGACTTCACACATAGTGTAAGCCATTCAGCTATAAGTAGAGTTTTCAGTAGCTTAAATCACTAAGGCTGTTGTGCCTTTAAGCAGACATGGATCTCAGATCTGGACCCTTCCTTTGGACCATCCCAAATCTGCATTGCCCAGTGTATTTGGGGCCAATGATGTTCAGGAAGCATATCAGAGTACACTGCTCAAAACCGGTTACACAGACTAGTGAATTCAAACAGCACATTTATCAGGAGCAATAAAGGTCGGTCTTACCATGGCATGGACTGAGGGGGAGGATGGATATATAGCAGCACAGATATATCTGAGGATTTTTTTTTCCCCCAAACACTACCAAATGACAAAGATATTCATCAATTATTCACTTAAAATTCTTAGTGCTGCGTTGGTATGAAGCTATGCCGAATGAAGGTCACACCACATGCTAATAAAACATGTCTGGTTTTATCCGAGAAACATTTACAAGTTCCTTAACACAACCTATGGTCTCTCCTGCCCAAACAACTGCCATAATAATTCCAAGTTCTTGGATAACATAGACATAGGAGTACCTCTGCCAAAAATCATGGCTATGATTAGCAAAATCTTCACAAATACAAATTTTTAATCAATTGCTGAACTGAGTTTTACTCTCAGTTTTAATCTGAAACAAAAACACAGCAAAACTCAGTGCACTGCTAAGAACGCTCCATGTGCAAACTTCACACACAGGTGAACTTAAAATTGTACTCTTAAGCAAATGGAGTTCTCTCCTTCTCTGTTTCCAGGCCAGAAACTACAAACCTGCACTCAGCCACATCCATGCAGGCATCCTCGGCTTGAGAAGTTTGCCCATGCAGGAGGACTTCTTTTCCTGATGGCACTACTGCAAAAAGTCAGGTCAGTGCTGCACTAAACACCATCAGTAATCGTAAGCACTCTCTGAAACAGACATCACAAGTGCCAAATG
This sequence comes from Odontophorus gujanensis, assembly GCA_013399175.1. Lineage (NCBI taxonomy): Eukaryota > Metazoa > Chordata > Aves > Galliformes > Odontophoridae > Odontophorus > Odontophorus gujanensis. Next base: position 143,663 of record VXAB01003185.1, on the reverse strand, counting down.
GAGACAGCTCAGTATACAGCAATCAGAAAATTCAAGGGGACAGAAGAATTAATTCTGAAGGGATTTCAGCCTTCTAAGCAGCCTACCTGGTCTGTGAAGTTAAGGCAGCACATCCAGCTCTGTGCACTGCATCTCAAACTGAATCAACTGAAAATTCAGAAGGGACCGATTGAAGCTATGAGAATTACCTATGGGAGCTGCCTGTACTTGGATATAAGACAGAGATTAAGGGAGAAAAGTGATTAAGAGCTGAAATATTGAAGTTACCATACAAAAAGCAAAACAACCAACAAGGATAACATTTAAAAGCCACGTTATCTTCTTACCAGGTACCAGACAATATCAATGACATTAACAACTGCGTCACTGTCTCTTCTCAATAGGATAGTAAGGTGTTCTTCCTCCCTTCCAAATTCAGGTAAATTTCATTTTTATACTTTTTCATACCTACACATAAAACAACACTTCCATACTCATAATTATGATTTAGATATCCCTGACAACTAATATCAATCTATTTAAATAAACAGATCTATTTACGGCCAAAAAGGTTACAAACATGGTCAGTTAGTTGCACCGCGCTTTAACATGAAGCTCAAAATGAGGGTTTTAAAACACAGCTATGAAAAGCAAATCTAGTCAATAACATGATGTACTTGGAGAATTACACAATTTTTAGTCTTAAGATTCAACAACTAATTACTGGTTTAGGGGATTTCCACCTTCAAAACAGAAAACGCATAGTGCAAGCAGGAGCAGGCAAGTCCAGGAAAACATCGATATAATAACTCAGGAAATGCACTCATGGATGACAACAGCAGAAAAGAATGCACTTCCAGACTTGCAAGATTGCTATTTCATATAGTGCTTGAGCAGTAGCTGCAGTTAGAGACATACCTTTCCATTTTTAGAATGTCTTACTTTTGCTTCATAAAAATGTATACAATTTCAGAGAGCTGATATTGAACTGAACTCCAAATAGTGACGCAAGGGACAGCAAGCAGCTGACAGGAGCAGCCCCAGCCAAGCAAAGCCTGAAAACCCCTCCGCAGCAAACAGTACTAAACCAGCTCCTACTCAGGAGAGGAATAAACAAGAAACACTCGTACTACGATACCACAGGAGCTGAAAATGCGACATGCACCATTGGTAGCAGTCAAAAAAGGAAACATTTCACTTCTGCCAGTTTCTAGTTATCTTTTCAATACCACATGCGGCAGAGCAAAGTACAGATGTTAATGGGATCCACCTAACTGTATTTTTTGTTTCCCCGTTTGTAAGAGAGACTGTTTTGAATCCAAACTTTCTTAAATGGAGCATTTCAAAGGCACAGAAGAGGACTGAGAAGGTTTCACCTCTCTTTCCCTTTTCTTTTAATGCTTACCTAATAAGTTCTCTGTTGGTTAAGCTTGCATGGTACCAGATAGGTAAGGCTGCCAGCAGCGCAAACGCTGTCTCAACATGCCCAGCAAAGGAGGGGCACACTGTGGGCTCAACAACCAGCCATACACTTTTTCTCTTTTGCAGGAGTATATATAGCTCCTTCTTCTTTGCCCAGTAGAAATGCAATAAGAAAATGAAAAGTGTCTCCCTTACATAGTTGGAATGTAACATCTGCATATAAAACATGTTACTTGAAGAAATAATGGAAAAGTTTCTTGTTCACAATGGCAAGTACAGTTTGTAACTTGTTTCTCTATAGTGACTGCTAGTTAACTGCAAATAGCTCTCAAAACACCTTCTGACACATTTTTAGAATCTTTTTTTTATACGCTTTAAAAATAGATTTCAGTGAGGCTATTAATGCAAACTTCAGAACAACATACCCAAATACGGAGAGGTAAACACAAGCCCCGTCACCACCTCGTCCCACCCTCGCCCAGTTTTAATACTGATGCTGCTTGCCAATGTCTCCTGCTAAGGAACAGCAGGGTTCATGCCAACAGTTTTGCTGGACATGGAAAACGCTGGACATACCTCAACTTTTTCTTTACAGTCACCTTTAGAGATTGCATTCACTCGGGCTGAACTGACGGGATAACACATCTGTGGTTTTCTGGGTCATCTCGGCCCTCAGCCCAGCGAGAGACACGGGGCCCAGAGCTCTGCCAACACTCGTTGCACACTCATTGTCAATTAACACCTCCTGGGCTGTCCCACACCCAGACCTGGTTCTGGCAATGCTCTGGCACTGCCAGTAAGTCTGCCCCAGAGTGAGGCCTTCAGCTGCTGCCCCCAGGCCGCAGCAGGAGAAAGCTGCCCCAGGTCACCCACCCCTCTCAATAAATAAATAACTGACAGGCAGCTTTCTATATGCATTCAGCCCTACACTAAACAGACAAATCCAAACAGTGAGTGGAGCAACAAGTCTGCCGGGAAAGTAGCAAAATCAAGACTTAAAATAATGGGTTAAGTGCAATTTAAATTCAGCACACGTTGTGAGCTTTGATCCAGCAAAGCTGAAGCTTAGAACTGCAAAATCTTAATCAAAATTTTGTTTTCAAACAAAATAAAAACAAATTGGAAAAACAAAGACCAATAGATGTGCACTCATCACAGTGCCATACTTCTCCTTATAGCTGCCTTAAAGCACCAACTCTTACTGCTTCGTCATCAAAAGATCCATACCTGTGAACGGGGAGATACTTCAGAAGTAACACCATTTCCTTATTTCTTAACCTGTTGGTTGGTAACCTCAGAGGAAATCAGCTGTAGAATACCACGGTATTTACACAAAATGTCTTAAATTCCTCAGATTTTTAGGATAAGCCTTCATGTCACTCACGAAGGCAGCAGTTCAACCTTCAGGGTTGCTGCTGAAATCCAATGAACTGATGACCTAACTTCAGTGATGGCCTGTTTGCAACAGATGGAGAGACCTGGGGCCATGCCAAGCATGACACGCTCAGAGCCAAAATGTCAACAGAAGCGTTCTCCTTCATAAGCTACTGATTCTGTGTCACTACAAAAGATTTTGCCATCAAATTTCCTATTCATTAGTTATAGATTAATGAATTGATCAAGCCATGAATTTCAAGACACAGTGATCAAAGCAGAATTCCAAAGACAGGAATAGTTGTGTTATCAGCTTTGAACCTCACCGAGATGTCATCTCTCTGGAGACTGTTTGTATTGTAACTTGTCATACACAGGCATTCCTCCACTTGGGACAGGACAGACCTTACAGCACAATCATTGAGCACCTTAGTGAATCTCCAGCAGCAGACAAGAGAGAGATGCTTGTGGCAACCTCTCTAAAACCTCAGCATGGAGTCTCTATCAGAAGCAAATACCTCTGGCAGCTTTTGCTTTTTAAGATCCAGCTTTTCTAGACCCATTTATGTGTGAATAATCAATCACCTTAATGGAAGAGTGCAGGTTTTTCATGCACGTGGTAACTAAAGAGCAACTAAGCTCACAAATAGATTGCCTACTTAACAAATTCAAGTCTGAAAGTTGTAACAGTCAAGCTGCCTCCAGAAATCTCCTTCTCAAATGAAGCTGTAGGGTCACCCCCCAGCCTCCTCTGCTCTGTGTTATCACATTGCTACATCCAATTTATTTTTTCTTAAGGCAAAAGTGTACTTAAGTATACAAATAAAATAGCATCTCCCATAAAGGAAGTCAAACTACTTAAATCACACCCGTTAAAACAGCAGAAGGCAGCTGGCTCCTCTGGGATGTGTTCACACTCAGTACAGTTTTGATTCATCTCCTGCTAGAAAATGTTAAGGTCAATATCATGGTGATCTGCTTGCCTTCACACTGTGGCAGGACCATTTTAATTAGAGCTCTTAAATAAAATATATACAAATAGCTTCACATAATAGCTAGGCCCATTAGCCTACATTCCTACTTTCAGCATCCATCCGTTGCATTGTAATAATGACATCTGGACACCCACAGAATTTTTAGAAACGCACATTCAGGCTCCACACATAGTTGAGTATTTTCTGCATAGAAAAGTTTGCAGACTTTTCTGGATGCAGAGGTGTACTTGTGCCATTCACATACCATCAAGACAGACAAACCAAGTCATACACCTGCTGCTCATGCCTTACAGGGTCCTGATGCAAGCAACAACCACAATAAATTTAGGCAAAATCTTCACAATTCATATCCTACAGGATCCAGTCCTGTGACAGTGATATTAGGTAGCAAGTTTGAACTCTTAGAACAGTTTGAGTTGGAAGGGACCTCAAAGACCACCCAGTTCCAACCTGCCTGTGATGGGCAGGGCTGCCCAGGGCTGTATCAGGCTGGAGATCAGGCTGCACAGGGCCCCATCCAACCTGGTCTTGAACGCCTCTAGGGATGGAGATCCACAGCTTCTCTGTGAAAATCAGAGCTGCAAACCACACTGAAGTTGAAGTCAACCTGCCTAACTTGAGCCCTCACCCCAGACCTTGCAAGAGATGAAATAATGCACGAAGTTTTCTGTACAACAGGTAAACCAGTTATCTTTCACCTGTGACTTTCAGTTGGCCTTACAAGCAGCACACTAATACTTCAAGTTTAAAGGTGCAAACTGATGTTTGAAAATAATTAGTTCAAGTTACTGTACCTCCTATATAAGAACATATAAGGCTATAATAAGAATCCACATTTCACATTCATCTGGAGTAACAGTAGGACCTCATCCTGTCTTCTCAGCATACAGCTAGTTAAAATGGCAAAGACCATAGCTGTTGTGACCAGCCCAAAATAAGTAGCACAAGAGGAACACACAGTTGTAGTTGCCATGACAAATGATAGCTTACTTGGGGAGGAGTTGAACACCCCCTACCAAAGTAAATGTGCACACATACATTTGCTATCTTGACTGTTAGAATACAAAGTACAAATCTACATAAGTCCCACACTGTGAAATGTTTGGCATCCACATTTCTTTGATCTAAATGAAATGAACTTGATGTCAGCCAGGTGAGATGCACAGTCACCAGATCTCCCAATACACACTCCTTGCTAAAACAAGGAAATGAAGTTAGTCATTGATGCTGCATCACATAGCGTTTTGATGCCCCCCCCCATGTACTGGAAGGAATATACTATACCTGCAAGGAAAAGTAGAGTAGAAAGCTGATGTGCACTTAAAACCACAGAGGGGTTTGCATTTGTCTAAGATGCAATTCTGACAGATTTGACATATTAAACTGTGAGACTGTGTCACACCAAACTGTTACATATTCATACACAAAAAAACCCCAGACAATGAAGCACAACACTAATGGGGAGTCTGAACTCTGGACCATATTAGCCTGTCCATCAGCAAGGTCCTTTGGAAAGACACACGGAGTCGCCAGTACTAACACAAATACATCTGCTTACTCCATGCACTTCAAGAGACATCATTCAATGCATTAAACAAGAAAATGTTACATATCAAACAGTACCACATCCTCAGATATAAGCACTGCCCAGCCTGGATTATGTTGTGTCAAACAGCCTGAAAAAGTTCAAAAATCAAATGCACGATGAGTATACTCATGCACCCACGAGAATTCAAGAGCTGCAAGTGCACTGAGCTAGAGGCCCCTCAGCACAACAACCCTGGCTGACAATGGCCTGGAGCAGGTGCTCAAGGAGAGGAAACTGGAGAAGCAGCAGCTCTGTACCCCCAGGCTTACCTCCCAGTCATCAACAAGTATTAGAGTCAGTTTCGTTATGGGAACTTCATGGTAAAACAGATAAAAGTTCTAACTCACACGATCCTTCTAAACGTTACATTGAACAAAGGAAAAAGTTTCTGAAGGAATGCAGAATACAAGGCATTTCTAAGATTACTGTTCTTAATATTCTGGAAGGAATCCCCTTTCAGAACCTTTAGATACTGGAAATGCCAAATCCTTGCAGCAAAAGATGCAGAAGAACAGCAGTTATTCATCTGTTGCTGTAACCAAAATTTGACTTTAAAATTAGTGTTTTGAAATAAACTTAAGTGCTTTGAATTTCAATGGATTATACAATTCCATGCAGATCTTCACCTGCTGCCCTAGCCTAAAAAATAAGAAGCACGTGGACCAATATAAATATGAAAGAGTAGTACAAGGGGAAGGCTAATGAAATAAAAGTTGTAGTAAATAATCGGCTTTATTTTCTATTTGTTATTTATTTTCCCATCTTTGTTCTGTTCAGTGCTGCCATACGTTGCCAAAGGTGTTGCAGTTGGCTGTTAATTGGTTAATGATTGTCAGCAGAATGCCACCGCATAAGTTTCACAGGTAACATTTATTCATACTGGGCAAAAAGGCACGTGCTACAGTTGAGGTTTTAGTATTAAAAGGCCTTTTTGCACACAAGATAAAAATCTCTCATGTGGCTACAGCTCTGTGCAACGTGCACTTGTTTCAGCAGGCTACAGCCCATTTCTAAGTTAAGATAGAGTAACGAAGACAACATAGATGAGATCCCAGGCAAGGTGAAGCCATGCCTGCTTAGTTCAGTGGAGCACGGTGCGAAATGCAACTGGAAGAGGTGCTGCCGTAAGCTTTCATAGGATGGCATTTTTTCTAGCACATACAAACCACCATTCACACGGAGCAGAGCGCCGCACTTGGTCTTCATAGAGCTCCACCTTAACCTCTACGTCTGAGAAAAATCAGTACAGAACAGCACACTCAGAGCTACCAGAAAAAAGCCCCAGCGAGCACAGAGAAGCCAAGGGCACCCAGGTGCTACAAAGCAACAACACACCAGCCACCCAACTACTGTGGAAGCGTTCTGTTGGTGACATTCATCTGTACCGATGCAATCTGACACCAAAGTTGCACATAAGTCAACTTACCTACCAACCCAGTATTTTTCTGCCCACCATTCTAACTAGTGAAGACCCACGCATAGTACTACATAACAAGTGATGAAGTTTTATTCAGATCATCTTACTGGAATTGTTAAAACTTGAATGTGTTGAAACAACATCAGATGTCACGTGACAGTATACATAAAGCCTTGTTTTCTATAACAGAAATTCACTGGAGCATTACCAGAGCATTACACACTTCTGTTTTAATTGCAGAAATCAGAACCTCAGAAAAGCTTCAGAAACAGACACAGGGACACCTGGAATTTTGAAAGCAGTCTGACTGTTCCGCAGACAACTCAAATCAACGCTTTTTAAGAAGCATCGCCTTCCAGAAAAGAGGTTATTTAGTTACAGTGAAATCCCACAGGTCCCAAAGTAGGTGTCACCATGATTTATGCTACACAGTGGCATAACCCATCAAAACTTGCTTTTGTTTCTGTAATGGATAATCCAAACAGCATGGAAGAAGCGGACACAGCTCACAGGTCTGAGGGCCAACCTGAAGTTTCTGGATTTAAGGTTTTCCATCTCGTGTACAAACACATTCCCAAAAACGTGGATGCGTTACATCAACCACCTCATATCATTATTTCCCACTTCAGCTAAAATGTACCACTTACTTTCATCATGCTACTTACGAGGGCAAAGCTCAAGATGAAGGATATACAGAAAGAACAGATGGAGGTACCTGTAAATTCTGTTCACATCTCAGGGGGAGGTTATACCAAACAATACAGACCAACAGCTCAGCACTGCTGCCAGACATGAGCACCTGGGGTGAAGTTACTCTGTACTACCAAAAGACCCTTACCTGGTACCTCCTCTACTTATTTCATCTGATTTGGTCCTTTGGTTTGGGAGCTCTATGGAGCATGGACTTCCCTCTGCCCCTTAAAAGGACATCAGCATAGTGCTGATGTGCTATGACAGCACTAATGCAATTTCCCTCTACCATATGCTAACATTTTGAAACATATTTCTTAACAACAAAGTCTGGTGGTTCTGTTTTTAAAGGAAAACAAAGCAAAAGCACTAGCTCCAAGAGCTATCCTCGTATTTCCCTAGGTACTCTACAAGACTGGAGTAGCAATCTGCAAAAGATGATCAGTGAATGGTGCCATGTGCATGGAATACTTTTGTACATGGAACTTCTCCAGCGATTCATTTGTTCAGAAGCCCTTGAAGTCCACTGCAATGACATGCAATATTTTTTTTTTTCGTTTCTGTGAAAGATACAAAATACTTTCATTTTTAAGCATACCACAGTGGCATGGAAGTCAAGGAGCTGTCACTGGTGTTAAATTCATCCGGAGATTGGTGGGTTTGTTTTACTCTGCATCTTTGTACTCCCAGCATGAAGCAGTTTTAGTACGCTGCATTCTGCAGGAACAGGTTAACTGGAACAATTACAAGTTTGTTAGCTTTCACTGTTTAGATTTACCTTCGTGATACACACATACACAAACACTCAATTCACGTGTTCTACGATAACAAAACTGCCAATGTGAGATGATGCAGACTTCAAACCCAGAACTGAACGGATTTCCTTTAGGAATGCTGCAGTCTTGTTTTGTTTTTTGGCAAGAAAAGAACAACAATCAACAACAAATGGAAAGTCTCCTGTTCACATTATATTTGCACCAGAGATGGCATACACAAATAATGCAAATTGAGATATGGATAATTTCTATTTGAACACCAATGAAGTAAATACTTTTGAGCATGTTTTTTATTTTAAGTATTGCATAGTGATAGCCTAAGGCTTTTCAGACCACTTACTTGCTGTAACATGGTTTTGTTGGGAATAAGATTTGTTAAGATTAAGTATTTGCACGCAAGCAAACAGAAAACTAGTTCCCTCCCCCCCCCCAACAGTTTCTTCCCTGCTTCTTTATAGTCAAACATCTCCTGAGCAAACAGCATGCAGCACAGCTCCTCCCTTCCCCCGATCTGTGCCACCTCTGACCCCGCCTGGCACAGAACCAAGCAGCCCTACCTTCCAGCCCCTTTGTCACCCTGCAGGAGGCTCTCCCCCAGCTCCTACCCGTGCAGCTGGCTGCTCTCACCTACCTGAGGCTGTGCAGACCTGCGGTGGATGCCGTCCTGCTGCCAGCTGACACGCGCACTCCCACCCAGCACTCCCATGCACATCACTCGTAGGGAAGGGAGACCTGGTGCTCTGAGCTCCTATTTACAAATACGACAAGCAGCAAAGGTTGGCCAATTTCACAGCCTACACAGTATCTATGAAGCTTTTGCTTTGGGGATCCAATAGCTACAGGGTAAATTTTACTCACTGCCCATAATTATTAGCCTATGGTTGCATAAACAGTAACTACATTAAAAATCCCCCCATTGAGCTGTGATGCAGACAAGTTTCAGCTCGTACATCTTCAAAGGACTTACAACAGATTTCTTCCTTCCCTTTAATGACAAATCACAATACTGATCGGATCGTTGGGTTAGCTATAGCTCTGATTTAAGGTTCACAGAAACTCACTCCATTTCAGTTAAAGCACCCACATAACATGTCCTGTATAAGGAACACATCCCACTACATGGGAGGGGAGAAGAAGGGTTAACTTCAATTACTCTTGGAGAATGGATCAATCCCTCTCAAAAAGTAATAACTCAGTTTTATTCTGAGCCCTAAAATAAAGGCATAGTTACCCTGATTGGAAAAGCCAATTAGCAGGAGGTTGCCTGGTTTCATTTTTCAGCACCACACAAATTAAAGACTGAGGGGTGGGAAAAAAGATCCATGAGAGATGACCATGGAGACATCTTGGAGAAAAACCATGTTTTGCTACTTTTTCCCTTTGTAACCACAAAAGTTGATAGGAGTGCTTTATTTAGCTCTTCTGCTTGGAGGGAAGGAAATAGCAGGAAAAAAAATCATGTATATTGAAAATATCTGAACTTAAAAACAAAAAGAAACAACAAGAAAAGTGTTAAAAAGCCATCTTGTTTAAAAATACCAGAACACTAACAGTGCATTTTCCTCAACTTTCTGACTTTCTCTAACGTGCTATTGCCTTCCTTTGCCTGGAAGATAGGGGTGCAATGAGGCTGCGAAGGTAAAGGCAGGCAGTGAGCTTCCCTCGGCTCCCGCTCACTGCTGGCTCCTGGCAGCCGCAGCAAACCAGCCCGACTGGTTGGAGCCACAGCCCTTCGGCAAGAGCTGACTCAGAGCGGGTGCTGCACGTCACCTGCCCCAGCCCAGGCACATGCCCAAGGTGTGCCCTGTGCTCCAGTGGCTCAGAGCGCTGCCGAAATGCTGCCAGTGGCCATGGAGGGAACTTCCACCTTAAGCCTGTCCTTTCAGTGATAGTTTGGGGCCTTCATATTTCAGAATGAAACAAACAAACAAAACAACAACAAAAACATCACATCAACTGACTGAAAACGAAGCAGTACTTCCCTCTTCCTGAAAGCATGTGGCTCCTCTTCCTTGGAGGAAGGAGCAAGGTGCTAAGGGCAAAGATGGAGGGACAGCTAATGGGAGGAGTTGCAGCCTGGAGGCCAAAGCTGACATGGGGCCATGCTTTGCTTCTGCACACATCACAGCCCTGGAGGGTGACCAAGGACAGCTCCCGACCGCCCTCATCACACCCTACTCCTTCTGCGAGCTTCACCCACAAAAGAACAGGTGGGCACTCTGCTGTACAGCAGGACACCGGAGGTCACCCCATTCACCAAGGCACCAAGGCACAAGCAAGGCTGCTAGCAGCCAAAACCAGCCTGCTGCCCTCTGCACCACACCCCAGCCACTCCCTGTCAGCAGGGCTCAGGACCGGGGCAGAGGAGCAGTGCCCATGAGCCATGCCCACACTGCTGTCACACCCAGCTCCTCATCCCTGTGTGCACAGAGCTGTGCTCACTCAGCTCCACACTGCCAGTAAGCCTCAAATCAGTTCTCATTTCTCTTGGAGGGAGCACATCCAATTCATAATGAGTTACTATCTTATTTTCACTGCAGGGCAGGGAGGAATTAAAATAAAGAAAACAAGAAAGAAAATCAGAAAGTAAGGTAAGTGCTGCTGAAACTTCCAGAAGTTGGAGCCACTGCAGCAGGAGTTAATCAAGGAGATGCACAGTGCTCTATGCATGTTAACGAAGCCCTTTTTTTGCAGTAACTCTTACAAGAGGTTTCCCTTCAAACATCACCGTTCCTGCTGCTGCTCCCAGCTCACCTTCCCAGCTGTCCTTTGCCCCAGGGCACAGCCAGGGCCGCCCTCAGACAGAGCAGCACAGCAGGCACAGCTGGTGACACCGGGCCTCGCCGCCTGCGGGGCTGCTCTGCTGCTGCGGCCCTGGGAGGAACCTGAGAGGAGCAAGAGAAGCTTCTGGTACGCACAGGTGCTAACACAGTCACTGACTTGATGGAAAATACTAAGAACATAAATGGGAGATGAGATCAATGCAAAACACGGATAAAATCAGGCTCACAAGAGCCTTCCAACCACCTCTGCTTTTCAAGGGACTTTTTGACCTGGTATCACAGTAACCACGTTCTGGTAACAAAACTAACTGCTGTTGACGATTGTAACAACAGCCTCTCACCGCTCACCCACACCCTGGAGCAGGTGCTTTCTTGCATCCAATGAAGAAACAGCCAGATAAACACTTGCAGAAATCGCACATTTTCAGCACAACTGAAAAATAAATAAATAAATATAAAACAACCCAACAACAAAAAAGCCAAACAGAATCAAGTAACTCACAAAGCCATTCAAAAGTTACTTCAGTTACCGTGGCTATCCAACCTCTGTGCCTATATTTCAACAAGTATGCAAAGTGAAGCAGAAACGCAGAGTGCTTATTTATGTTCCCTGATCTGCTGGAACAGAGCGGTGCTCCCGCAACGTCTGCCCATGGCCAGCACTAACTGCTCACTAATTACGGCCCCTACCATTCTCACAAAGCACGCATCGCTATTCAATGTAAAAGATGGCTCAAAACGCTCTGTACTGATGTCTTGCCAGTAAAGGAAGCTGCTAGGAACAAAGTAACACGTCAGACCACCCTCCCCTCCCCCTTAACACTGTTACTGGACTCGCCCATGCATTATAACAGGATACTGCATAGTGCCCTTAAAGCAAATAATAATCGACAACTACAACCGCAGCTTTTGGCTTTCCCTTTTTACGCCATCTATCGTAGGTGTACATACAAATCCTAATTAAAATCCCGAGGAACACTCAAGCAACTTGCAGAGCAGAACTTCCATCACCGCCCCTGGTAATGTGCCCACAACGTCTAACGAGGCATTTTCGCTGCAGAAGGCCCATCCGCCGCGCCGCTTAACCGGGACCGGCTGACGGCCGCTGCCCCGAGCAGCAGGACGGAGCCCGCGGGCAGCGCAGCCCCGCAGGGTCACGCAGAACCGCGCGGAGCGCTGGCATCACAGCGCGGGACGGACGGGGCCAAACGAGGACCTCCATCGCGCGCTCAGCGCGATTTTCGGCGTTCCCTTGACCTCTAAAGTGCAAATTCCCCCCCCCCCCACCACCTCCAGAAGACATAAAACCCAAACCAGCCCTCTGTCACCGAACGAGGCAGCAGCGCTGGCGCAGAGCCGACCACACCTTTCGGCCACAGCTCCATCCCGGAGCGGCGCCCGAAGTGCCGCCACCGCGAGCGGTGCAAAGGTCCGCGCGCGGCGCCGCGCGGAGAGGGCCCAGACGCGCGCACGTGCCCGCGGCNCCGCCGCCACCCGCTCCGCCTGGGCGCGCTCCGCCCCCCTCTGCGCGTCACGCGACGCCCCGCCCCCCGCTCTAAGCCTATTGGCCCGACGGGACGCAGGGCGGCGCGGGATTGGCTGATGCGTCGCGCCGAACCGCCCAATGGCGGAAGGAGTTGAGGTCGCTATGGTTACCGATGCCGTGAGCTGCCGCTAGTGCCCCGCGGAGGCGCGCAGTGGCTCGGCCCGCTCCCTGGCGGCTCCCGCCGGTAAGTGTAGTGCGGTGGAGGGGTGGGCCGCGATGAGCCGGGATCCCGGCGGCGGGAGCAGCCACCAGCTGGCCCCGCATCATCTTCCCTCTCTCCCTCCCTGCCCGGTGGTGCCGCAGCCGCGAGGCCGTTGCTCTGTTTCTCCCGGTGCTCTTGCTGTTATGCGTTTGCCTTTGCTTGCCCAGCGCGCTGGCTCTGCGCACTCTCCTGAGGACGGGTTCGGGCTGTAGCTCGGGGAGCAGCTGGTTTAAGGGATGGTTTTAATTCAACGTGCCCTTCCTGGGCTGATACGGACTGCTGAACTCCTGCTGATGTATCACCGCGGAAACTTTTGCACGTCTCCTTATTTTTTTCAGCCAGTTCTGTGCACAGTGCAGCCATATGTCAGTGCTGGTATAAGCACGTGGCAGCTCAATCAGTGCTGCTGCTGCACGTAGAAGGTGCTCTGAGCCTCTGCTGAGAAAGGAGCAGCAGGTAAAGAGCAGAAGTGCCACTGCGCATGGGGAGGCTCAGAATTCATCTTGTTCCTTCATTACCCACTTGGAAAGTCATCTGCTGTCCCTGGAAGCTGTGAAGGCTTTTGGTGTAACTCCTGATCTCTGTAATAGTTGTTGCTGTTTGCATGGATTAATACAGTAAGTACTGCTACACCATGGTCATATGCTAAATGCAAAGCACTTGGTGTATGTAAATGGGACTCATGATTCCTCACTACCCTGAACATTCATAGTATGTTTCCTGGATAGACAAAATGTTACCAAACCAGAATGGTGACCTCCTTCTAGAAAACTGGAGTCCAGAGGAATAAAAGCTCAAATTCAGTCAAATGGAGAGTGGCAAGGGTGAAATAAAAAGTGGGGAAAAGGGTCAAAGGAGAGAGAAGAGCAAGAGAGGAGGAAAAATAAGACATGAGGTAGGAAGAATCAGACCTAGAATAAACGGATGAGAGAACACAGTACCTCTGAGAGCTATGACTTGCGTTGCTTGCAAGGTTGCTTCACCTAAAGGTGTACTGGATTAATTAAATCAACTTCCAGTCTAAACTGGATATAACCTATAATTTGGATGTTGCTACATTGGCCTAGCTTCTGCAGATAACAGCGTTTAGAAAATGAAAAAGCTTATTGCCTCCCCTGGCAAACAGAACCACTTCTGAGCATTACTGTTGTGAATACAGAAGGCACAGTCTACTGGCAGGCTATGAAAAGTGGCTTAATGCCATCGCTCGGCCTTTCAGATTCTGGGTGGCTCCAGGTGGACAGCTGCAACCTTCAGTGTTATTTGGAACAGGCTGTTCCATGTGTCCTGTCTCCCTGCAGAACCTCTACACTCAGAGTTTTCTCTGTATTTTGGAATTTCCAGCTGGGGCAAGATGGGAAGGAGTGGGAAGCAACAGCAAGAATGAGAAAATGCTCTTCAGACAGTTAATTTTGTCAAGATAGAAATATGAAGAGTTAAAAAAAAATAACTATTTTGAGATCCTATAAGCTTTTCAAATATATTGAATGACTGTCAGTAAAGAACAGCAATTTCATTCTGTTTGGTATTAGTCATACAGTCGTAGCTTTTCTTATTTATTTTGGCACCCAGAGCAGCCACTGCATTATCTAATTTGTCTGCTGTGTATCACAAGTCATCAATTCCCACCCGTCTATCCCTGAACTGAGCCCTTTAGGGACAAAACGTTTTGTGCAAAAGCATCTGACTTTCACTTGCCAGTACAAAAAGCTGCATAGTGTCATGATTCTTCTGATTTCTTTTTCCATTAACTAGTGGTCGCCTTTGTCATATACACATTTAAACTCTTACAGCAATTTTGAGACCAACAAACAAGTACTGTTTCTTTTTATTCACTTTTTTTTTCAGAGTGTAACTTGGAAGTAAGATTTCTTTCTCATCCTCAGTGTCATCTGGAAGGTGCCAATTCCATTATGTTTGCAAATCTTATTTAAAAAGCCTAATGACTTTTTCCTTCTGAAACTTCTTTGTTTCTTCTGAGTTTTCGATGTAATCTCTTAAAAGATTTGTGCTTGTTTGCCAGGTTTTTAGGCACACGGTTTATGTAATGGTTATTTGCTGGTTATTTTGCTGCTGCTGTGCTCCTTCAGTCTTTCAAGTCATTAGTATGTCTTTCTTCATTTAATTTATTCTTCCTTTTTATTTCTTTATATTCTTCATTTAATTTCTTCATTTAATCTATCCTGAAATTAAGCCAATTTGTCCTTTTTTTTTTTTTTTACTTCTGCTGCTATGTCCTGTCTGGGTGACCTGCAGCATCCTCCCACTACAATAGCTCCTGTGTGGGCCTTTCATAGAATCATAGAATCACAGGGTGGGAAAAGACCTCTAAGATCATCTAGACCAACTGTCCACCTACCAGCTATTTCCCCAGTAAATCATATGTCTTAATACAGCATCCAAACACTTCTTGAACACCTCCAGGGACAGCAACTCGACCACCCACCCTGGACAGCCCATTCCAGCACCTGAACACTCCTTTGGAGAAGAAATTGTTCCTAATATCCAACCTGAACCTCCTTTGGTGCAACTTGAGGCCATTCCCTCTCATCCTATCACTGAGAAGAGGCAGACCTCAGCCTGGCCACAGCCTCCTTTCAGGAGAGAGCAGTAAGTTCTCCTCTGAGCCTCCTCTTCTGCAGACTGAACAAACCCAGTTCCCTCAGCTGCTCCCCATAGCCCTGTGCTCAGACCCTGCACAGCTCTGTTGCCCTTCTCTGCAAACACTCCAAAGCCTCAGTGTGTTTATTGTAGTGAGGGGCCCAAAACTGCACGCAGCAGTCGAGGCGCAGCCTCACCAGGGGTGAGTACAGGGGGGTGATCACCTCCTGCCCCTGCTGGCTGCACTACTGCTGATCCAAGCCAGGATGCCATCAGCCTTGTCCGCCCGGGCACACTGCTGACTCATGGTCAGCCAAGCACTGACCAACACCTCCAGGTCCATTTCTGCCACACAGCCTTCCAGCCTCTTTTGACCAATTCTTCCCCAGAGGCACCGCAGTCAGCTCCCTGCAGCCCAGACCTCCCCGGTACAGGGGGCTCATCTCCTGCCTCCCATCACTGCTGATCAGCCTAAGCCATCAGCCTCAGCTCTGCAGCAGTGTGAGCTGTTATGTCTCGCTGAGCCTCTGGTATCATAACCCCAAGGCTGGGCCAAAAATTCCTGTTTCCCTTGCTCATTTCCCTTGATATACGCATTTGTGTAGAGGGAGCACACATAAGGAGCAGTTTGGTTTGTTCGGCCCAGAGAAGAGGAGCCTGAGGGCAGGCCTCATGGCAGCCTACAGCTCCTCACTGAGTGTGGAAAGGCAGCGCTGAGCTCTGCTCTCTGATGGCAGCAACAGGGCCCAAGGGAACGGCTCAGAGCTGCATCTGGGGAGGGTGGGAGAGAGGAAAAGGATGATGGACATGGCCCCGAGCTGCCAGAGCTCAGAGAATGTTTCGACAGTGCTCTCAGCCATAGGGTTTGTGTTCAGGTGGTGCTGCGTGAGGCCGGGAGTTGGGTTTGATGGTCCTTGTGGGTCTCTTCCTACTCGAAATATTCGTGATTCTGTGATGTTCACAGTCCTTGTGAAACACCATCATGCCTATCTTTGATTTCTGTGATAATTTCTCTATTTGCAAGGTCACCCGGGTTTTCTCATTTGAGGTAAGCACATAGAAGCCATGGCTCTGATTAGAAAGTGGGAGGTGTTGCTACAGAAAGCTTGCTCCTTGGAAATGTGGGACTAGAAAGATCAGTACTGGACACGAAAACAGTGTTGTCTTTGTCTTTTTTTTTCCTTTT